>CM075187.1:24568809-24896309 GCA_037577475.1 Chaunax sp. Z400 | reverse complement strand
GAATACATCTAATTTGAAATGGGCTGCTTATATTGGCATTTAAAATGCTACACACAGCATCTTTAAGAAGGTTAGAAGAAAGTGTGTAATGCAGTAATGTGAAAGTAGAATATTCAAGGTCCAGCTGCAGGATTTAGGGCCAGAAATACAATAGAATGTTGCCATTAATGTATAATGACCTGAAAATAAGAATTCTTGTTTTCATTACCTAGAATGAGCCTGTTATGTCTACAGAGGGAGAGGGTCCTCTTCCACAGAGTTTGTCATATTGGACAACCATGCTTCTACAGGAGCCCACAATGGACAAACCAAACACCTACTCAACAGAGGGCCTTTTATGTTTTTAGCAGCTACCATAGAGTAAGGTGAGAGGATGGATCTGTAATCTGCAACTTCACCATAAGATGCCACTAAATGCTGCAAACTGGACCTTAAAGCTGCCTTTATAAAACTATACAGACACAGAGACATGCCTGTGGCACCAATGAAAGACTGACAGTAAAAAACAGTAAAAGGTTGAGACATGAATCAAAAATCGACATGAATACATCAATAGTTAAATAATGAAAATGGACAGATAAGGTTCTCTCTGCACCTGTTGATAAAAGAATGAGAAAAGCTTATCATTTTTCTGTTATCACTAACCAGTTGATAAAATTAGTTAAAACTTTATTCTACTCTTCTGTTTATCTTTTACGTAGCTCTTATTTTATTTTTTATTTTGGTTTAAAAAGCACACATTCAATAATTTCTCTAATTTATTTCATCATTTGACTATTTCCTATTTTATTTTATTATGTCCTATTTTATTTACATTTCATTTTATCTCTAATCAGTTGATAAATTAAAACTCCGTTTTATCTTATTATTGTGTTTGCCTTTTATTTACATCCCATTTTCTTTTCTTCAGTGATGAATACAGAGCAGAATAATGAGAGGAGTGTGTGACTTACCTAAAATAGTCGTGGCTAACGTGCTGATTAACCAACACATTGAGTACCAGCGTTTCCAGTCAGATAGCTAACCAGAGCTAAAGTTCACCAGGTCTAACCACCCTAAACTTTAACTCTTAATGCCCATTGTTTCAAATATCACATATGTGTGTATAAGATATTTTACTGACTGAATTTGAGCTCCCTCTGGTAAGCCTTTATGCAGTGTGCTGTGTGTCTACTGCTTTTATTTTGAAAGGTAATAAACAGAAGGAGTGCGTTTGTGATACCCTGCGACTGACCGTGTTATGTTTTCATCTGCATAAGAAGAGGCATCACTCACAACCTTCAGCTGTAGGTCTGATAATCAACACCATCCTGTTATCCTTTTCTAACACTGCTTTAAGAAATAACCTAGTTGTAAAGAAATCTGTTGTATATTTCATGTGTAGTCCATGCAGTCAATGAAGTCAGCTGAGATGAGTTGAACTAATCATACCATTGGTCCCTCCATCCTGTTTCATCTGCACTTCCTTGCGGTACTCCTCCAGCTCCTGGTCTGTCAGCTGGTTGAAGGGGTTGGGAGGTTCTGGCTCTGGTGGGACTTCGGGTGGGCTGACTGGAGACTGATAGAGAAGCAGAGAGACAGAATCACAGATTTTAACTCTAGAGGAGGACATTGGAGAGGATGGGAGACAGCCGGTTGGCGTGCAGTGAGAGCGCAATTTACCGGAGGACTGTCAACGGTTATAACGCTGGCAAGGACTTGAGACTGTGGTCCTGCTGTCTTCATATCCTGGCGATTCTGCTGCCGAATCTGTAACACAAAAAAATCTTGAGCAACAAATCTCTTTTGAATCATGTGAGAATATGAAGATGGGAAACAGGATATGTCGGAGACAGAAAAGGCAAGAAGAGAAGCAACGATACCTTGTTTCGTGTCTCAATCACCTCTTGAGGGTTGGTAAAAAGAGGCACAAACTGGTTTGGGTTCTCGATCTTGATGGCAGTGCTGCCAGCTTGTGTCACCTCTTCTGTCTTCAACCACTAAAGGAAAGAAAGTCTAAATGTTATGTTGTCCGTTTGTGTTATTAAGTCAGACGTGAGCTTATGACAAATCAGCCACTTCCTTTAGAACGTAACCTTTCCCCTTTAAAAAGTCATGTTTTTAATCGAGCAGCTTTGATAACATGGATGTTTGTCCACCAGAGGGCAGACTCTGCACTGCAGTCCTCATCACAAAGCAGTGGGCTTTCACCTGCAATGCAGAGAAGAGGAGAGAGAGGAGGAGGAGAGGAGAGGGGAGGAGGGTGGGAGGGACTGAGGAGGACAGAGACAGCCACGCTCCTCCCACTGATGTCAGGCAACCAGCCTTGTATTGTTTTCATCTCTAAAGGACTCACTGCTGCAGCTCTGCCTCATCTCTTTCTCTAAGATATGTAGTAATAAAAACAACAGTGCACATCAACCTTGTAAATTGGAGTGAAATCTGTTGATTTTGGATAGAGAAAAAAAAAACCTTTGGTTGATTGCACATCAGATATGACCAATTTATCTTCAAATCATCTGAGAGATGGTGGAATTCCTCTGTTTCTGTGTCCATCTCCTCAAATCATTCATCTTACAAAGTAGATCCAAATCTGAGCAGGCTTTAGGTCTTTCTTTTTTTTTATACCCACATATCACCACAGGTCCACCTACCCTTCCCTATTTAAGCATGAAACATTCCACAATATTTAGCTCAAGAGGTAGCATAGATGCACTGAACAACCAATGAGTGATACAACCATCAAAATAATCTTAAACATGTCTGATCTGCTAATTAACTTTAGACAATTCTTGAACCTCTTCCTCTATAGTGTGATCTGTTTACTCAATCAAATCCTTCCCAGTTCCTCACAGTGGTGCGGTGTCCCGGGCTGGCTTGCTCCTGGCTGACTTTTTGGTAGGTGTTGGGGGTGTTGAGCCAACGAGTCCTCTCCTGCTGCTGGCGCTGGGCAAAAGGGTTCTGCCTCATAGCCGGGTGAAGTCTGTCATCGTCAAACTGGTGGAAAGCTGTGGCGGTCGCAGGCAACTCCACGTCCCTCCTCGTCCGCGATCGCTCCTGCAGCACAGGGAAGCGATAAGCGTAGCCTGTACGGTAGCCCTGAAATACACCAGCAGAGAAAGCTTTAGGGTGTATACATGATACAGACAAGACCAACTCACCCTTTACTGGACCGAATGGTGCAGAGAGCAGCCACCTTTCCACAAAAGTTTACTGGAATCTTTTTAAGCCATCCTACTTACAATAACACACACATACACACACAAAAACAAACGCACCGATCACAACACCTCCTCCAACTCTCCCTGGTGGAGGTAGAGATCCATATAACATCCATATAAGATGAATATGTCATTGCTATCTAACTGCTAATGTTCAATATAGTTTGGTCAACATCTGGACATTCTCTATGCTGGTTGTAAGTCCATGTGTTTAATATGGGATTGGAGGAGAGGTAAAAGAAGCAGCAGCTGGTTGAGAAGGAAAGCTGCAGCTGACAGACCTCCCACACACCTCAAGGTAAGTAAAACCTTCTAGCGCGTCTTTTTCATTCAAGCAAATCTTCACAGGGGTAATCTAGTAAATGAGGCACTAAAATTAGAGACATTAAAAAAAGAATAAAAAGAATATTTAAAATCTATACAGCAAAGGTTGACATATTTCCATAGGAAGGATGAAGGATCCAACACTTCTAATAATGAGACTAACCAGTATCTTTCATTAGACATGCCTGCTGAATGCTTTTCTCACTCTGTGCTCCATGGCTTTGATGCTGCTGATCAGGTTTATTTTTATAGACTGGATAAAGACCTAATGATGGCTAATCATTATTTGAAATATTTACATTACTATTATTATTATTATGGTACTTTAATTTGCAAATATTCAACATAATTTAAAGGCTGGATTTATTATTTGTCTGATCAAAATATTGTAATTTGTATAGATAAACTGGAAAACTGATCACACCCCTTGTTTCCATGAGGATTGAGGCTCCAGTTAGAATCTTAAATCCTTAACTTTAACAAAATCTAAAAGATTTGTTAATCATCATCAACACTGTCCATGTTCCTGTGGAGTATAACTGTCGCCTACCAAGTTATCCAGAGTTCTCATCAGGGCTTCAAACTCGTGCTCCCCGATGCGGCTCTTGTGCAGGGGTCCAAAGGTGGAGCCAGCCCAGCCCACGGTGCCAGTTGGGTTGGGTTTATGGATGGAGCGGTCCAGCAGAATCAGGTTCTGTTCGCCACCGGCACAACACAAAGCTGACACCTTGCAAAAAAAAAAAAGGCACAAGAAACTGTGACTGAGCTCAAATTCTGTTGTCCTCATTCTTCTTTATACACACATTTAAATTTGAGCCAGCATAGTGCCTTGCTCAAAATGATCTGAACTATATTTACCGTGAGAGGGTAACACATCAGTCAACCTACAGTGAAATATCTGCATCTCTAAAGGCCACTGTTGGTCCCATAGGATCGCTGCTGTGCAGAGCTGCCTCCTCATTTACGCACAATGAAATGGGACGTTTCCAACTGTACTTTTGGTTGTGGCAAGTCAAACCATGCTGCTCTTGATTTGTTTCCATTACCAGTTCAACCACTTCGTCTTGTGTCAAACCACGTCTGAGATGGACCATCTCCAGGATGCCCGGCCTGCTCAGCTTGTGTTGTGAGACTAAACTTATGTGCAGGAGACCACAGAGAAAGACATTAGTAGAAGTCTCTGTGTTCAGCATCAGCAGTTCTGAAGTTTTAACAGAATTTCTGTGGTTTGAGGTTTAGTTTCTCCTCTGAGTCCCTGTTTGTTCTTTCAGATATCTGCTTTATTTGACTTTTTCGTCATGTTTACTCTCAGCAGGGTCAAGACAGGCCAGTACATGCAGATGGAACAGCCCTAAAAGAATACCAAGAAAAAGACAACTGCCTCGGTGTAAAACACACATGCAATTTCATTTTAGTCTGGTACCTAGTCTCCAGTATGACAGCTGTTAGTCAGTGTTGTGTGTGTGTGTGTGTGTGTGTGTGTGTGTATGTGTGTGTGTGTAGTACCTGGATCTGGCAGGCAGCCTGGACGTGGTAGATGGTGTAGAAAGCCTCCTCCACAGACTCCCCCAGAGCTACAATGCCATGATTCCTCAGTACCAGAACCTACACATCAATGAATCAACATTTAAGTGGGAATAAAACCCACAGACACTATTTGTGCTTCATAATAGTTTCAGGTTGTGCAGAAACATCACTTTAGGGCACATTGAGACCAACTCCAAGTTTAGTCTCTATGCACCGACAAAAGCTTCAATAACGAATCCGTTGTAAGACCACATCACCATACGCCTTTTCTTCATTCCTCCATAAAGCTCAAACAACCAGTGTGGGAGGAGGAATCGCTGAATCAGGCGATGATATGCAAGCATTAGATGAAATGTCGTCACCCTTGTGGTGTGCTAACCTTGCAGGTTGGCCCCAGGCTCTTCTGCAGCTCCACTCTGTCCTCCTCCTCCTCCATGACTCCCCTGTAGTCATAATAAGCCACGTCACCAACCAGCAGAGCCTCATGGGAGAGGGGCAGGAGGCCGCACTTCATGGATGAAACCTGGAGGCAGTCGGCCATCAGTTGTGGCAGCAAAGTTCATTAAAACAAGTTTAAAACCATCAAATAACATTCAACTTAGTTCATCTCAAATGTGTACTTTAGATGGTTTCCTATGTTAAATCACTGAATCCTTCATTCTTCCATGTGTATCTAGATGTGACCAGCAGAAGTGTCATGTCTCCTCTAAAACGGCTGACTCACCGCAGCTGCAGCCGGTGTGTGGAGGTGAAACAGACAGCGAACGTCTGGCCGGGTCGAGTAGATGGCTGAGTGCAGGCTGAATTTCTCTGAATCCACACCCAGGCTGGTGCTGCCCCTCTCCACCACCTCACCCAGGATATTCACCTTCACCTGGAAACCACACAGCACCATCGATACGTGTTTCTCAGAATAGTCACATTTGGCAGTGTTTGCTTCCAAATGATGATGATATGATGTTTGGGAAGCTCATCCATTATAGAAAATGCTTATGGAACAAATGATAAAATAAGCAGCATTTTTCATAGAAGCAGTTTTAAAACTCATGTTCATTAAAGCCGATTGTAGCTGACTGGATGATTTAACGCAAATTTAATGCAACCCCATACATCCGCCCACCCCATGTAGGATTATTGAGGGCTGATATATAAGTTATGGATGCCACTGACAACAACTAGTGGTTATAATTGTACTATTTTGTTAGTTGGTCTTCTGTGAAATAACCCATCACAGGGTTTGAGGTCATTCAACACGTTCTGATCCCCGCTCATCACACATTGATGCTTTGTCACGCCATTATGAGTATTGTCCAGATGCACAAGGTACAGTTTGGCATCTGCAACAAGCGAAGCCTACCTGCCACAAAGCCTTTCTAACTCATGTTTAACACGAAGCAGCACTTTGGTTAAGCTTAGACACAAAACCTACATGATTAGGTGAAAAAACGATCAGTCTTGTGTGCGACCCACCTCTCAACCCAGACCTCCAGACTCTAGGGACTTTCTTGCTTTGTAAAATGAGTTGCGTTTTGCAGTTTGCACTTAATTGAACTGGACTGTTTTAAACTGAGAAGTGTTCTGCAACCTCATGTATGTAAATGTTGACAAATAAAATAAATAAATCTGTCAATATAATGTAAGTGAATACAAAACCGATACACATTTCCAACAATCTCAACAAAAATTATTATTTATAAACTTTATTTATAAACATTATAAACTTTGTTACCTTAGAATTAATGGCAGAGCTGTTGTATTGAATTGCATTAGATTGTACAGGTGTGCTGCATAGTGGCCAATTTATGTGTAACCGTTGTCCTGACTGGGATTAGTCTCACTCACCAGACTGGATCCAGTCACCTCACTGTAGGCCAGGCCGTCTGGAAGCACCAAGAAGTGTTCCTGTTCTTTATTAACACGCAGCTGTAAAGGAGGAGGACACGCATTAGTAAGGACACACCCAGAGTCAGGCAGACTACACTTCTGTACCAACCACTGATGTGATGACAGATCTGTTCAGTAAGTATGACTTCTGCCTCGCAGCAAAACAAAAGGAAGGTGAAGTCAGGAATGTGAAAAGATAGCAGAACTCACAGTGAGACAGGTACGGCTGATCTGGGCCCAGCCAAAGAGGTCAAACAGACGATGGACACTGGCCAGCTTGCAGCGCATCAGCCTCTCCCCCTTCACCATGCTGCCAGGCTCCCAGCCATGCAGGTCATTGATGGGTGTCACCATCATCATGTCTGTGGAAAGGAAGGGAGAAAACCAGACAGAGAGCAGTGAAGATGATGGTTATAATAATAATAATTTGATTATTTTAAAAGCTACCGGTTCAACATAAGGACGATGGCATTGTTTATGTGTATTATTTTCTTTTCATGATAATCACCATCTATGTGCAGCAAAAGGAAGAGTCAGTGAGACTTTAAGATGAAATTTGACCTGTACAAGATTTCATGGAAGCTCTGATGAGGCAGTGTAAGTTACCTTTCCTATTATTATGAGTACGTGGACTTTGGTGATCCAATGCATAGCATCAACCTAAATAAATTGTGAACATCTGATTAACTGTAAAATTGTATTTAAATAATAAAATGGAAAAACTCAAAAGATAAAAATCGCTCCCTCCTAGTGGTTTGATAGTTCCTATTAGTTCATGAAGTACTTTGAGTTGGATGTTTGGTTAGTAAATTAAATCTGACAAGTAGTTCATGCATAATTGATTAAAAAGAAATTGATGGTTTCCTCCATGGCACATGCCCCACCCTCCATCAGGTATCATGCATAGTAGAAGGAAATAGGGGGGGAAAAGGCTCTACAGTATATCTCACAATGTTAAAGAATGAGGGAAAAAAAAATCCTGGATCTTCCCTGTCAAATGCCCAACCCTCCCTTCAAGTTTCAGGAAAATCCATCCAGTAGTTTTTGTGTAATCCTGCTAAAAGTCTGTTGCTGTTGCTGAAGAAGCCTTTATGAGGGAGTGATGAAACATTGAGACAAATAACAGAATAACAGGCCTTAAAATGTCATAGTGAAGTATATGCTTAATGTTTGAGCTTTATTTAAAAGTGTTGTGCACATACTGGAAGGGGAGACAGGCAGAGCGGCTGGACAGCCATGTGACGCCATGAAATCCGCCAGCTGTCTCAGTGCCCATAGGTTGGATGAGCTGCCACCCTTCTTCATCTGTTCTTGGATCAGCACATCCAGCTCCTCTCTGAATGACTACACACAAACACAGATATCCATATACAATCACACATATACAGAGACCACACACTAGAAATCCTTCAGCTAATAATAGTTGATTAAAGCTCCTGTGAATAGGATTTGGTGACTTTGTGACTATGCAGGGTTCATTGACTTGGTATCAGCTTGTAACACTCATACACTACAGGGGTGAGGGCAAATATATTAATGAGTCAGCCTCTCGCCATCAGTCCTTTCACTTCATGCTCACACTCTCCATGTCACACACAGAAACACATGGTGATGCAATCAGAAAGAGCTCCAGCACTGATTGCAGCCCAAGCTGTCAGGTGGCATATGAGAGAAGATGTACTCTAACGTGAGAAGAGGAGACATCATTCTGATTTAAATCCAACAGCCATCTCACCGGACTCTGAAGGAGGCTGGAGATGCGTTTCTTCTGCTGGGAGCCGGAGCCGGAGCCGGGTGTGGAATGCTGAGGAGACTGAAGGCCCTCTGGTACCCCATCACTGGGACTGCGCTGCACCGGGGTGCCTTTGGGGGTGGGGGACTTGCTCATTTTCTACTTTGTTGTGCGTGTCTTACAACCAAGGGTGGGTGGGGAGAACTGTAAGAGAAAAGGGACATTAGAAATGTTGCTTAAATAGCACGTTTAAGAGAATTGCTGCTATTCTGACAACTAAACTATTTTACACTTTCCAGAATAGATGGCATGTTAGAGAATAATCTTTGGGGTGGATGAGAGCATCCAGACCACTCTCACGTCTCTTCAGTAATGTGAAACTACAGCTAGCAGCAGGTTAGCTTAGCACAGCACAGACTGAATGAAGGGGAAACAGCCAAGAGCGAAGAACAAACATGACAAGATACGATTTTATGTAGTTATGTTCCAGGCTATTTCTTAATCATGACCAGTACCTTCCTGAAGCTGGACCTCCTTCCCCTTCATCCATGCAACCATCATCACTGTTTTTTTATTTTTATTTGATTTGATTTTTTATTTGCACTTCTATTAACCTAACAAGCAAGTGACGTGAATGTGATACAACAGGGATGGGGCAGATATGATTAAAAGATTCATGAAAGAAGAAAAATAACAGTTTAAATGCATATGAAATTAAGTTTTAAGAAAACTACCATGTTAATTGTATTAGCAATATGCTCCTACAGCAGCAGCCATAATCCTGTGATGATGAAAAGTCACTGCTATAATGGCTTATCCTTGGAAACATGATCGGTGGTGCACATTAGCCCAGAGCGAGTTAAAAGCAATGCAGAGAGAAATAACTGTCATCTCAATCAATAGGCTCCCTTATGTGCAATTCAGCCTTAAGCAAACCATTTTGTGTCTTGCATTAAAATAAAAAATAATTCTTCTGATGACTGACTGCACACTAGTCCGTGATTTCTTTGCATGTTCAAAAGAGCAGCATTAGGATGAAAAACCTACCGTCACATTCAGGATGCTGTATTCCTCAGGGCACTAGCTGGTGGGGGTGCAGGCCTGTAGAAAATGCAGCATTAGCAGTAAGAGCACACATCCAGACAGCGGCGGCGGATCCACTAACAGGAAGTTAGCTGGTGATCCAGCTCAGTAATTGGAGAAAGAATTACCATAAAGATCTCCAGAAAACAGCTGACCACTCCCAAAATGAAATACACTCTGCTCTCTCTCTCACACACACTCACACTCACACACGCCGAGTGCTGCAGGGAGCAGATAAGGTCCCAAACACACCACACCCTCTATCCTGTGCTACATCTCACTGACTCAATTACTTAACTAGCAGCAGTATTGTAATGTAACACATGCAGCGTCAGTCTCATGCTGTCCAGAGCACGCTTTTAAGATGTACACTCCAGTCGCACCAAACAAAGTTACATCAGATCCATGTGCATTATTGAATCTCATTACGCTGCATATGAGAAACTCTGACAGATGACTAAACCTTTAATGGAGTTTCTGGATAAACTGTGTGCTTCATCCTAACATCAGACTTCCTGCCCTTTAAAGCGCTAAAGTATCACATCAACTATTCACAATCATCAGCCATTTACTTAAACGTTAACCAATCTCCATAATATAAAGCATATGATGTTTGCCAGCAGAAACTGCACAAGTATGGTGACTATTATACTATTGAATAATGGTATTTACCTTTTAAACTAAAGGGTCAGTTTTTGCTTTTAAGCAATCACATACTCAGATATTTATATCTGATACAGAAAATTTAAATGTAATCCAGGGATTTTGAGCAGCAGTCCATCTATAAAATTTAAAATTTGAGGCAGACGCTCTCTCTCTCTCTCTCACAATAGAGGATCACAGTCTATATGACTATCTCTGGGGGTAGAGGGGGCCCAGCTGCTGACAGGCAGCAGACAGAAAGCCTCTCTCCAGGGAGGACCCTAATGACTAAGGGGAGATCTGGCTGCAGGCCCACTATTGTAGCCTCCTCCTATCCTTATTTGCATTATGATGATTGTTGCACATTGCCCCGCTCGTGTTTCATATAATTTCAGGAGTTAGGGGAACTGATATTCTCTCCTCTTCTAGAGCTATGCACCAAGAATTTGAACATTGCTTAAATAGTTTAAATACATTTAATATTTGGTATGGCATCCTTCACCAGAACACACCAATCAACCAAATGCAATGTTGCAATGCCTATCTCTGCCACAAGATAGGCTCACATATTTAGCCGAACCCCTACTCCTTAAAAAAAGGTCCACTTAACCACCATTTATTACAGTATGGTGCATGTTGTCTTTAAATATACATGCCTGTATTGATGGATGTAAATGCATCTCCAGTCACGGGTTTTAGGTCCATGTCTGAGCGCTGACATCCAGCAGCAGACGGGCAGATACGGGTATAATTACCTAGGTAGCTCTGAACTGATTTTCTTTAGCTTCTCTTTTTAAGGTTTATGTCATAATGACTAGTGGAATCCAACGGGTTATGTTACTAGTTTCTAACAAATACCTTTACAAGCGTTTTTTCAAAATAAGATGAAGTGAAATAACTGTGAGAACGTAAAAATCTCTTTGAAAATGCTTTACAACACGTTATGCTGCTACGTAAAGCTTGTTTAAGAATGACTCACTGATTACCCACCTAACTGTGATCACTTATAGATAAAAAGTCAACTACAATTTATTGGACATGCTCTTTACATCAATTTCAATGTAATGGTTCTGCCTAACACAACAACTAAACATGACAAAGGGATATACACTAAACTAAATTATTATAGTATATTTATATAGCATCATGTATTTATATAGCATATGTATTCAACCTCTAAATAAATGGACTCATTAACTCTAAACAGTAAGACTGAGTGCTTTGCAGAAATGCTGCATATGCAAGAAAAATGCATTAACCCATGAATGATGTAGAAGGTGAATATGTTTTGTTGACTGTGTAGGTGGGTATTCCAGTCCTGCAGCTTCTCATGGGAAAATCTTGCACACTGAAAACTGCACTGAATGGAAATATACAATACCAACATATACAACACACTTCAGAGAGGAGCTAATGGAAAAACAGCCAAAAAAGTTCACGACACTCAAGGCAGTTTTAAAGTTTCTTTTTCATTAATTACATTTTACTGCATTGTTACTTCTACAGAAAATATTATCCATCCTATGATATATAGTTAACAAGCCATGTTGCAAAGTATAATCTCTGAATCATTTTAGTGGGATTAATACGGGCTTGTTTTATTTATATCACTACTTTAATACCAGATATGTTATGTTAAACGATAAGTTATGAGATCAGCCAGGTAAAAGAAACTATAAGTTCAACTAACACTGACTTAAACTTGTTTACTGCTATGGCTGAATGCTGAATACTGAATCGCGGTAGGAGCTGCCTACCCTGGACGAGGAAGGCAGCTCTATTGACCCGATAGTCATCTGAGTGCAGGGCCCCATATTTTTTATCTACAGCATCATATTTCAACATGAATGCACAATATCGTTTTAAGGGTTTTCAGCATCCTCCGCTCCTCCACCCGCGAGCGGCCCGGCCTCAGCATGGCTGCCTAGCAACACGCGCAGCAGCCTCAGCACCAGCAGAGCAGGTCTGCTAATGGCCACCAGCAAAACGCAGAGGGCCAGCAGCGATGCAACACTGCACGACTCACCTCTGGATGAATATGAGCAAAACGCGCATTAAAAAAAACCTTAAATACCAAATCACCAAAATATTCAATCAGATCCTGCACATTATCCCGACACCGTCTGGATCACAGGTCGGTTTTACAACTCAAAAAACGACAAACAGCTAAACCCTAATAAGCGACACTATAGCCTGCGTGAAGCCCTGTGAAGACATGGCCATCACAGACCACCAGTCTGTACTGGGAACACGCGTCAGAGCGCTCTGCACGAGCCTTCTCTGGGGGGCAATAAAAATAAAAACACGGGCAATATGGAGACAGTACTGTGCGTCGACGATGACTCATTTTAAGAACATAGTCTATCCAGCTATGAGGGACCGAGAACACAGTGCGGGATCAGCGAAATGCGCTCACACAAACATGCACCCGCCTGGGAGGATCCTGTGATACGCCCTGCCATTTCACCATCATCTAAACACAAACACTAGCGAGCAGTGAACTCACCTCAGCGCATCCTCAGGACCATGTCCTCTGAGTGGGTGCACACCCACGGCCCCCAGAAAGATCAGATGTGTCCAATCACTATAAATCTGTCTATGCTGGCTCGTGACGCCACGGTTCTTTTGTGATAGTATTTCAGGGCCTCAGCAGATACCAATTCAATGGACCCTGATGTTTTTCATCGCTCAGTGCCACGGGACCAGCCCACTGCCACGCCTGCAGTCTGACACCAGTGATCCCACTCGTGCAGCTACAGAGGGAATCAGTCCGAACAATGCACTTTGTAAAGCGCAGATACCGCCCCGGTGAATTTCTAATGCTCTCTACTAAACGTTATTTATAGTTGGCTGGGCCCGTTTCAAGACAGACTGCATATATGGCATCAAACAGGCGCCACCTGCTGGTGTTATGGAGAAGAGCATGTACAGTGTAGAAGTCGACCTGGTTTGTCACATCTGAATCATGACACCTCTCTCCACCACTGTTTGTGTGGGAGACACATTTTTACAAATAGGTTACTGTTCTTGAATATAAATCAGAGGTAACTCTTAACTTAACTCTTATTTCTGCAGACAATACATAAGGCTGACTCTGAGGAACCTGAAACCAGAAACTTAAATTAATTTAAATAATCTGCTCCAGAATTTCCTTAATATATGTGTATTGTTTAGAAACCTCACATCAAAATTTCTTTACAGCATTCTCCTGTTTGCTTGGGTGTCATTCTGGACACAATGTGTGAGGGGGGGGGGGGGAATGTGTCATTGAAACTTTATACATTTTCTAACCATGTTTTTCTTTTGTTCAATATGGAGTGTGTTTGTGTCTTATTCAATAATGGTGATCAGCTCCTGACCATTTTGAATTGTTTAAATGTTTTAGTAAGCATGGAGTCCAGTGTGTACAGATCATTAGTGAATATACAAATATAACAATTGCTGGAGAATATAAAGAAGTCATATAGTAAGTATTCAAAAGTAACAGCGACACCACTCTCTTTTTGAGACTGTTTATAAATAAAAAAATTGAAAACAAAACAAAACAAACAAACCCATCTCCAACTAACCACACCACCCAGTTTAGACACCTAAAAGATCTGTAGACTTGGTCATCTTCACAAAACATTGAATGAGAGTTTAGTTTCAGACGACATTAAATATGTTCCCCTGATCACCTCTAATATATCCAATCTTCACCTTAGGACCATTTGTCTAAGGTCTTCCTCTGGGTTCTTCATCAGTGACAAACTCTTCAGACTAATGAATGAACTGTGATCTTCACCGGTAAGATGGGCAGGTTGGATGAGACACATCAGCCTTGGCACATGTTCATTCTGCCACATTCTATTCTACCTGATAAGGTGAGAGACAGACACGAACCTGTTAAGAAAATTAAAGCTTTTAACATGAGACAACTTGGCAAACATACCATTTGATTATATGAACAAATGAATATTATGAGACCAAGAGAGGACAAAGAAAATGCCATTTCTCTAAGTGCAAATTACCTTGTTCAAAGGACAATTCATGAAAGCTGATAATATCCATTTAATATTTATCAACTTACATTTTAGTACAAAGTGTTTAAGCTGAATGAGAATGTATCTATTGGACTTTGACACAAAACAAAAAGTCTTTTCAAAAAGAAATTTAAAAAATGGAAGCTGTCTTGTACATTTTATTTAAGGGCTGCCAAGGATACAGTTTGTAAAATGAAAATAAAAACATGTTCATATTCACTCAAACAAAAATTCAATTTCAAAAGTTAAATTAAATAAGACAAATAAAATAGCATTTTCTTTGGGGGAAATCTGGTCTTCAAAGCAACTGGCCCCTAGAAATAAAACAAGAATTACTTAAAATGAAATAAGTCAGTGACTTGTTCTGTTTGTTAGTTTTACCTCCTATGAACACCGTACCTCACTGATGTAGGCGTTTTTAGTACATGCTGACATCCATCTAAGTTCTGGTCAGTGTATTACAGTACACTAGATCTTATTTTAGTGATGATGGGTACAACAGACATGAAACTATCAACCAGAAGAGGGCACTGTAACAATGCATTTCAAATCTGGTGTAAAAGCACACTAACAAGGTATTTTCTACTGTGCTCCAGTGTTATTACAAAAACAGTCAAAGAGGGCTGATTACCTCTGTATGCAAAAGTCAGGTGACCTCTAAGTAATTACCGGTAACAATAAATTTGATCTCAAGCAGATGTCAGAGAGGCTTGACAACTGAAATCATCTTTCAGTGTACAGTACTGGGCCTGCAAGTACAGTGTCAGTATAGGGATGGTATAGAGCAGGGGTTCCCAAAGTGGGGGTTGCAACGCCCCAGGGGGTCGGGAGACACCAACGATGGGGTCGGGAGATGATGTCCAGAAACAAATAAAATTTAAAAATGACTAGAAATAGTCTATGTTAGCCATAATTCTTACAAAAGATAAATATTCATTAAATTTAAAATAAAACCATGCAAATAAAAATATATGTTGTGTTTTTGGATAAGCCTATTAGTGCGTGTGTACTAAATGTTTCTATGCTTCAACCACCTCCATGGATAGTGGGGGTCGCGAGTCTCTGGCGCCGATATTTTGGGGGTCGGGGGGTGAAACTTTTGGGGATCCCTGGTATAGTGGGGTGACTGTAGCAGGGTTTAACACCAAACACTAACTAGAAAGCACTCTAAGAGCACATTCCTCTGCCTTCGCCTGTGTTGATGCCTGGGTAATTTTTATTTTCAGTGGCCTATTATAATTTTTTATGATATTGAAAAATCTCACAATGTTGAAAGTTGAAAGTGAAAGTGTCCATAACCCCCGTCCACTTTAAAATTTAATCAATAAATTCCTTGGGCCGAGCCGGAGTACCCAAACAAACACGGGGAGAACATGCAAACTCCACACAGAAAAGTTGCAGGTCTTCAGGTGGATTTGAACCCACAACCTTCCTGGCGGGACACAACAGTCCCACTACGGTATCGTGATGGCCCTTTCGGGATATGTAACGGGGAAACAAACAGATCACATAAATGAATAGGTAAATTAACACAGTATCATTTACTCTGGTTGGAAAACCCCACTGCAAGGATCCATTTTGACTTGCCATAGTAGCAGAACCACAGGTGCTACTAATAGTATGACATATGTCACTGTTTCTGGAATTCTTAAATTCATAATGTTCATACTTGGGTTTGTACGATTACATGACCAAATAATCAATGGTGGGAATTGTATGCATTAAAATATAATATTAAAATATGTTTATGTTATTATTACCCCTGTTAGTATGTGTTTAGAGAATCATTTACACACTCTCCCCAACCTTTGGTATGCTTTCAATAATCAGAACATTTTAAGTGAAAATGTCTTATAATAATAATATAATAATAATAATTAATATCTTTAAAAAACCAACCTGGCAGGTTTCCAATACTGGTCCAAACCATCTGCTCTACACAGCTCTCAGAAGGGTTGAGATATCTGTTGAATTAAGAACAAGGGGGATGACGGCAGAACTGGTACAGTTTATTTTCTGTCTGAGATTTCATGGAATAAGAAATTAGTGTAAAGCAGCACTAAAAATGTATTTAGTGCTGCTTTAGACCCTGAAACTTATTTATCTTCATGTTTATCAACATGAGAGCATGTCTTGTGTTAAAGCTTCCACTTTTCACACGAGGCAGTGCAGTGATTTGTCCTTAAACTTAAACTCAAAATCAAATGGCCATTCACTACACAAACTTCAAATCTAAGGACACTAACAAGCAACCAAAGCAGCAAGAATCATACCAATATTGTAATCAGACTAATTCAGCTTTGGGTATTCTTCAAAATGCAAGGGCAACAAAAATAATTACATGTTTAATTAAATATTACAGAGCAGTAAACTGCTTCAACAGACAAGATTTACTCATCCAAGGCTTTATCATCTAGATCAACAGCTTCTGTGACAGCCACCGTCAGGTTAAACATGAACAGCACATCACGTCTATTCTGTAAAAGGCATCATGGCCAAGTGTGGGAACTTAAAACATATCTCTCCTTCAGCTAAACATCTTCATCTTACCCAGTCAGATAAACAGCCGTTATGAGGACGTTTTGAATGTCTCAGATGTGTGCTAACAACAAAGACAATTTGAAGGTTGATTGCCTGTTGCAATTACATATAGCTGCCATTTAATTTCAGGAAAAAAAAACAAGCGTCTGATTGCTTTTTGATCAAATGGTCGGTCTTTAGACTTACATGTGAAGGCTGCCTGTCTTGTGTTCGAAAGGACTGAATTTGCATTCACTTAGCTCATCAACTGAATTAACATGTCATTTAGAGAGCTCTTCAAGAAAAAAACATAGCAAAAAAAGCATGAAATGCTCAGGATCCCCCGCCATGGGTGCATTTCATTGAAGAAAGACGGTTAGAAAGAAGCTATTTAAGTTGTGCCTTTTAATTTCAATTCTTGTTAGTTGCATAGCCAAGAGAAAGTTCAATTTTAAAATAATAAAATAAAATAAATGAAATCCAAAGGCACCTCTCCAGTACATGGTATACATAAAGTCTGTTGTAAAAAATATTTAACAGGTTTTGAGTTATGACCCAGAAACCAGATCCCACTAACAGAATGATCCCAAGTTCAAGTAGTAACCATGGAAATGAAAAAATAAACATAACAAAAAAGCAAAGGCACCACTTTAGTACTTGATTATTTTTTCAGCTATGCCCCAGAGACGATGTTTGTGACATGGCATTCAGACATCCACATTTCATAAGACATACTAAAAATAGAGACTCCAAAGGCTTTTAAAGAATATTAGTTTTACCTAACTCAGATGGCTGCAGGAATTACTTTGACATTTACTTAGCAGCCAATTTGAAACCATCATAATTTTGCCATGACGTTTAAAAATATGTCTTTATAGGATTACATCATTTCATGAAATGTTAATCCTATTATAACAGATTTTATCCTTTTATTCTATTGTAAAGGAAGGAGCTATATACCATCCATGGAGGTGAAAATACACATAGGTGTAGAATCTAACCATACCTTCTTGTATTATCCATTACTCTAATCTTAACCCTGTTGTGTTTAAGAACTCTATACAACATACAGTACAATATGTGACCACAGCTGACTCATACTTGGTTGGTAAGGTCTCAACAAACACTGTTGATGACTATATTACAAAATATATAAACATCGTATATATACAATGTTTATATATACACACTGATCATATATATTGTATATACACAGAGACCAGTTTGAAAACAGGGAATACAGTACTGATGTGGTTTTACCCCACTAGCTGCATGGCTATCAGAGCTAACTCGATAGCAGTTAACTGCAGTCAGCAGTTTGTGGCTACTTTAGTAATAAATTCCCTAAAGCTATTTGCCCACAAGAGACTCTTTAAATCACATCAGTACTATATTCACTGTTGGCAAACTAGTCTTTTAACCAGGGCTGTCAACACTAATGCTCACGATTAATCTGCAAGACTTGATGCATTAATTTTTGTTGAATGCAAATTATTCAAATTGCTAAATTTGACCCCAATTTCCTCCTGTAATTACAGGGCGGATTTTCACCTGGGCGTATTACTGAATCCTGCGGCAAACGCAGATAACCCAATGACTGAGGAGACATCCCCTGGTGTGTTGAAAGACAAATGTATTTTTTAGTTAGACTCCAGATGGAAGTTTAGATAAAAACAAAGTTGTGTGCACATATTGCAGCGATGAGCTGTCTTTCAACTGAATCACAACGAGCCTGAAGTATTATCTTTAGGCAAAACATCTTTGTTGATGTTAGCATTTGATACAGACACAGACACAGGACCAAGTGTTGTACGTCAAATTACACTAACAGCATGCAGCCGGGGCAAGCGTGTGAGCAGAGCGATAACAACTAAGCTAACCAATGCAATCGTCAAATGGATTGCAGGCCTGTCAACACTGTTGAAGACCAGAGGCTTCAAGGCATCATCCAGATCACCTCAGGTGACCCGTCACAGCAGCCAATTCAAAATTCATGAATTGTACAGCAGTGAGAAGGAAAAGAAAGCAGAGCTCTTAGAATGAGCTGTATTGCACTGACTGGGGGACACTCACTGGACATTAATAAGAAATCATGCATGCGCTAGGCAGTTTCTTGAAATGGCAAATGAGTGGTAGATACTGTAACACTAGCTCACTATAATAACAGATAGGGCTCGCAATATGATTGCAGCAGCAAAAAATCCACCATTAAAGCAGATGCCCCATGCAGCTCACATCATACAGAGGGTAATGACAGAAACACAGCCCTGCAAACACACCAGAGCTGAAAGTTCAGCAAGTCTCTCATGGTCAAGAAGAGGAATCACTCCTCCAGGAACACATGTTGGAATTCAACCCTCAACCCACTGAAGGCAACGCTGGGACAGCAGAAGCACAATTTAGCCATACTAAGCTCTGCTGAATATGACGGGCTGTCAAAGTTAGAAACACTTGCAGGTATGGTGATATCCCTATCCTCTATAAAATCAATGCAATAATCACTTGTCCCCTATATGGATGCTATGCATGTAATTTTGCTGGTCTTGTGTGTTTCTAGGTATGTCACAGAGCTCCTGGGTGATGGCAAATGTGTCCTGCTCTGTCGTGCTGCCTGCTGTCTGCCACCTCTTGCATATGATGGAGGTCTCAGATGTTGACCCTGTCTATGTACAGTGCGCTTCAAGTGTGCAGTCAAAGAGGATCTCAACAGACAAAAGGAGAACACAAACCTGTCGTGCCTTAAGGTAGAAAGAGCTCTAGATCCCAGATTCAAGGACCTCAGGTGCCTGCCCAGAGAACAGAAGGAAGAGGTGTGCAAAAGCAGAGTGAGATGCTGAAGGACAGCAACCCTGCTTCACAGCCCTCCAGAAAGGAAATGTAACCAGAGCCAACAAAGAAGAGGATGGCCCTCCTCCTGATGGGGTCAGAGTCTGACGATGAGGCACTGCCCACAGACAACTGTTAACATTCACTTTGAAGCAGCTTCTTTATGTGGTTGTCAACTATATAATTCTGCATTTCATTTCATTTCATTCTGCATTGTGGACAATACCAAGCACTCCCTGCAACTATTTTACTCACAAATTCTAGTGCTAATTAAGAAATCATCTAAACCAAGCTGAGATGCTATAAAGCAAAAAAAAGAAGAAGAAAGAAATCAAAGGGTTTCTTTATTCCAACACCATAAATGCATTTGTTTTAACTCCCTCAAAAATACAAGTAAATATTAGTATTTCAAACTTGTGATTAATCATGATGATAACACAACTGTAATGGTCTCATGGCAGCAAATGTCAAAAGCAACCACATACTGGTATGATAGTTTAATGTTATCAATGCTAACACATAAATCTAATGAACTGATAAGTAGTATTACCTCCGCAAAGGAGGTTATGTTTTTCACCAGTGTTGGCCTCTCTGTCTGTCTATCTGTTGGTAGGATTACTCAAAAAGTTATCAACGGATTGTGATGAATATTTTTGACTTATTTTTTGGGCATTTTTGCCTTTAATTGTATAGGAAAAGTGAAGATGTAGACAGGAAATGGGGGGGGAGAGAGAGAGGGGAAGACATGCAGCATATGGCCGTGAGTGGGAATCGAACCCATGGACGCTGCACAAGGACTGCAGCCTCCATCAGATTTTGGTGATGATCCAGATCATCAGATCATCTGGATCCAGAATTTTAGAAAAGATTCTTTACAATTGCAGGATAGGGGCATTTACAATATTTCTTCTTTTTTTTATTATGCCCCCACCAAAGGGGGCATATATGGGTTTCCCCTGTCTGCATATCTGACCCCCAGTTGTTCCACTTTGACAGATGGCTTCCTTCACTCCGCTCTCAAACCATCTGTCCTCTATGTCCAAAATGTGTACATTGTTGTCTTCAAATGAGTGTCCCTTAGATGTAGGTGGACTCCTGGCCTGAAGAGCTGGCTCTCCTGTGTTGTCCCTTGTCCTTTAGATGTAGGCGGACTGCTGAGTCCTGGCCTGAAGAGCTGACTCTCCTGTGTTGTGCCGTGCGTTTGTGGAGTGGTTGCTTGGTTTCCCCTACATACAAGTCCCTGCACTCCTCGCTGCATTGGACTGCATAAACAACATTGCCGAGTTTGTGTTTGGGTGTTTTGTCCTTCAGATGAACCTGTTTTTGTCTAAGGGTGTTAATGGTTTTGAAATGCACTGGGATCTTCTGTTTGGAGAAAATCCTTTTCAGATACTGACTTGACAAAGGCCCACTTTAGAGTAGCCACATGTTTTCAGGGCTTTCTTGAGATGTGTGTGCTCCTTTTCTTTTCCCTCTGCCCTTTGTAGGGACATTCTCAGCCTGTTGTTGTAGGGTTCTGATGACTCCCAGCTTGTGTTCCAGTGGATGGTGAGAGTCAAAGAGCTAGTATCTGTCTGTGTGTGTAGGTTTTTGGTAAACATTAATGTTGAGTCTTCTATACCATCTCAATCTCTACTGCGCAGTCTAGAGAGGGCAGTTTGTTCTCCCAGACATCCTCCCTTGTGAAACCCTTGATGTGTTTTGTGAAAGCTTCCACTTCTTGGGTTTTGATTTTGACCCAGGTCATCCACATATCTGAACCAGTGGCTAGGTGTTGTACCCTTGTAGGAACTCAGTGCTCTATTTTCCACTTCCTCCATGTTGAGATTAGCCACAATAGGAGACACTGGGCAACCAATGGCACAGCTATGTTTCTGTCTCTAGAAGCCCTCGTTGTATCTGAAGTTAATGGTTGTTAGGCAGAGTTCGAATTAGGTGCATATCTGATCCAGAGTGAAGTTTATTCTGTTATGTAGAAAGCTGTCTTGCCGTGGTCGTTGTCTGGCCGCTTCACAATTAGAAAAGGAGAAGGCCATTGACCACCCAGCTTACTACTGGCTTTACCGGAGAATCCACACCTTGTATATATATGTACTACCTACGATACACAAGGAAGAAACTCCACTTCGGCCAATTATCAGCAGCATCAACTCAGTCACTTACGAGATCCCTAAACACCTTGCCACAATACTAGCACCTTTGGTGGGAAACACGCCACATCACATCCAAGATTTTTTGGATGGAATTACAGATACTGTTGTTCACAAAACGGTGTGTTCATATAAATTTCCTTTTCAAAATTAAAGCACAGATAAAACTGAAATTGATATGAAAACTTTCTCATTCATGTAGTTTTGCAATCACATTCCTACCCTTCCTCAGTGACACGTTAACTGCTTAAAAAGTACTGCAATTATCACAACTCTGACACCTTAGTGGAAACTCAATAAAATACACAACAATGTCACCTACTGCGCATGTGGCACTATGCACTTTTCTGCAAATAAAACACCTCTAATATTGATAGCACTGAATGGACAGAAAAAGAGTCATGCTAGCCCAGTTAATCCATCCTGAGAGAATAGTTTCTTTCATTTTTTCCCCCCTGTTAAAAGCTTTTTGGTTGTCCTTGCATGAATAAGAGTCTAAAGACAAAGGGTATCCTAAACTGTACAGATTGTAAAGCCCACTGAGGGCTACAACAGCTTTCTGGTCAGCATCAAAAATGTATCTGCAGAGTAGCTCATAAAGACAATGCATAAAATTAGGTCTATATGTATGGAAAGTTAAATGAGTTACCGGAATCTGATCAGGTGCTACTTGGATGATGAATTGGTATGCAGGCATCACACAGTGTTGCAGCACCAGTCTGGTCATGTCTCCATCCTCGGTCACTGGTTCTGGGGGCAGATTGAATCCATCTTCCATGTGCTCATCTGACAGGTTCAACTGTCAGGAAAAAGTGTGAAATGGATGTAAAAATACATCAAAATGTATTCATCTTCAATCACACAATCTGATCAGCCTTGAAAAGTGAATCCATGACAGTTACAATGAATATATAATATAATGCATACTGTAAAGACTTTACAATATTAATACAATTCTAACGAGTATGAAATACTCAGGATCCCCACCATGAGTGCATTTCATTGGAGAAAGACAATTAGAAAGACGTTATATTACAATTCTTGTTAATTGCATATTTGAAAGTTAATTTTTTTAAATTAAAAGAAAAAAGAAAGAAAAAGAAAATGTGTATGATTTCCAATTTATCAAAAGGTGCCTCTGCAGTCCATGGGAGATAGGTACATGAATGTTTCGTGAACAAATAAACAAATGATTTTTGATGTCCATATTGACACAACTGCAGTTATGACCTCGTCTCCACACAAGCCCATGAAAAGAAGGAAAATGATCTTTTCAAATTAACCAATAATGAAAATGTTCAGGTAAAAACTTGATTAATTAACATTGATTGACTGACAGTGTTTTAATGAAAGGATCATAATTTAATACTTAACATTGAAAACTTTATAACCCTGATCCAAGATAAAAATCAAAATATTTTTTATGAAAATTAAATTCAAACGCCATATTAAAAAGGATCTTATCTGTGTTAGACAAAGAGGTCATACCTCATTTTTTGGCACACAAGTGTGCAAAGAATACCTGATAGCCCTCATCACAATGAACACCACATGTAACTAAAAACGTTTTTCTAAAGGAACTGAGAGCTTGCCGTCTGACAAATAAAACCTATTAATTAAAAATTTGAATAACTTGATTACAAATATTGACACGTTTTACACGTGCAATCCAATTACTTGATTTTACTGCCCAGCTCTATAATGAAGTATGGTATTATGAACATATGCAGAGGCCTGCTGTAAGTCTATGTAAAGTAATGCTTGTTGGCACTGTATTCTATCTCAATCTATTTGAGATGAAACAGCAACTCTGTGTTAAAATTTCTGACTCTGAACTTAAGTTGAGGATGTTTTATAGACACATCATATCAACAATGTAGGAGTCACCTCCATGTTTGTTTCCACAGTACAGCAGAAAAACAAACAGCACTCACATCATCCACTTTCCATAGGTCATTACCCAAGGCTTCAGTCTGACCATAAGCGATTGCGTTTCTCAGAAAATCAGTCCCAGTCCCATTATCCTTAAAAACAGAAAACAGGACTGTCATTATCTAACAGCAGAGACCACTTGCCATTTGGATGCCGAGTGATGCACTTACACTGTCAGTATCCTGCAAAACTGCAACAAGCAATCGAATGTATTCCGTTGCAGCTTTCAGTGTGTCCACTTTGCTGGGCTTCCGATCTGGACGCATTAGTGGCACCATGCGTTTCAAGCGGGAGAACATGGTATTCAAGTTCCTGATCTGCACAGAAGAAAGGCCAATAATTAGAACTATGGGTCAAGATAAACAGTAAAATGATCTGTGAAGTAATTAATCCAAGGCAAAATGATAAAACCTGAAGCAGTGACCTTTCTATTGATCTCATCCTTTATTCCTGACAGGATGATCTATTTAAAAAAAAAAAAAAAAAAAAAAAAAGTTGACTCATGCAAAAAGAAGGAAGGCAGTGCTCATGTGTGTCTTTTTGCTCCAATTTGTCTGGTGTGCAGTTTTCTACAAAATAATGTTCTGCACAGAAACTGGTTCAGCAACCAAAGCAGCACCGGTCTTTATATTTTACTGGAGACTCAGTCAACCTTTGAGGGTTGCATTTCAAACGAATGTATCCAACTGAATGTTACACTAGCGCTTTCAAAATATTAATGCAATTACAGTCACATTACTATTGCAAATAATATCTTCCAGATGCCAAGTTAAATGTGAGAATGTAAGAAATAAACTTTTTCATCCATCTAACCCTGTTAATCTGCCCCACTTACTGCATAACTCCATTTGTAAATCTTGACGTTTAAAAGGGTTGGCTTCCTGCCAAATATAGAACACTTGCAACAACATCTGGACTAGTGTTTTTAACACACATTTAAAAATCATGTTGATTAAAAGCATGGCTATACAGTACAGCTGGAAGCAAAATTATTCCCCTTCCATTGTATATTAGGTTTATTGGCAAAATTTACTATTAAACAGCTGTGTGCAATAACCAAACAACAGAACCATTTAAATACCTCAATACAACAGATATTACAAGTGCTTTTCCTAAAAATGACACTAATACTACTTTTACTGACTAATGCAGTCTCCTAATGATTGAACCCCCTAATGGCAAGCGTCTCTAGTACTTTGTAGAGAGTCTTTAGCTGCTATGACCTACTGCAAACATGATGCATAGCCAGACACCAGCTTCTGACAGTGCTCCTGCAGAATCTTAGCCCATTTCTCATGGACAAAGGCCTCCAGTCCTGGAATATTCCATCTTACCCTCTACACTCTGCAGGTTTCCAGTGCCTGATGACGCCAAGCAGCCTCAGAGCATCACTGATCCACTGATGCCATGCTTCACTGTAGGAAGGCCTATGGATCAGACATACTGCTGATCCATAGGTCCTAAAGGTTCCAGTTTTGTTTCATCGCTCCACAGAACAGCGTCCCAAAAATTTCTGTCCTATCTGGAGCCAACTCTTCTTGTCCTTTTGAGTCAGCAGTGGTGTACGTCTCTCAGTTCAGACATGGAGTCTTGACGTAAATTTAGGTCTTGGCAGAAAAAAACTTTTGGACTCTACTGCTAAAGTAAGTCTATGTAGGTTGGTACAGTGTTTTAACAACATCTGATTTGTAAATGTGTGCTCTTCAGGATGTTGAATCATTTTGAGATTCCAGTAGTCATTAAAAGTATCATTTTATGTTGAACATGGAAAAAAAAATTTTTATTTTTTGATTTGGTTATTGCAAACAACTGATATACAGTATATGTTGCCAGTAAACCTAATATACAGTGGAGGTTGAATAATTTTACTGCAATTTGACCATGTTAATCTACGTTTTTCTACTTGCTGCCAAACTGCATTTGTGAAACTAGAAATTTTAAAAAAAGTTATACAGAACACCTAAAACAAGATTAAGAGGAGTATTTATAACTAGCTGATATTGTCCATGGGTAAATTCTATGTGTTTGAGTAACCATGTTGATCAAAAGCATGGATATAAACCAGAGCTAGATAACTGTGGTAGGCCCTAAAGAGTGTAGCAGACAGTGTCAGCTGAGGTACAGATATTGTGGAGGTTGGAATTGTCGAAATGCTACTTGGTGTGTTTGGTGGAGTGTAAAATAATAACATACAGATAGTAGCTGCATTTCAGAACAGGTAACAGGTGAGCTACCTGTCGGTAAGTGTGAGCCAAAGTTTAGTCTATGCTTACAGACACATTTATCAAATATAATTTATTCGTGGCTCATGCAGTGTAGCTTCTAATGAACACTCACTCGCAGTCTTTCCTTCGCGTTGACCAATTCTCTTTTTTTCACAGTTTCCTTGAAGTCTTCGGCGACAAAGTATACGCCGTCCTTTCCTCGTTTGTATTTCTCAATGTTGCTGTACACAGGCAGAGCAGACTCTCCCGTCAGCTGCTTCAAAATATCGCTCATCAATTCCTCCTCTGGCACCTTCATTTTCACGGTGCTATGTCATGTCTTCATGTAAATAAGATGGGGGAGTAGCTCCGCGGAACACACCTGTGCGTCCTGTTTAATTAGGGCCCTGCAGCACCTTGAGCGTGTCCGCCAAAAAGTGGAGTGCAGCAATTGTTCAGAGGAAACAGCGCAGCGTCAAAACCATGGGGGCACAAGGAAGCGTTTTAAGGGAAGCCTTAAAACTGTCAAAATGTCCTTTCTCCCAACTTCAGTCTCATTGATAAACAAACAATAGCTCACTCCTGACTCTTGACAACAGTGTTTTTTTCATAAATGTTTGTCTCAGGTTCCTGTTCCTGTTTATTATTCGGGTTACATAATATGCAATACTGTATTCTCACAAGTGCGATAGTCTATATTTTTTATTCATATTTCACAAATGTCTGTATATGCTTGAATGGATGTTGTATGTTCTTTTTATTTTGCCTTTTTTTTTTATAGTATCTGTTAACTGTATAGCACAGGTGCACTTTTGATCCTAGTACACCCCACTGGTGGGATCTTATGTAACTTTATGTCACTTTGTCTTATTTTCCATCTGATATTTTATTCTATTCCACATTTTGAGATTTGTTGAAATTATATTATTTTATATCTGATATTGCACAGAGCCTTAATTTTATCTTATCTTATCTTGAATATCTCAGGCAGGATTTTGATCATTCTTAAAGTGTGCTTTGTTGAGATAAGTTCACATTTTCTCAATGGGTAGGTCTACAGTATTCTCTCTAAGTGAAATTGAATGCTTTTAAATTTTAATAAAATGAAAGCCATGGGGGAATGAAGTGAAGTAATTAAGGTAGGTTGAATTACACCATATAGAAAGGAAATTTATGAACTATAACGTTTGTGATCATATGCCCTGGCTTTTGGAAAAAACTCAATTTGTTCTGATGTGGGTAGACAATAACCTCTATCATAGCAGAATAATATAAAAATCAGAAGTGTCCCTAAAAAGACAAAATTCTCAGTTGCATTTCACTGAAGAAAGACAGTTTGAAAGAAGTTATTTAAGTCGACTCTGTTAAGTGTAACTCTTGTTAATTGCATAAAAAATTAAATAATAGATAGATTATAATAATTTTAATTTTCAAAATCAAAGATAGATGACTAAATACAATGCTTAAAATTCCCCAAATATCAAAAGTCACCTCTGCAGTTCATGGGAGATGTGTGCATGAAGTTTTGTGAAAAAATATTGCAAATAACAATAACAAATCCCGCTCTCAGAATGAGCCTAAATTCAACTTGTAACCACGGAAATGAAAAAAAACAAAAATGACAAGAATCCCTAAATAGCAAAAGCCACCATTTCAGTGCTTCTTTGTTGTGTGTAGCAATTTTTGTAAAGAAAATGTGAAATAGATTTGAGTAATGCTCTGGAAACTAAACGTGATGGACAGGATGGACAGATGGATGGACGGAAGTCACTCCTGTATGCCCCTCCACACTTTGTTCATGGCAGAGGATTATGAGCAAAATGCGAAACCAATTATGAGATACACACTTTCCGGGCCCCTGCAAAGCATTGTGAAATTTCAATGAATTCTGTCCAGCGCATAGACCCTAACCCAGTTCCTAATGGTGATCCTCGACTCTGGGGGGCCAGGCAAAGAGGCTCATTTCTGCCTTGCTTTTCTTCTTGTTCCCTTTTCAGAAAACTGCAGGTGGTGATCAAGAGTGCTAGAAGGGGCCATACTTAGGGCAGGGGATTAGGTTGTTGGCGGTGTACTGTAGTCCCTTCATGAGGTTTAAGGGGGTTCATGGTGGTCAGTGGAAAATGTGCCAATATGAATGGTCGCACGGATGAATGGACAACGGCAACCACATATTCTCCCTTTAACGGGGGCATAAAAGAAGCAATGGAGATAGGAAAGAAGAAGAATATAAGAAAATAGAGAGAATGTAAATGCCATTGTACATTACATTGTATTTGATGTAAGTTGCTTTTATTTCCCATGTATGAAGTGTAATGGAAATGTATAACATTTACACCATATGTAATGATTTGTACCACTTCACTTTCTTGTATGTTTCACCATAAGTAATTGATTAGTATAACTACTTAACAGCTTATGTAGGTTTTGCAGCTGAACACTTTTTGTATTTAAATTTATTCTGTATATACAACCTTTATCATCCAACCTTGACATGAGCAATGTGTTCTGGCCTACATTATGGGCTCCAGGATGAAAATGGTAAATGGACTCTACTTATATAGCGCCTTTCTAGTCTGACTGACCTCTCAAAGCTCCACGGCAAGGCGCCACCTTGAAAATGAATGATGTCTGTTGTGTTATGTGTAAGCTGCATATCAAGGCTATATATGTGGGAGAACACACTGTGAATAATACCATGCTGATCTCTGTTCTCTTAGTCACTTGTGACGAGATGCTGTCCATAAATTTGACCTTTCAGCAGAAATACTTTTTGTTTGAGCTCATTTAATAAACCTCACAAAAGACTATTCCTCTTTCTCATTCTTTGTTTTTTATTCATCTTAAACCCTAGACAACAGTGTTTTAGCCCCCACACAAAGAAAGAATGTTAAACTCACCACAAGTGCCTTTAACCCATTGATCTGATCCTTTAATGCATCTTTATTCAGTTGTTTTATTATAATAATAATAATAATTCTATATATATGTATATATAATAAATATATATATATATATTTATATATATATATTTATATATATATAATCAATTTATATAGCGCCTTTCAAGAGATCCAAGGATGCTTTACATAGTTGGGTACGAGAGAAAAATAATAACAATATAACAAATAATAATAACAATAATAAGAAAAATAATAACAATACTAAAGACAGCTGAAAAACAGTAATGGCAGTGGATGAGAGAGTTGACTGGATTAGCTGAGGCCTTGGTGAACAGGTGGTGTTTGAGGTGTTTCTTGAAACTGTCCAGAGAGGAAGCACTGCGGATATATTCAATATCTGGGTTTGGACACCTATTGTATTGCACTTCACATGAACAACGTTTCACAGCTTTGAAATCAACTGTTCATTCAGATATTTATTTTCATTACAATTGCCACTATGGCCCATAGCTGTGGATTATATACCTTTTCACTGTATCATGTTAAGCATTCAACAGCTGGGTGGCATGGTGGTGCTGTGGGTAGCGCTGTTGCTTCACAGCAAGAAGGTCCTGGATTCAAATCCACCTGAGGACCTGGGACTTTTCTGTGTGAAGTTTACATGTTCTCCCCATGTTTGCATGGGTTCCCTCCAGGCTCTGCAGCTTCCTCCCACCACCAAAAACATGTAGCATTGGTGAATTAGTGACTCTAAATTGTCCGTTGGCGTGAGTGTGAATGGTTGTTTGTCTTTCTCTTGCGATGAACTGACGACTTGTCCAGGGTGTAAGTAACCTGCCTCTCGACCAAAGTCAGCTGGGATAGGCTTGAGCCCCCAGTGACCCTACAAAGGATAAGCGGCTACAGAAAATGAATGAACTATATATTTGTTTCCCCTTCCTTTTTAAGTCACATTAATTGGGTGTGAATTAATACTTACTGTAGGGAAATGTAATCTAGTCTCATATTTTATATATGTTTTAACAGCAGCTTATACTTCCGAAATTGATATATATCTGTTTGTTGCACAAATCTTACAGTACTTCAAAAAGTGACAGTTTAAAAAAAATACACATGTTGTCAAAAGAACATTTTTATTAGAACAAAAAAGTGCTCTCATTATCAGAGATAGAGGCTAGCTTGTTGTATTTTTTATTCTTATTTATTTATTTGAGAAGGGACAATGCACATTAATCAACACTCAAACAAGTGTAAATGCACCCGAGTTAGCTAGAAGGCTAATTTTCATCGGCTGTCCCTCTGCCAGATGTTGGTAGGCAACCTGAAATTATAAAAGTAACATAAAAACCACAGGAAAGAAACAATAGTAAACATCCTCTACACTGCTGTTAAAACCAATAAAACAATACAGTTAACATCACAAATTTCATTTATCAGTCTCATAAGATATCGTCAATGATGGCATTGTTGGTTCTTAACAAGCCATTTCTTAACATTATGTTTAAATGCCTGATAAGATGTGTGCAGTAAAATCCAGACAAAGGTGCTGGTGCTGAACCATGCAAGATTTTATAAACCATGCTGACATTTTTGTATTTGATAAGATTGTCCCAGCTGAGTTGGTTATTTTTCTTAAGAATATGGCAGTGATGAAAACTAAAAGGCTTTTTGCACAAAACTTAAAGTTTGTAAAGTGTTTCTAATGGTTTTACCGCTGTAGAGTGTGTAGTAGACCAACTTATCAGGTGATATGGAAGAGGACCATTGAGTAAAAGTAAATCCTGGCTATTGCTTGATAGTGAGTCTCTGATGAACCTGAAATTTGCCAAACTGAACTTAACTTTATTGTAGATACTATATCTATATGTATATTTGTACTTATTAGAAATTGTAACCAGAGAGCCCTTTAAGATTTATTGCACTGTAAAATGTCCTTCTTAGTATTACAAGGAATACAAATTCAGATTGTTTATGTTATGTGTTTGCTAACAAAATTAAAGATATATCCCTCTTTGATTTTTTTTTTTACTCTAAAATATTAGTTTCAGTGTCTTATTCCAAAGTCCTGTGTCAGTCAAGATGTATTCATCAATAGCGTGGTTCGAACAATGGGAATTTCAGAAAATGATTCCTGAGAGGTGAGACTGTCCACTTCAGAAAACATGTTACCACGGTCACTGTTTGATCTAAAAGCTTAAAACAACCTACTGCAGATTTAATTCAATAAGAAATAGTAGTGTACAAATAAATTGAATATGACAGCAGAAGCTGAGCTCATATTCCATCAACTACCATGATGCTGCTCATGACTTGATAATGAATTAAAAGGGATTGTCAGGCCTTAACAGGTATGTGCCTCAGTTATGAAGCAAAAAATACGTCCTGCAGGATACAAAGAAAATAGAAATAAGTTTCCCTTCGTGCCAACTAATGAAAAATTACGCCATCTGGTGGGTAATAACAAAAAACAACTATAAGTTTGAAGTTATGATGCCACAATGAAAGCCAAATAACATGGAACATGGTTTCATGCTCTGATGCCCGTGTGGGGAAAAAAACAAAAAATAAATTTAGACTAATTAAAGGATCTAAGTTCAAAATTACAGTACAACACCCCCCCCCCCCCTGCTATTTGTTGCCCATGACGCCCATGTAGCCACATATAATTTTCAAGCTCATGCTATAAATACCTATTCATCTGATACATGGATCAGGAGGGTCCAGTCATGCTTCCAACAGTGTGCATGTAACGTAAACTGGCACAGCTACACATACCATTTTAATGAGGGCTTTCTCCTTGACCTATACCTTCATTAAAGAATGATATCATCTTCAGTTAAAAGCTCCCCTCATGATCTATGAGCACCTTTGTGAAATATAATCTCTTAGACCAAGGGGAGTGTGTGGTCTGTAAGACACTCAGACTGACTTAAAGTACACAAAACTGATACAGGTTTGGTTTTTGAAATGTTGCTTTATTGTAGTAGGAATCCTAACGACACTAATCTCAAACTGGGGGTTGTCTTTATAGAACCAATACAAACAATTTAAAAACAATATCACACACACAGGTCTTCAGCTTATGACACTGGCACATGTACAGTATATGAAAGACTTCTATTACATCATATGTCATACATGTACAGTATGTGTATATATATAGCCTATGTATACATATCATTTACACGTAAGAAGCATTTTCTACTGCTGATTGTGGATGTGGAGCTAATTTAAAATACTATATATACTGTTTATGTGCTGTAAGGTAGTTAATGTTGGCTATAGCAAAATGCATCATATCTAAAAAGAAAATTATTATTAGATTATTATTATTATTATTAGAAAAAGTACATCATTTGATTACTTGAATGTACTGCAAAATAAATCCACACTGTAATTACAAATTATAAACAAAAAGCGAACATATAAGTATTCAAAGCTGCAATTGTTGCAAGGCCCTTATTTATGGAAATCCTTTTGTTTGGTCCCACAGGACATCGATGGAAAATATTAGAGAATATTATAATATTATGACCTCCTCCCTTGACGGAGGTAAAAAGGAGAACACAACGTGCCTTCTCTGAAGCCAATCAGCGCCATCCTTTCTAAATGACGTCACCGAAGTGCCAACTCCAGGAAGCTAGAAGTTTCTTAACGTAGTAGTACGACATTTAGTCATACGTTTATAAGTACAGTTTTATAGCACGCGTTATAAACAAGAGACTTAACGCCGGTGACATTATAATTATTTTCTAATAATTTAAGAAGCTGTCTTTTACATAAACTTTAACAAACTCTACAACAGGAAGACGAGTAGGACGGAAAGTCGCCACACATCACCAAATCAAGATGCTAGCCTCCAATCTGCTGACGAATTACTGCACCGAACTCCACGATGACAAAGAACATAAAGTGAGTACTGGTGTAAACACTAGACTAGGTTCCATTCTTCGGGATGGTTGTTATATCATGACAGGACTATTGAATATGTAGCTCTAAGGTGAGATGAAAACTGGGGTCAAGTAAGTCGCTCTTCTCCTAGCATGTATGAGCGCAGTTATGACCTACATCACTTCTTTCTCAGTCCGCCCTTAATCAACATCACCTGTGTGCTCTGACAAGCGGTGCAACACAAATCCTAAAATAGGAAGGACATACGTGGTTTAATGCAGGTTCTGATGTAACGTTATAGCTTTAAAGTTGTATAGCTATGTAAACACAAAAACCTTTTGCACAATAGACACTTTGACGTTCCACAACTATAAAACCACATGTTTAAATAATCAAAGTATTTATTTACTGTAGCTGCTTTGGTATCAGGCTCCTGGTATTTTGCACACTGTCATAGGTTATTGGGACACTTGAATAGAATGAAGTTAATGATAATTTACTGCTTCTCTTTGCCAACACCAAAAACATAAGTGATGGCTTTAATATGATTTGTTGTGATAACACTTGTAAGCTTTTTCCCTGCTTTTGGAACACTAGCAAAACATGTATTAAAAATCTTCCCCCACACTTGTGGCACTACCAAGGTGCAGCAGTTTGATGTCATGAGCATGACAACAGTGAGCCCTGCTGTTTTTTCTTTTCCTATTTATTGACTGTAACTTTTTCATTATAGCTGATACATAGCCAATGCTGGAATGTCTCCATAAAGTAGCTGCTCAGTACACAGTATATTATGCCTTTGCTAACAGCTTATTCTCTTACATTACAGTACCATTTCAACAGTCTTTGGTAATTCCTGAACAACTGCTGCTGTTCTGCTTACTTCTTCTTAATAGATAATTCTGATGGGGAGCATAGTGGGATCAAGAAATGTCTTCTGAAACAAATGATGTAACCATTTATTATGCATACATTTCAAATAAAAAAACAGGCCACCTTGTCATGTTTCAGTTTACATCCAAGACACGTCTGACTCATGATATTAGTGCAGCAGATAAGCTTGTATATGGAAGGTATTTTTCATTTAATGGCTAAAGCATTTCTATTAAGTTTCTATAAGCCATGAATTTTCATTTTCAGACATATTTTCAGGGCAATTTTAGATTTGAACTCTGGGACTTGGCAGAGCTAAAGTAAATTTCAGGTTTTCAATTTATTTTGCCACTTTTTGCTAGCATGAAGGTGATATACATCAATTAATTTTTAAATGCCGTTATTACATACATTTGTGAACATGAACAAATGAGGAACCTCCCACCGCGCGCGCACACACACACACACACAGACACACACACACACACACACACACACACGTGCATTAGCTGAGACAGATGTGACTCACACTTATCCAGTCAGTTCAGTGTTTCCACTGCTAACATGTATCCATGGTAACTTTTCATGAACAGGAACTTTTTATTCAGTTTTAGATGAGACCTCTTTTGAATGTCAAAATATCAGATAGGAAAATCTTATTTTCTTGGTCTTATCGAGAAAAGACTTTCCCACGTCTTTTTATCAGGCCATTTCTAGCTAAACTATGCTATGCTCACTATCTTCACTTTCATGTGGTAGTACAGTACAAACAGTTTGTGCCTGTGAGCCAAAACCCTCTGTTCTTTAGTTTACAAGGTGTTTGCCAATGTGTTTTCTAGATACGTTCTAGACCATTAGACCAAGGTGACCTAATAGGAAAGCTGATACTTCTTTGAAATGTGGAAAACTTCATAACTTGTTTGAATTCATGCAGTTTTTCTGGCAGAGGTTTCAAGAGTACACAATTGAAAAATACTGAACTTCATAAAATGTCCAGATCTTGAAGCACACCATTTTGTATTCAAGCCTTTAAGTGGTTTTAAAATTGAGAGGCATTACAAAGTGTGATTGCATCACCATTGGGTTCCCACTCATATTACACAGCAAATTAGAGTGAATCAGATTTATGAAACGACTCAAATTAAAAAGAGGAAGAAATCACTTTGCCTGAAAGTTCACACCCAATGATATCCATGGTTTGGGTTAGCACTTACTTTCTTATTATCACTTGAGTTAATGAACAGCACAGCAGCACTAAATGCAACAGTCAGCAGTTTGAATGAATAATGCTGCTGTGACAGACTGATTAATCAGTTCAACAGGCCAAAAAATAATTTTTTTTTATATGCCAAATAATATACACAGCTCAAATGTAACAGTTTCTCCTCTCCAAAATGGTTTAGGTGGACAAATACCTGCACCATTTTCAACTGTCAGATGAGACGTTGATGGATGTGTCAATTAAATTTCGACGAGAGATGGACAAAGGCCTATGTAGAGACACCAATCCCACAGCTGCGGTCAAGATGCTGCCCACATTTGTGCTTTCCACTCCTGATGGAACAGGTAATGTCCCTTTACATATAGGAGGTCCGCGTATAGGTCCAGTATATATATTGTAACTGGAGCTTAAAGAAGCACCCTTCATTAAGGTGGAGGGCTGTGGCAGCATTGGGACCAACTTTCAGCTCTCTGGCAGAAAGAGAGTACCCTTTTGCAACCATGGTTTCATATCATTATCTGTCACAGTTGGTCTTTTTTCAAACATCTTGTTTTTCACTGATTTTGTATGTTGCTTGGTATTTGCAATAACCCCTTAATATACAACATTTTATAATCAAATGAACTTCTAGACAAGAAAAGGGTATATTTGATCTTATATAGAATGTATTCTTTCAATTGTTAATATCTGTATGATAATACGAAATTCATAACATTAAAGTCTGAGCAGTTTACATTTGTGCAGGTAGTTTCACTGAGCTTCCAGAACAAAGTGTCTTCCATGTCAAACACAATACAACGTTGCACATTGGCAGTAAGTCAACATTGTTGGAGCGTTTTACAACTCTCTTCCACTCCATACTAATTGTATTGGCAGTTAATGTGGCGGACCTTCCTTGAGGATGTGCAAACAGAGTAGAAGTGCGTAAGTAGTGTGGTGAAAATTTTATGAATAAAGATGGAAATCAAACTTGTCCTTATGGGGTTTATTAGGGGCTTTTAAACAAACAGAGGATATCTGAAAACAGAAACATCTGTGATGGCAGAAGCAAAGTGTGTGTGTCTGTGTTCAGTAGGAGTCGTTGTCTTTCATGTTTAAGTTACGCCTGAGGCAATGAGTTATTGTCATAAATCATATGGGTGGTTGATTTCCTGTTGAGTTGTGTAAAAGTGTGATCAGCTCAGATAGACCTAAATCACTCAGGTTTTTATAATGGTCACACAAGATCAAATACCATTCACAGGAAAGGCAAGTCAGTCTGTCTAAAACTAAAATTAAAATATCCATTACAGGAGAGGGTGTAGGCCGTCGTTTTGGAAAGAAACTCAGGTCTGCAGCTGTTTGTATCTTGTGCTCAACTATCATGCATGAGAACAAACATGCACAAGCATGCTTGTGATTCGGGCTAATTAACAGAAAAATAATTCTCAACTGTTTTTTATAATCTTTTCATCATTTGAGTTCCTTTTTAAGTAAAAAATCTAAATGCCAAATGCATTCTATTCCCAGCTTTTTTAAAATCAAGGACTTTTCTTGCTTATTTTGCTTTATATCACTGAATCATCAGTTGAATATATTTAGGTTTTGGAGTGTTGGCAAGAATGAAAAGGAGGAATTTGAAGGCCTTACCTTTGGTTCTTGGAAATTTTGATTGGTATTTTTTTTTCCACAATTTTGAGACATTACAGACAATACAATTAATTGATTATTTGATAAAATAACCTGTATAAGAATTAATTTCTTCTCAAATGTGCAGTTTTACCATACAACAGTTAAACACAGGTGTTGCAAGTTTGGAGGGTGTGCACAGTTTGAATGCTGGCTACAGTAATGCCTATCAGAGCTGTTTTATTGTTTTACAAAAGAGCAAGGTGAATTCCTGGCCCTTGACCTTGGCGGATCCAACTTCAGGGTGCTCCTGGTGAAAGTAATGGCAGGTGGCGAGCAAAAGGTGGAGATGGAAGATCAGATTTATGCCATTCCTGAACACCTCATGAGAGGCAGCGGGACAGAGGTAAGAGGCGTTACACACCACTAATGTGTACTGTACTACCATAGCTCAGTGATGGCAGCTCAGTGATGGCACTTGCCAGAGAGACAAAAGTGTGCTGTGCAATGTACATTGTGTATGAATGAGACCTACTACAGTATAATGGAACTTGCAGGTCACAGTGCTGTCTTAGAAGGATAAAACTGATCCAGACATTAATTTGCCAGGCAAACCCAAAGATAATTTGTCAGATATTGAGACCAGATATTTAATTAGCACACATGGAGTTCCTCTGTCTGATGAAGTATCAATGCAATATAGTGATTAAATATGAGGAAGAGAAGAATTTCCTTTGTTGACCTACAGAAACACATTTCACTTGTGGTTTGCAGAGTGATGTTGCATGGTAATGTGTCTTCACCTCAAACAGTCCTTAGCAGAGTACAGTAAGTTGCTTGGAGAGAGCACATTAACAACAGACTAAAGTTTCTATATGGCTATATAGCTGATCTAATCTGCAACTGGTGACAGTCATTCATTCTGGTAAAAGAAAAGGTCAGCTTGGCATAAAAATGAATAGCCTGCTAATGTTACCTGCACGTTTTTGACACTTTGCTTTTCTAATTAATAATATAGAGGAAAGATTTGACATGCCATTCATTAACACTGAAACTTTACTCAAGATTTAAGATTCAAAATTACGTTATTGTCATTTTATCGTGCACTTATGTACAATCACAAACGAAATTGTGTACCCCTGTACCAGCAGTGGATAATAAATAAGTTAAACATTCAATGAAGAATACAATAAAATAAGGCTAAAATAACCAATTCTAATAACATGCACATAATACACAAACCAAAGAAACACACAATAAACCAGGCTGAATTTTGGATGTCACAGCAGCAGTGTCCCAGTGAGGGGAGGGGTCGAGTCACACTATCTGATATCACCAAGTAAGTGTTGTCCCTGGATCAATGACTAACATGTTTGTCCAGGATTCACATCACAACCAACCAATCAGCAGCACTTCTCGAATTTGATGTCATTCACATTGTACCGTGCAAATAACCATCCATGGAAAAAACAAACAAAACGCTCACTTCAATGCCATTCAAGCAGGAAACGCAGCCAAAATGCAGAAAAGTTCATATCTATTTTAAGTACATTTTTGGGGTTGGGGAATTATTATATGTATCAAACCTCTGTGGGTTGTTTTTAATGGTAAAGAAATATGTATGAAAAGTAGATGTTACAGGACTTGTGGTAACCTGTTAAAAATAGGTGTTAATAATGTGGTAATATGTTGGACCGGCAGCCTTACGGTGGTTGACTTTGCAGAAAGCTCGCTTCATTCTGGTGGGAGAGATTGGTAAAACCTGCTTGGTGGGTGCTGGTGTCAGTTTCTGTGCTGTGGTGTTATTGGAGACCTCGAAAGGCGTGTAAAAATGATTCGATCTGTCCGGTAGGGAAAGGTCAGTACAGGGTGTGTGAATGATGGGCTTATAGTCTGTGATAGTCCGGAAGCCCTGCCACAAGCAGCGTGTGTCCTTATTGGCTGAAAAGTGACGGTTGAGATTCTGGTCATACCTCCTCTTTGCCTCTCTGATGCCACGGGACAGATTGGATTTGGCTAATCTGTATGCTGCTATGTCTCCAGATTTAAACGCAGCCCTGCGGATCTTGAGCAGTGAGTGGATTTCTCCAGACAGCCAGAGTTTTTGATTGACATGCATCCTGATGGTTCTCACAGCTGTGACATCATCAACACATGTGTCAATGTATTCAATGACAGACTCAGTGTAATCCTGCAAATTGGTGCTGCTGTTGTGTGTGGCCTCCTCTTTGAACAAAAAGTCGACATGTGGTGAACAGACTACACACTACCTGTGTGTCCTGACACCACAATTTGTTGACATGTACAGCCAGACTGCCACCACGTAGCTTACCAGACAGCGAAGCTACTGTGTCAGCTCTGTGTAGCACTAGTCAGTCCAGCTGGATCGTGGTGTCCATGATGTTGTTATTCAGCCACGTCTCAGTGAACACATAAACACAGCAGTTTCTTATGTTACGTAGTGAAGCCCTCGAAAGTCTGATGTAGTCCATTTTATTGTCCAGTGAGCGAAAGTTGGCTAGTATTACCGTTGGAACTGCTGGCTTGTTTAGGTTAGCAGCTAGCCTAGCACGCACACCTCCCCAGCTTGGCGCACTCCTACATCCTGTCAAAACACTTTTGGCGCCTCCTTGCTGGCATAGTGCCATGCAGGGCCAGGGGTCCCCCTGGGGCCCATCGAGCGTAACAGTCCGAGTTCACTGAGTACATCCAGCGCTCCCAGCCGGCGTCGCTCACAGCAGTGGTGTGTTTCATACAGATATTCATAAAATCGCCCAGAGAATCATACAGCTCAAAGTGCTTTCAACAAAGAAATTATAAGCACAGAGTGAACAGTGAACAAAGAAGTTAAAAAACAGAGCATAAAAACAGGAAAAGACAATTAGTCTAAAGCATAAAAACAGGAATAATAATAGGAATAAAAAATAAGCTGAAACAAGAATGAAAATAAAATTCAGTATAATCATTAAAATTAAAATCAGACTTCCCTGATATCTGTTGATATTGTGTTCCATAATTCTCAGTGAGAGATTTTATCATTACTATGGGTCTGTATTTCCTCGAGTTCATGTGCGCTGTAAAGCTGTAAAGACTGTCCACTCCTGGCAACGAGCAGATGATGTGGAAATAGCTGATTAAAAATAACATTTCAAGACATGGTTTTTGACCGATTGGAGAAGGAGTACCCAATAGTTTAAAATAGAACCATTGCAATTTGGCTACCATTCTCGACGGCATATTAACTGAGCTTTTGGAGCCTAACTTACATCAAGAACAAGAACAGGGAGTGACTGAAGGTTGTGGACCAGGATCTGCCTCTCATCCATCCCTGACAGATTAGAGACGTTGTGTGCATCCTCACAGGCTCCGGTTTCAGGTTTTTAGTGATACAAAATGATACAAAATGATACAAAATGAGACCAGTTCTGAAAATTCCTTTATAAACAGCTGTGAATATCTTGGTGGCGGATACAGTATGATTCAAGATTCAAGATGTTTATTGTCACACCAGTTGTACAGGTACAATCGTGTGAAAAACCGCGAAGCTCCATAAGAAAAAAGATAGTAATTAAGTAGGAGACACAATGATAATAAAAATAGGATACAGTCATAGAATAAGATAAAGAAAAAAATGTGTATTCACAAATAATACAATAATGAGATAAGTATAATAAATAACATAGGAAAAGAAGAAATGTGTATCTGGTGGGGGTCTTGTTGGCCTGGCGGCCCACCAGGCCTGTATAATGGTAGGGGAACAGTAAACACCCACATAATCTGTTATTGTACAAACAATAACTGGCTTTAAAAACAGGTTCTATTTTGCTGTGCTTGGGAAAATACTATTCACTACTCAGCAGTAAAATAAGAAATTCAATTTCAGGCTTCTGCGCTCCTTGTCATCCTTCCTCCATTTGTCCCAAAATATCATCAAATCTTTTGATCTTTCAGTTTCAATCAAAAATCTGTAGTTAGGGGGTTAAAACTCTACTTGAACCATGACCATGCATTGCCTGTGATGGCAGGTAATGTCTAGGTTAATTCAAATTCTAGTGTTACTATTTATAATTCTAATGATAGCATTAATGTTAGGTCACACACACACACACACACACACACACACACACACACACACACACACACACACACACACACACACACACACACACACACACACACACACACACACACACACACACACACACACACACACACAGAGCTCTTTGTTAATAACAAAACTAACCTTTTTTCTCTGCAGTTGTTTGACCACATCGCTGACTGTTTGGCTAATTTCATGGAGAAGTTGAACATAAAGGATAAAAGGCTTCCATTGGGTTTCACCTTCTCTTTTCCATGTCATCAGACCAAGTTAGATGAGGTGAGTTTTTTTTAAAGTTCTTGTGTCTACTTCAAATCATATTTAATGATAAGTAAAACTTGGTCATCATTACACTGGCTGTGAAAACACTTTTTATTAGTTTATCAGTATAACATACAGTGAGCTTTAGTGCAGATTTGTGATAACCTTGTCCAAAACAATAGAAATGATGGCCAGTTTGTCCTGAAGAGTGGAAAATGAGTGGAAATTCTTTGAAAGAGAGTAAACATTGAATTTTGGACATTCTGTCACTTCAATTAAATGAAATAGACTGATACTGTCCTTCTTTTCATTTGCAGAGTGTTTTGATATCTTGGACCAAAGCCTTCAAAGCAAGTGGAGTAGAGGGAAAGGATGTGGTTAGCCTTCTGAGGAATTCAATTAAAAAACGAGGGGTAAGTGTACAAGTCATTATTTCATCGTTCATTATGTGCCATGTTCAAACATTTGCAAGCATGCATGCAAACTTAGAAAGACCTACACATTTCTTTTGTGTACTCAATCAAGTTAAAACATAAAATGTCTATAAACATTGCAATTAAAAAAAAACAACAACAGATAATTAGAATAGTTAGAATTTAAGTATATAAGTTCTCAAATATACTCATTTTTTTACTCAAACATAGCTTAATTTGAGAAGATTGATGGTGAACCTTTAACATCCAGGTAACACTTTTGAGACAGTTATGCACATTTAGCCATATGTGGTTCAGGCAGATATTAGGTTTTGACCTAGTGCTGGTCCCTACTCTTAAGTGACCCTACAGAGTGTACCTCAAAAAGCCTCTTTCAAAATGACCAAATCCTCTGGATTTATTAACAAAGACAAACAAACAGGACGTTAAGCAAAGATTACCAGAAGGACACTAAAAAGTTAGAAAAGGTATAAATGTTAACATACAAGCCTGTATCTTGGTCTGGATCTGACAGCCTTAGGGACTTTCTCATGCCAGACATCTACCACACTGTTTACTCTGGGACTGTGCTGTCATTATCGACATCAGGTCTGCAATCCACAGCTCGCCTGTACAATTAAGGGTGACCATAATGAATGAGGAACCCTACTGTCGTGAATTTTAGACATTGTGCGTTTGCAGACCAAGTCACTGGAAAAGGAAGGTGAAGGTGCAACTGTGTCAGAGTAAAGAGTGTTTTAACTTGAGGGACTAAAATGCCTGTTTTCTGTGGCTGAGCTGGAAAACATGGAAACACACTCACACACACGGTTGGAGGATTTGTTGATTGATAGATTAAAACTAAGGTTGGCTGTTTTGGATGAATAAACAGTCCTGGGGTTAAATTCTTGGAAAATGCAAGGTGAACATTTGCTTTGCCTTGTGTCTGAACACACCAGGATACTTGCTAGCAGCAGGGTGAGGTTTTGGTGAGGTTCAGTTTCAGAGTAGGACTGATTTGGCAGTAAAAACTGTGGGGAAGTAAAGGCCACGCCTTGCACCAAACAAACCCAGCATACAGTATAGATGGCTGCAGTGGTAGTCAGTCACTTGACACTGACATATTGCTGCCTTCCATTTGAAGAGATATGGAGCGCCCTGGGAGAAGGAAGATTGTTCATGCTCCAATCAATTGATTCGTTGTGGCTCTACAACCATGACCCACCTATCTGTTGTCATTAGATGGACGTTGCACCTTTTGCCTGCAAGCAGTATAATTACAGATGTGCCAGAATGTGTCTGCAAGCACAGCAGTACAGGAGGCTGCCCTCCCCATCAGTGTGTCTGCATTTGAAAATTCATATTTCCTCCCGTGAGGATTTGCTGGGCACTGTAGTAATGAGTAGGCTGTGAGTGACACATGTAACACCAAGGTAAGGCTGTATAATGAGCTTAAAAGGTTAATCAGTGGACATCACTAAATCCTAAGGTACATCTACAAAGGCCAACAAGTGTGATGGAATATTTTCTGTTTGCTATTTCTGTTTCAAAAGCATTTCAAGGCCACAAAAAATGCCCACCTACTGTACTCTGAAAAAAAATATTTTCACTTGTGTTGAAAGTAATTTAATGGTAACATGTAAAATAATTATTTTCTTCCAAGGAAACAATCAAAGCAAAGCCAGACTTGAGTATGTTGTATGGTTCAAACTATTACTACTAATACTGAATTACTATGAAAATATTGTATGTTATTGCATTTAATTCAGGAGTTCTGTTTCTATAAAATGTTTACCATTAAATTAAATCCCATTACAGGACTTCAACGTTGACATTATGGCTGTCATCAATGACACAGTGGGAACCATGATGACCTGTGGCTATGATGATCATCACTGTGAAATTGGCCTCATTGTGGGTGAGTCCACTCTGTTGATCTGTTAATGTCAGGTAGCAGATCATTTGGATACTGATGCTGGAATCAAATGTAACAGTAACCAATGAGCAGCCTGCAATGCTTATTAGCATCAAAATATACTTAAAATACAGTAAATGACCAATTTCAGAATAATATGTATTATATTATAGTATTATAATTATTTATGCATTAACATTTTAGTGTTGCAACTGGGAAAGGTGGTGTTCTACTGATGGGTAGTTTAATATAACACATCATAACTTATTACAACACAACCCCAATTCCAAAAAGGTTGGGACTCATATAAACATAAACAAAACTGAATATGATAAATCTGAATTTGTATCCATTTTGACCTATTCTCAACTAAAAACAGAACAAAGACAACATATTTAATGTTTAAACTTACCAATTTCATTAATTTTAGTTTTGCTTATTCTGAGTTTAACAACTTGAAACTTGGCCAAATATAAATTATGAAAAACTAGCAAAGCTGTCAAATGCTCAAAAACATCTATTAGGAACATTCCAGAAGTAAACAGGTTCATTGGCAAGAGGTAAAAGGATTATGATTGGGTTGAAAGCATCCTTGAAAAGCTCAGTTGTTCATAAGCAAAGATGCGGCGAAGTTCACCATTTTTGTGGAGCATATGACTGCATGAAGGATACTGTATTACTAGATCTCGGATCGGCCTTGGAAACATTTTGGAACTGTGTTGGTAAACACAGGTCATTTGCCAATGATTGCATTCTGTTTTTATTAACATTTCACAGAGCATCTGAACCTTTTTTGGATCACGGTTTTTAGAATGAAGGTTTGAATTAATGGTGGAAAAAATTAACTTCAACATATGGGTATATGATATTTTAAGAGTGGCTGTTTGATTAATTTGATTTAAACACCACTGATATACCACAGTAAAATGTTTGTTAGACTGTTTCTTCTTGATTAGAACTGCCTGGTAATTCTTGTGCTAATTTCCCTTTTCTATAGGCACAGGGACCAATGCCTGCTACATGGAGCAGATGAGAAACATTGAGCTGCTAGATGGTGACGAGGGGCGCATGTGTGTCAACACAGAGTGGGGTGCTTTCGGAGACGATGGGGCCCTGGAAGGCCTCCGCACTGACATTGACCGAGAATTAGACGCAGGCTCTCTGATCCCTGGCAAGCAGCTGTGAGTGTCTTTGAGACTATCTAACTTTAAAACATCTCTCGGTAGTTTCATCATTCATCCTGTGCTAGAAGGTAAATTTGGTCCTTTTAATTTGGACTAGTGCAGTGCCTGTTCTAAACATGCCCTTTCGGAATGGGCCGTTGGCTTGGAATGTGGTAACACTGCTTGTAGCTCTTTTGCAACCTTCTTGGGCTATCAACAATACAATGTAGTTGCTTTTTTTCTACCAATGCAAGAGTCTAGAAGTCATGGTGGTGTAAAAGCTGGCACGAACATTTATCACCTCAATAAGTGGCTACTTTTATCAGAAACATATTCTACATCTTAAAAATGTGAACATGACTTATTGTGCTATGCGGTCTTTCTGCAGTCTCGACAAATCACTCCGGCGTTTTCACTTCAAGTGCTCATGCAGATCACTTGTACTCATAGAGCACCACATCATTCTGTCTCTGTCTGAAATACTCCCACACTTCAGATGATCGAAACAGAGGATTTTTAGCTGCTGCTTTTTCTCTGGAGGAATCATGCTTTGACCCATGGAGGTGCTGTTTTGGAGCCATCTTGGCAAGGCACCGTAGTTGTGATCAATGAAATTGTTGTAGAGGAGTTGTGAATAGTGTGGCTCAGGAGGTAGAGCGGAACAAAAGGTCGGTGGTTTCGATCCCCAGCCCCTGCAAGTCTACAAGTTTAAGTATCCTTGAGCAAAGATACTGAACCCCAATTTGCTCCCCGGGCGCCGTAATGTAGTGGCAGCTCACTGCTCAATGCAGAGAAAGAATTTCCCCCTGTGGGATTAATAAAGTATTTCGAAAAGAAAAAAAAGAAGTTCTGGGTCAGTCCTCTGTTCTCCTCTCTGTTGTCCATTTTGACTGCTATTGACTATTTTGTTGCCTATTCTTCAGAAAACTTGAAGGTGGCTGTATTCAGTGTTGAAAGTCAGTATTATGTTATTACAAGAAGCTGTACCATTAGAAGACAAGAGCCGGATGGTGCCTAACATCAGTATTATGTTATTAAAAGAAGCTGTACCATTAGAAGACAAGAGCCGGGTGGTGCCTAACATCAGTATTATGTTATTCCATGAAGCTTTACCATTAAAAGACAGAGCCGGATGGTGCCTAACATCAGTATTATGTTATTAAAAGAAGCTGTACCATTAGAAGACAGAGCCGGATGGTGCCTAACATCAGTATTATGTTATTACAAGAAGCTTTACCATTAAAAGACAGAGCCGGATGGTGCCTAACATCAGTATTATGTTATTAAAAGAAGCTTTACCATTAAAAGACAGAGCCGGATGGTGCCTAACATCAGTATTATGTTATTACAAGAAGCTTTACCATTAAAAGACAGAGCCGGATGGTGCCTAACATCAGTATTATGTTATTACAAGAAGCTTTACCATTAAAAGACAGAGCCGGATGGTGCCTAACATCAGTATTATGTTATTAAAAGAAGCTGTACCATTAGAAGACAGAGCCGGATGGTGCCTAACATCAGTATTATGTTATTACAAGAAGCTTTACCATTGGAAGACAGAGCCGGATGGTGCTTAAAGCAGTGGCAACGTCACTGGTCTGTAATTATTATAATTATGTCTATCATCATTTTCACGAAATGGAATTTCCTTTTCTTCTTTTTTTTCTGGTAATATACATGATTGGAAGGATAGATCACAAATATTAGTTAACATTTTATATACGTAAGTATGCAATCAGTGGTCTACTTCATTATTGTCATGTTAATCCCATTGCAATCAGTTGATGCTTTTCCTTACAATACTGAATGATTCATTTTCGCTTGCCTCTCTTAGGGACATTGAATGCATAATCACTCCCACCACTTCCCTTCCTGACTCTCTCATTTTGCTTACATCCTTAAATTTGAACTCATTCACTACCTCAATCATATTTCATACATTATAATCTTATCATTCTTAACAAAACTGGAAATTAGGTCTTATGATACTGTTCAAAATCCTCCATATGCCTTCCATATTACTTTTATTTTCCTTCAACCATAGATTATTATAATCCCTTTTAGCCGGTCTCATTATCATTGTTGACTCATTTTTATATACCTTATATTTTATTTCAGACATCTTATTTTAATTTTTAACATAGTTTCTTTATCATTTGTTTTCCCTCTTGTATGATCTTTGTAACCCCCTCGTCATCCAAGGCTTTCTATCATAATTTAGTTTTCTCCTACACAGCAATATGGGGCCATTTTCTTTTGTCATACAATGATGTCATATAAGGATAAGAGTTTGGGCAATTTGTAAAATAGGGCATGTGATTTGGTTAAAGGAACAGGACTGAGGACTATTCTTTTTCCAATGTCTTTGTCTACTTGCGTCAGGATCAAATGTAATTTTGGGTCTTTCACATTAATTCCACCATATTCCAACTTTACATTAAATTTACAATGCTTGTTTTTTGTGTAAAAATATCAAATTATTATTATAATACTGAACAACTGTAAAAACGCATAACTCTGTAGGATTTCATGCAGTCCTGTTCATATTAAATATCAAAGGCAAATTATGGTTCACACATCTTTATTCACACTTTAACAGTGCAGAAAAATCAGTTTTGTACAAATTATTGGTTGTTGCCTTAGTGTTTACAAGTCAAAAAGTGTGGATGGTGATACAGAGAACAACAAGTCGGTACTGTGTGTGACCGCCTCCAGCATTTATCACTGCTTTACACCTCATGTGCATGGAATGGATAAAACGGTTTATCTGGATTCGTGGGATGGCTTGCCATTCTTCTTGCAGTGCTGTGGCAAGTTGTGCATGTGTTGCTGGAGCAGGATCTCTCTCTCTCACCCGGTGATCCAGAACATCCCACAGATGCTCTATTTGGTTGAGGGCTGGTGAATATGCTGGCCAAGAAAGGACAGCGACATTGTTCTGGTCCAGGTACTCCTGACAGACATGAACCACATGTGGTCTGGCATTGTCATGCATGAAGGTGATGCCTGATTGCTGTATCCTGGGAATGACATGTGGACCTAGAACCTAGTATCTCGGTAACAGATAGCTGTCAGTGTGCCGTTGATGTGGACAAGTTCTGACTGCCATCCATTAGCAATGGTTCCCCACATCATGACAACACCACCAAAACGGTCCACTTCCTGGATGTATGCGGCAGGATAGGTTGGTTTTGAGTACTTAAAAAAGTCATATCTATGTATGGCATGCTTGTTTGTTTCAATAGATTACGGCAAGTGAAATTAAATTATGTCTCTGTGTATTATTCCATATCAAGCATCGATTTAAAAAATGGCAGAAAGTGGAAAGAAAAAAAATCACACTGCTAGGGGGAAAAAGTATGAACAGGTGTGATTGTACCCTTATGTCCTCTAAAACATTTAAAATCCTTCATTAACTTTATTGTAATTTTCGGCCAAAGTCATTTATTAATAAATAAATAAATACATACATAAATACATACATACATACACAGTCACTTACTATTATTGTCTACTATCAAAGGCAAATCATATAGTAATGAAAACTATCCTCCTTAAGATGTAAAGCACTCTTAAATACAGTCTATTGTAGGAGAGGAACTTAATTTACATACTTTGTCATCTGTGTCTTTGTAGGTCTTCAGAGTCAAGCTCTGTGACGCAGATTGACAGCAAATATGTGGCTGCATTCATCAATATTATAAATGATATGTGATCATTGAGTTGTCTAATTCCTGCCTGTACCTTCTGTCATTTTCAAATTGGCCTGTGTAAAATATCACTTGAGAGTTTTAATGCATTATTTAAGGCAAATTGAAATATCATTCTCACAGATGGTTTGTACCCAAGTTAACAGATCTTGCCTCTGCCCGGAGAGTGAAAGAGCTCATTTATATACCGTCGACAGATTTTGTTCGAGTTTACTTGTCAGAGTTTGCTAGACTTTTGATTGGCTGCATTTATGTTTGTATTGGCATTTGTAGAAAGAAAACCATTAACTTGAATTTTATTCAAAATAGATGGGAGAGATATTTTGTTCCTTTTTTTGTTGCCGTATAGGTTTGAGAAGATGATCAGCAGCATGTACATGGGGGAACTGGTGCGTCTCATCCTGGTGAGGATGACCAAAGAGCAGCTGCTGTTCCAGGGCAAGACTTCAGCCAAGCTCCTTACCCATGGAAGCTTCAGCACCAGCTACATCTATGCCATTGAAAATGACAAGTTAGTTTGTGTGTGTGTGTGTGTGTGCCTGAGAAAAATGGAACACAGATCTCTTTCAAAAATTAATTGCCAAAACACTCATGTACTTGATGATGCTGCAGCAGACTGAATTTCTATCATGATTCTGTTGAAAAAGCTTAGCTTTAGCACCTAAAGTGAATGTGATTTCTGCTTTTCCTGCAGAGATGATGAAGGTCTGGCGAGTGCTGAAAAGGTGCTCAGTGACCTAGGTCTAGACGCGTCTGTCGAGGACTGCATAGCCACTCAGAGGGTGTGTCAGATAGTTTCCACACGGGCTGCCCACTTGTGTGCTGCAGCACTTGTGTCAGTGCTGCGGCAGATTCGTGATAACAAAGCAGCTGAGAAGCTGCGTAGCACTATCGGAGTGGACGGGTCTGTTTACAAGAATCATCCAGAGTAAGTCTTCCTGTCACATTCATCATGATGTACATCATAAACATGCACATACACATGTGAAGTGAAATGAAGTGAAGATTGGCTGCAATGGCCATCACCTGGCCTGGCCATTAGTGCTTTTTTCTTGAAACCCAAATGATGTCTACTTTGAGTGATTTGTCTTTAATAAGATGGCAGCAGTGTTGTAAGTTTGTATCCTCACTAAACAGAATGGAGGCAAGACTAATCACAGGATTAACAGGAAAACACATGACTCATCATCGATTTTCCTGAAGTCAGAGCATCAATATGTTAGTAATGGAATTACATGGAACAGTTGATGACTTAGTATCAAAGTAAAACAGCCTATATCTGAAGAGTTATCTAAATTTTGGTTTTATGTATCAGAACATCATGCAGATTTGGTCATTTGTGGCAAGAAGCCACCTCAGGACAGCATGAAGTCAAACAAAATGAAATGTCACCAGCAAACAAAACACCAGGAGGTGTAAATATCAGGATGGGTGGATGTCAGGGGTCTTAGAGATGGGTAGGGAGCTCCAAGGAAAAAAGGTTGGGAACCACTAAAATAATAATGGCAAACACAAATTCATAGGGGTTTAATAATTGTATGGGCTGTTAAGTTTGAGGGAAATTGCTGTCATGTAAATTGCCCAGTCCCTCCAGGAAGTTGCAATGCTGCGAATGCAATTAACCCAAATTCAACCAATCCCCGTACATTCTGCACAAACTTACAATTTTTTCTGTATCACCACAAATTATCTGTAAATTTGACCAATCATCGTAGTTTACTCCACGTTTCGCCAAAAATTGCAGTCCCCTTCGGTGAGCCCACAACTTCCTGGAGGGACTGATTGCTTAGAGGAAATAGCATTCAAGAAACTTCCATTTTTCCCCACCTGTCTGATTACATGTTGCCTATTGTTTTTGTCATATTTTCTTCTTGCTTGCCCAGTATCAACTACAAACAGATATTTTTATTAAATAAGCCAATCTTTAGGTATTTTGCTCTGTACCAGTATGCATTCGTATCCTCGTATTTCTTTATAAAAACCTGACACCCTTGTTAAGTCTGATTTGTTGCACAAATAATTTTGAGGATAAGCTCATCTTTTTTATTCTAGCATTTTTGTATTCTAACTGAATTTTAGAGAGAGCGTGAAAACAGCCAGACAAAGAAGATTTTACTGTCGTTGAGGAAATGAATTAATGAATGAAATACTCTGCTTTACAAACAAGAAATCATTTTGTTAGACCTTGTTAAAGGCCTTAAAACCTATGACTGTCCCAGTTTGCATTTTTACACACTTTAATGTGTTAATGTAAATTCATATACACTGTGTACTGTATGTAGACATGAATCTGCATTTTTTTATCTTTAAACTTTAAGACAAAGGTGATTTTTTTTTAAAAGATATCGAAACAACACAGATTTAACGAAATGGATTTTCTTTTCTTAGGTTTTCCAGGAGGCTCCACAAGATGGTCCGTCGACTTGTGCCAGATTGTGACGTACGTTTTTTGCGGTCGCAGTGCGGCAGTGGGAAAGGTGCGGCCATGGTGACAGCAGTAGCCTACCGTCTTGCTGCTCAAAATGCTGAGCGTCAGCGCATCATCAACACCCTATATTTTAGCCATGAACAGCTGCAGGAGGTGAAAAAGCGAATTAGTGAAGAAATGATCCGAGGCCTATCAAAGAAAACCCACGAGGAGGCGAGCATCAAGATGCTTCCCACCTATGTCACATCCACACCAGATGGAACAGGTAGCTTTATTTGAGAAACTAACCTTCTCTTCCCTATAATATTTCTATATCTTTGTGATCCTTGCCATTATCGTCCTCATTAGAGCATGGTGACTTCCTGGCTTTGGACCTTGGGGGCTCCAGCTTTCGGGTGCTGCTGGTGCAAGTGCAAAGTGGAAAGAGACACAATGTAAATATGCACCAAAAGATCTACAGTGTACCACAGGAGACCATGCAGGGCAAAGGGGAAGAGGTAAAACATCACTGTTGTTTGAACACTGTACTTCAGAATTTCATGTCATGATGATAAGAGAAACCAAAAAGATGACACTGATGGCCATCTGCCAAAAAAAATCAGTATTGATCTGTTTTTTTGTGTGGGTTTTTTTCATCTCTTGTATGCCAGCTTTTTGACCACATTGTGAGCTGCATCGCTGACTTTCTGGAGTACATGGGCATGAGAGGAGCATCCTTACCTCTGGGGTTTACATTCTCCTTCCCCTGTCATCAAAGCAAACTGGATCAGGTAATGTTTGACTCAATATTCAGTCTTGTAAGACTAGGTATAACACTGATGATAACATTTTGAGTCTTCACTGTACTTTTGTACATTTACCTGAAGTGCATGTCTGAATGTCAGAAACAATATTTGTTTATTCCTCGGCCTGCAGCACTTTCTCATATTTAATTAACTGTTTTTGATTTCTAATAACGTAAAGCCTGTAGCTTTCATCTGTATGAGTTTAAATAATAATTATTGACCAAAACCAACATAATCAAAGGTAGCCCTGAGAGCTGAATGCACTGCAACAAAACACCCTAATACTAATCACTAACAACTATGGGTATTTAATTGTAAATGATTGATGTAAATACCAGAGTACATAATGCATAAAAATGGAGCTTGTTTATAAAAAAAAAATTTGCCTGGGGAAGAAAATGTGTCATGAATGAAGAAGGCAACCAGATGAACTGATTAACAAAAAAATCCACAGGGTTTAAGATCTGTGCTGGATTATCTACATGATATTCTGTGTGTGTGTGTATTTGACAAAATATCAATATTTCTTTTTTTCAAATATCATGTCAATGTCGGTAAAAGACATCCCTAGTCACTGCACAGCGAAAGGGATTTTAATGTGTGAAAGAGTGAGTTAGCATAATTGAAATATTGTGTTTTAATAGTTGTTATGCCATACAATTGTACTAAGTAGCTCTTAACCCTCTATAAGAGCAGGAATGTATAAGGTAGACAAGCCAGTCAGGACTGTACTCTGCTCTGAGTACCCATCAGCACAATGTAGCAGGGAGAGCACAGAGACAGTCATTTTCTTTTGACACAGAAGCAGAATTCAGACAAGATGAGAGGCAATTTGTACATAGTTTTATTTTTGTAGCAAGTAATTGGCCGAGGTGATGAGCCATGTCTTCCAGAGGAGTGTGGTTAGTAGAGGAGTTGGCATGGCAGGAGAGTGACTGACCAGAGAGGAGTGTTGAGTCCAGTGTGATGAGGAGCAGGGTGAAGTTGGCAGACCAATAACTTGAGGTGACAATGAACCTGAGACACAGGGAGGCATAGGGTTAAACAACATCAGAAGAAACACTTGAAATACAAAATCTAAGTTGGCTGAGTTGTAGATACCACGTTGCAGATGGAACAGTCTGATGGAGATTTGAGAGCATAGCTGTAGTTTTTACTCAGAGGGAGCTTGATTAGTGGATGGAGATCAGGTGTGCTGGTGAGTTGCCAGCAGCAGAGGAACAGATCGCCACACCCAGACAGACACACACAGAGGGAAGAACATAAGGAAGGGGGGAAACAGTGGACACACTAGGAATGAGGATAGACAGACCAAAGACACTTCAAGTTCAGTTCACACAATGGTATTAACTTGAAAAACTAATACTTAATATCAAGTGTTCCTTGCAGCTTTAAATTATGAAAATCTGAACTATGGGGAGTATCATTTAGCTGATGATGGCAATCGGAAGCACTGCACTATGAATCTGACTTATTGCCGGTAATATAATCTGTATGGACAGAATTTCTAGGTGCAGCCAGGTGGCAGAGGGTGTCCGGTTTGGTGTACTCAGGATTCTTCTCTAATTTTTGTGGATGATGTGGTCCTGTTGGCTTCATCATGCCGTGGCCTCCGACTGTCAGTGGGACAGTTTGCAGCTGAGTGTGAAGCGGCTGGGATGAGAATCAGAGCCTCCAAGTCTGAGGCCATGGTTCTCATTCGGAAAAGGGTGGGTAGCTCACTCCAGGTTAGGGATGAGTTTCTGCCCCACGTGGAGGAGTTGAAGTGTCTTTTGTTCTCGAGTGAGGGAAGAAAGGAACGGGAGATTGATAGACGGATCAGGCCAGCGTCTGCGGTGATGCGGACTCTGTATCGATCTGTTGTGGCGAAAAGGGAGTTAAGCTACAAGGCAAAGCTCTCGATTTACCGGTCAATCTACGTCCCTACCCTCACCTATGGTTATGAGATAGGGTGAGGAGCTCAGTCATTCGTGAGGGGCTCAGAGTGGAGCCCCTACTCCTCCACATCGAGAGGAGTCAGCTGAGGTGGCCCTGGGCGCCTTCCTGGGGAGGCATGTCCCACTGCTGCCCCCGTGACTCGGACCCGGATAAGCAGAAGAAAATGGTTGGAGGGATGGATGCACTTGGATGAATTGGACCTGAGCATTGAATCACCACGTCTTAAATTTTTGTAATGTCTAGAATAAGGAATTATTTAGCCACAGGTTCATACAGAACAATATTTTGATACAAATTTGTGTGTATGACTTCTTAAGCTGCCTCATTTTTCATACCCTCAACATAGGGGGCACATAGGGTTAACCTTGTCCGTCAATTTGTCAGTCCGTATGTCCGTACTAAAAGGTTTGATAGGGGTATGGTCTGTCCACATCTCCTCAAAAACCAATGGAAATAATTCATTTGAATTTAATACGTGCTTTGTAGGAGCCCTAAAAATGCATGTCTCATAAATGGTTTCTTCAATATGCATAGTTCTGCATGTTTAGGCACATTTGAACTAAAGCTATTTTCATATCATTCAGCTATTATTCTGCTATGATTGATGGGATGGTCAATGCGCTTCCATTTTGGAAATGATTGGTAAATAGGACAATGTGTGTAATGATAGAGGTTATGGTCAATCCACATAAGCACAAGCTGAGTTGTCCCCTTGTGGGGGCGTTTGCGTCCTTGGACACAAATTGTCTAGTTTAACTTTAAAACATGAAGCAAATCCCAAGGACTGGGCAGGAACCAAACAAACTTGTTTGTCCTCCCTGGTTTGATTATAAGCCAATTACCTGTAAAGTAATTTTCCTCTCCACCGAGTGCCAATGACTCTTAACACAATCAAATGCTTTTTGAGCTTTGATTGCAAGGTCTAACCCCATTACCACTGTTTACCTGTCTGATCCTATTACGTTCCATAAAAGCAATTTGTTGATTATGTTTGGAATTGTGCAAGCAAATCTATAAAGTGTAGATTGCAGTAATCAACCGACTCTAATGTTCAGCATCCTCGTCAGACATAACAAAAGCATTCTTTAGCAGACTGTGTTAAAAATTACTCCTATACTGTTTTCAGTTGACAGGAGGGAAAGACCCCATTGGGCCTGCGGTGGGCCAGCTACCCACCGTAGGATCCAGCACAAGCAGTGCATGGGTCCCACCCATCTCCAGCTACCATAGTCCATGGAAGAGTATCCCCGACGCTATCATGAACGGGGATGGACTATCAGCACCATGCCTGTGGCAACAAACACCTGGTCCAAATTAAACTGCAGAATTGTGGTGGACGTGGGTAGCGGCATCCTCTGTAGGGCAGTAAGGCATCTGAAGGCATTGTGATGGTGAATTGCATCGGCCACTCCTCCTGAGGACAACTAAATGGCCATCAATGTGGAATGCACCATCTCCCTTCCCCCGCCCTCTCCAAGGGGTGACATCATCCACTATGGGACAGAAGGACGTCTGAAGGCATTGGGACAGGGATCTTGCATCGGCCTCTCCTGGTCCGAGTCAGTCAAGTGAAAGTCCGCAACCGGTTCAACACCACAGCCTGCGGACCATCAGTCCCCCCGTCGCACTGCAGGAGGTCGTTTCGAGGCTTGTGGGGGATGCCCCCCCCCCCAAGGGGAAGAAGAGGGGCAGTGACTTGGCCAATCCTGCTGACCTGCCAACTGGAGAGTGTTGAGGTTTTGAGGTCGAAACACTCAGTGAAGGTTGGTGGCCTCCTGATATCTTCTTCACCGGGCCAGGGAACTAAATTTGGCAGCTCCCTCACCCGATTATCCCCACGCCACCCACCAAACCCCCACCGCCACCCACCAAACCCAGCCAAGTGTACGCACTGGGCATGTGTGGATTGTAACAACCAGTCCTACGTATAACATAACTTTTCATTGAGGCTACTAACACATTTGATTTCCCTTTGACATTTTGTAATATGTCCATTCATAATGTATTATTGATGATAAAAAGTAACACACAGCAGCCATTGCAGTCACATGTCTCCACAGATGTTTAATGTAGTCAGATGTTGTTATTTTTTACACAAACAATCACACGATGCTTTCATTCTTCCAGGGCATTCTTCTGAAGTGGACAAAGGGTTTTAAGGCCAGCGGATGTGAGGGACAAGATGTTATTACGTTGCTTAAAGATGCTGTCCGCCGTAGACAGGTCAGTACACACATCATAAATACATTGTCAGAAAGCTTTAGGAAAAATGTGGTCTGGGAATATTTACATTTGAGGAATGTAATATAAACTCACAATGGACAGATAGCTTACAGGCAACACAGACTTACTCACAGCTGGTGCACTGACCTTAATATAGCTCAGAGGAAACAATGTTACACTGATCTTGTTTCTTTCCAGATAGAATTGTACTTTAATTTACTTGTCTTAAAGTTAAAACCCAGATTTCATATAACTTGGGTTTTAAGAGACAGTAAAAGTTAAATATAATCAGCCATTAATTTGAGATGAAAGGTGAGCCAAAAAAGCAACCACCAACCTTAAGGGATATGAAATACCCTGCTGTGACCCCACCTTTCTCATATCATCCAGGTTAATCTGGACAGACTAGGAAGGTTTCAGGATATCTGTAGACATATGCCATATTTACACATAAAACTTCAGCCCAGGTTTGCTTTTGAACCTGTGCTTAAAGCAGCAGCTACACATTATGTAATATATTCCATTGTTATTGGATCTTGGGTATGCACCTGTAATTATGATAGTTGATTGATGTCAAAACTGTACAGACAAAAGTCTCTGCAGTACCTGATCAGAGGTTTGTCTAGCCAAAAGGACTCACACCTTCGAACACCCATAGGCTCACCTTATCCTCTATGTCCAAATCAATCTCAGATTTCATGCTTCATCAGAATGGCTTTGTTGATCCCTGGAGATTCTACAACCCACAAGATAAATAATGTTCCTTTTTTTTCCTTTTCATATCCAGCATCGACTATTTTTTTATTGATAGTTCTCTTATCTCAAAAGTCAGTTCCTCTGAATATCATTCAATTATCATCTCAGATCATGCACCCTTAAGTGTAAATATTTTCTGATGTCAGATGATGCCTTCAGTGCCTTTATGGCATCCTGTAATGATGATTTCCTTGCCATCAATAAAAACAGTTCTATTTCTTCTTCACTATTATGGGAATCGCTGAAAGCATATTTGCCTGGCCAAATTATTTCCTATTCTGCATATTCAAATAAATGCCATAAGGCCAAATTACAGGACCTAAGTACTCAAATTTTGGATATAGATAGACGTAATGCAATCTCTCTAACCCCCACTTTACTGAAATGGCGACTCGAGCTTCAGGCAAAGGTTGACCTCTTAACGACTTCAAAGGTAGAAAGCCTTTTACTGCACTCTCGAACACTCCTCTTCAACCCCAAAAGTTGTTATTTTACTCGATGCTGAAAAAGCATTTGATCGGGTTGAATGGAATTACCTTTTTTGCTGTTCTTCAAAAGTTTGGTTTTGGAGACAATTTCATATCTTCTTCACAGTCGGATCTAATTGCTTTCACTTCACTATTGGCCCGGCGCTGACTTTTACTTATATGGAAGTCTACTAACGCCCCTACTATCTCTGAGTGGCTTAGGGACGTTACGGCCTTTCTTAAATTAGATAAATTAGAAAAGATCAATTTCTCAATAAAAGGCAGAACTGCCTACTTTTATCAAAAATTAAATCTGTTTCTTGACTACTTAAAATCTTTACAAAATCTGCCTTCTGACTGACCACCCCCTTCTTCTTCTTTTTTCCCTCTCTTCTTTTTTCAATTTATTTATCTATTGTTTCTTATTACATTTATCATCCATTCTATGTATGTGTGTATGTACTGTATGTTATGTATATATTTTTTGTCTCTCTTGAATATTTTACAGAGACGGGTATTATTGTTTTTATGTTATATATAAAAATGGGATCCATACCTAATATAACAGTTGTTTATATATATATATATATATATATTACATATCCCAATAAAGAAATCAATACACAAAATAACTCACACCTGTGTGGGGGGACCATGGCTGCATCAGGACTTTACAATAACATTCATTAATACAGTCTGTTGAAAACAGACTTTACTTTGACAAAGGAAAGCCTCTGGACTTACTTCATGCACACCAGCATCGAGCCAAGGGTGTAGTTAAAATGCCTTTATTAATTAGGGCATATCAAAAATAAAAAATCTCACACAGTTACCATTTTAAATTCTGCAGCACCTGGAAATCACCTGCAGTTTAACGTTTCATAATCCCCATTGTTAGTTTAGACTTTACTTTGATGTGACAGACTCTATTGTACTATAAAGTACAATAGTGTACCACAAATGCAACACTAAAATTACAAAATAAAGCAACAAAATGGTAAAAAAAAAGTAATTTATTAAAAACAGATAATTAGGTGATATACAGTATCTGTGTACTGCATATTTATCAAAATTGTAGGACAATAATAAGATCTGGACAATATCTTACACTAAAGTAACCTTTGGGGATCAGCATATTTAAAATGAAACTGTGTCAAACTATAGGTCTGCCATTTGTGAAGACTCCTGGTTTAAAGGCGCACAAATAGGCTGCAAGTGTTTGTTTCCAGTTTAACAGATTTCAACATCGTTTTAGTATTCAATATGTGTCTTTTTTTACGTGTTTCAATGGAATTGACAATTGGGAATACATTTGTTATTACCGCTTCCAGGAATTTGACTTAAACTTTGTGGCGGTGGTTAATGACACAGTGGGAACCATGATGACCTGCGGCTATGAGGACCCCAAATGTGAGGTGGGACTCATTGTAGGTAAGTCTATCTGCGCCCCACCTTCCTCTCTTGAGACCTATGTCTTTGTCTCTGTGTTCCATTTTTCTGCCTTAATGCCGGTGATAATCACAGCAATAAAACATCTGTACGTCCATCCATCTCTTTTGAATGCAACATCTCAGGAACTCGTGGAGGGAATATCTTTAAATATAAGATAATAAGATAAAAGATGAAGTGATGTAATAATCGTACTTTTCTATCCTTCACCCTTACATGATGTTCTTCGGAAACACTTTTCTGCATTATTCAACACCATATCTCAGGTGAAGCTTTCTATCAGTCCTATCTACTCCTCAAACAGGCTCTAAGTGAAGACAGCATGTTTCTCATCGGAAAATATTCTTTGGAGTCATACATGTCAGTATGGTGACCAAGAAGTACGATTATTACATTTTATTGCCAATAAATTCCTTCAAAGTGTTCTGAATATATATTATGTATGAATGTGAATTGCACCATGGCTGGTGTATGATATTCAACCATGAGGCAGTAATTCTAGTTAAACATTAAAATCAGCAAACATTCAGTGGTTCTTTGGGTGGATATGTTTTCACTTAAGATCTAAAATATACCGATGTGTTCCATGCATAAATGTACTTCTTATACATTTCCACTCAGGCACAGGGACCAATGCCTGCTACATGGAGGAAATGCAGAACATTGAACTGGTTGAGGGTGACGATGGTCGTATGTGTGTCAACATGGAGTGGGGAGGATTTGGTGACAACGGTAAACTTGATGACTTCTGCACCCAGTTTGATCACATCGTCGACGATTGCTCCAACAACCCTGGGAAACAGAGGTATTGGATGGGTAATTTATGACATTGATTATACAATATGGGTTTTTTTCTAGAAAAATTGATCCTGATGGTCCTGATCTTGCTTTCAGGACCATCTTTATCAGCTTTGTGACTGCAGAAAAAGTTAATCTTCTTCTGCCCTGAACAGTCCTTGGTTTTCTTCCACTTTGTGCCACAAGTGAAAGGTCGCAAGAATGCTAGAATCTCATTCTAAGTCAGCTGATCCTCTCTGTAAGCTTTAAGAAATGCCAACGCGCTGCAACTTAGGAAAACACATGCTAACAGACAAAACACAAGCAAATTAATGAAACATCTTCATCAATTTGGCAACACATTTGCAGCGTTTGGCGAACGCGGTGCAGAAGCCACAAAACAACGGAAGTGTTTCCAGAGGACACTTAGAAGTGATGCACACATCTGAACACGCTTGTTTTGTGACTCATGTCACTGAAGTCGGCTATCCGTCAGTCATGTCGGAAACTGAGCTAAAATCTTGGTTTGTTTTGACATCGTGATCATATGGTTCAGATATTAGGCTATTGCAGATATCTGCTGTTAAACTTGCATTGGCCTTTTGTGTGTGCAACACTATTAAGTGTCCTCTGGAAACACTTCCGTTGTGTTGTGATGTATTGTAGCACGTTTTCGTAATGTGTTGTGTTGTGGTATTTGCAGCACATTCTCTAAATACTGCGCATGTGTTCTCACATTTTTTAAGATATTTTCTTAATTTGCTCGTGTTTTGTCTATTAGCATGTGTTTCCTTATGTTGCAGCCCGTTTGCCCCAGTCAGCCACCGTATGTTTGTCATGATGTTGATGTATTTGGGGTAATTATATAAGTTTAATGAACAGACATATTGTTTACTGGCAGGGCCTTGATATTTTTACAGAATTAAGATTGGAAGACAACATGTTGTGCAATTGTATAATGTAAAGCATTTAAGGCTAAATCGCCATTTTGGTAGTAAGGGGGCTCAGTGCATTGGTTACCGGTTTAGAAAAACCCCTGATATGTACTGTAATTTCTATGAAAAACAACCAAAGAGTGCCCAAAGCACCATAAAGCATTAACTGATAAGTGAAATGCTGGCAAGGACAGACATCTATTCAGAGAATCTAGAGACAGAGGAGCTGGGACCCTTCACATCATCTCTAATAAAACCGAACTATGCAACAAATTAAAATATTTTTCCATGATAATAGTTGTAATAAGAGTAGCTTGTGAGTCAACACATACCAACTGCATTGAAGAGAGACAGATACAGATACAGATATACTGTGTGCTGAGAGTGAGTCATATGGAGTAATAATCTGAATGATGTTCCAAAGTGAGAAGTCCACATTTGTTTGGTAGAGGAAAATGTCATCACAATTCAGTGATAGGCTACTGGGAAGGCAAGCAGAATCTTGAGATACCCCTACCAGAGGTGGAACAAAGTACAACAATGGTTTTATATTCTTTAACGTGTCCCAAAGATGAAATTGATTCTTGAATAAAAATATTTTACTACAAATGAAAGATATTTTGGCACACCTCATAAATAAAACAATCGCTAAATAAAGCCAGGCCGAATGGGAGATGATGCTTCTAAATTGAGGTAATTTCATAATGCAAGCTCTGATTCATCCCAAATTGTGTGTAACAGTTGGCAGAGAGATGATGCATTGTGGAAATACAGTATTACAAACATAGAAATACAATAAACTAAATATCACATATCAAGTATTCTTTTACTCCAAGGCTGATTTGGCTGGGATAGTCTCAGAAACACCAACCAGCGTTTTCTGGAAAGTAATGACATTACTGAATCCACCAATATACAAGTACTGTATATATTACTGTAGCAGATACGGTCAGTGGTCTACATTAAAAAATATCTATATGTTCCAAGTAAAATGAATGGCCATAAATGTCAAGATGAAAAATGCGCTTAAATCAGAGAGAAATTGTAACACACTGCTTTCTGAGAGTTTTATATCAACTTTGACTTTCAAGAGGTAAATAAATGTTATGGATGTAAAAGTAATGATTTGAACTAGCATTGTACACTTTTAAATATGAGTAGGCCTACAGTAAAAGTTTGGACACACTTTATGGAGTGTGTCCAAATGTTTAACTGGCACTGTATACAAGTGTCATACAAACACAAAATATTCCCCATGCAGCATGTCTCTCATTCGAATTATCCTCTGTGACACTATCATCACGTTTGGACTCTCAGGAAAGGGGCTTGAGCAAAAATCTGTGCACATGTATAACTGAAAGGCAATGGCATTTACAGCAGCATCACTGCGGCACGTGTGTGATGTTTCTGAGCTCTTGTAGAGCAGCTGGTTGTTGCCTCAATGGATCCATCTTGTTGGATTGTCCAGCCTTTTCCAATGGGATTCCAGAGAAGTGGCTTTGAAAGATGGCTATGACAATGCATTGCTGTCTGACACATTGCTTGAACGCATCTTCAGTGGTGGGGAGTTTTGCTGCTCATTGATTGGTTGTGGATGCCACAGGCAATTCCTCCTCCAAGCTGTTTGATGATTCAATGTTTGACTTTTCTTTTAAATCAGCAAGGTCATCAGTTTTGTAAAAGCTATTGTTATCTTTTTCCTGTGTTGTTGCAGAATGTCAAAGAAAGACGAGGAGACTTTGGCTTACAGTCGATGGGATCATTTTACTTTCAGTTCAACATCTTCCAAATGTGACACATGACATGATCAACACTATACCCATTGTGCTGTGTTTTTATACCTTTCAATACAAGACGAGATGTCAAGGTCTCTTTGGTCTGCAATACACACTCATATATCTTACATACCACCCTGGCTCCATGTCTGCATATCTTTCACAGACAAAATATAAACAAGGACATGGCCTTGCTTGAACCTTTGTGTGTTCTCATATACTCATATACTCCTCCATACAATCAAAGCTCCCCACACCTGTAAACATTCATTGTGGTGTCACAGCCTGTGAAGGCTTGGCATGCAGGTTGACAGTCACAGAATAAAACTCCCAAGTTTCTGTGAAATAGCATGGATTGGGACAGATATTTCCCTTTGGCCATGTCCAGCGTGCATGTAGACAGCAGATGAGAGACAAGCAAAACGATTTTATCTGTGGCATCCCATTTTCTGATCAAACAAACATGTGACTGTGTATTACAAGTAGCACCAATCTCACATCAGCCTCCTCCTGGTTACCCAATAGTTCTGCTAAGCTTTCTACACCTGACTGGATGACTATCTTGACCTCCTCACCCTTTTCAAAGCCTCTTATATATATGATGGTCTTCCCAAATGAGATTCTCTTTGGTTCTGTATCCACTATGTTGCTGCTTACAAAGCAAATTAATGCAGCCATGTTCCCACTGCACTTCTGATATTGTCTGTGGTTCGGAACATTAGCCTCTCTGTCTCCTTTCGAGGTTCACTGATGAGAAAAGGTTTTATTAATAATGACTATAGTCAAACAGTTGAAGCCCTCTTTCCTGTTAAGCCTAAAATCCTCCACCAGATGCTTTCATCTTGGCCATGAAACAGTGAGTCCTGGAGAGCCTGCACAAGAGCCATGCCTTCAACAATGTATGCTGATGGTTTATATATATATATATATAAACCTCTACCCACCGTCACACACAATCTGGGATGAGTCAGAGCATGCAGCTCATGGGTATCATCTCCCATTTGTTCTGGCTTTATTTTGCATTTCTTTTATTTATACTCTGTGCCAAAATATCTGTCAATTAGACCACATTTTCAGTAAAATATGTTTATTCAAGAGTCTATTTGATATGTGGAAGACCTTTATGGGGTGTGCCATAATATCTATATCACTTTAACTACATTTGCAGAAAAATGTCAGAAACTAAAGCACTTTTATGGGTCTTCCCTCCCCTATTTTGCTATGTTCATGTTTTCATGCTGAAGTGACTCAAGTAAGATTTTTTGCCATAATGTGGCACAAATCAGAATTCTTTTCAGGGCTATGTGAACACAAATATATGATCTTTTCAAATCAGATTTGAATCACTTTCATACGTGGTCCTGCAACATGAATTAGAACGGTCAGATTGCAATATGGCTTTTTATCCCCAGCTATGAACAAGAATGAGTTCCATCTGTGCCATCTGTCAGTCTGTCAGTCTGTGCCATGTTTAGTTTCTGGAGCATAACTCAGAAACAAAATGTGTTTTTCTTTCACATAACTTTCTCCACACACTCACTAACTTAGACTCATTCTGTAAGTGGATTTCAAATCAGAGGGCATAACGCAAAAACTGTTTTATATTTTTTCACATAATTTTATGTACATATCTCCCATGTACTTGAGAGGTGCCTTTCGATATTTTGGGAATTTTAAGCATTTTATTTATTTATTTATTTGTATGCCCCTGCCAAAGAGGGAGATCTTAACTTTGTTTGTTTGTTTGTTTGTTTGTTTATAACAGACACTGATATTTTGATATTTTTCCTACCTACTTAAGCTGCTCTGCATGCTGTTTGTCCTTGTATGCTCCTTGTGCCTTGGTTGATGAAATTAAGAACTACATTACTATTGGTTAGAACAGATGGTTTAGTTAAATCCTCTTGTTTGGACTGTCTGTTAGACGTTCTCTCTATGACATGTCATTGATTAGAGGAGACATTATAATTGGGCACAGTTAACTGCAGCTCCAGTCACACCTCCTGATCGTTTTTTCCAATTAAAACCACATCTATATGAATTGGGCTGCCAGTCCATCTTTGTTTGCTTTCTAAGTTTTCATTCTTGAAAATAATCAAATTGACCTTTTTTATTCAAATAAAATTAGATTTTTAACAAAAAAAAATTCTTTTTCCAGTTTCGCACCAGTTAGATTATGAGTTTGTGACGATATAAAAACTGTTTATAGATGTTTTATTTGTGTTTGCAAGTTTTCAGTTTGTGTGTCTTTTTCTCTGAGGTATGAGAAGATGATCAGTGGCATGTACCTGGGGGAGATAGTGAGGAATGTGCTGATTGATTTTACTGCTAAGGGCCTGCTGTTCAGAGGCAAAATGTCTGAGAGACTAAAGACGAGGGGCATCTTTGAGACAAAGTTCCTGTCACAGATTGAAAGGTGAGTGTAACAGACTGTTTTAGGGTTGGTGTTTCTTCACAGCTCATCTCTGTTCATCTTGGTGAAAGAGACCAAGGCCATTTAAAGTTACATCCGTTGTATCTGCTGACACTAAATCCTGGTCTCAATTTCCAGCATAATATAGTCTTTGCTGAGTTTGGTTAGGTATTAATAATGGACACAGTTGATATGAGGACAGCGTGCACAAGTGCTGCCTGTGAGGATATGCAAAAAGGATTTTCATTTTCAAATATACTTTTTATTTTGAGAATATATTCAAGTTTGTCTTCATTTTGAATGTGGAGTGTTTATATGCGAACTTGAAGAATATCCAAGGCGCACTGTTCCATTTAAAGTATAAAAAGCCTTTATTCTTACATGGCTATAAGCACAAAAAAACATGCTGCTGACCTACGTGTTTCAGCTCCATGAGCCTTCATCAGGGTGTCAGACATACGTTATTATAGCAACATCAATCAGTAAATATTCACTTTACATAACACAATAATTAATATTACAGAGAGAATTCAAACATTCCAAGGCAAAAATATAAATAATAATATAATGTAAATATAAACAACAAATAAAGCAAAAAAGGAAAAGAAAAACTATAAGGCAAAAATATTGGATGCCTGAAAAAAAACAAAATTGATGTGAAAATTGAAAAGTGAAAATTGCCAGAATTGGCAATTTGTCGCCAGAATGCTTAAAGGTTATAGACCAATCTCAAAAATCTTAACTGTTAATGAGAAGAGCATTTGTTATTAGAAAAGAGATGTAAACTACATAAATAAAGAGCTGTCCGCCTATTTTATTGCCCTTATTTTCTGTGTGTGTGTTTTATTAAATAGCTACAGTGGACATCCTATTTATTTGAAGTATGAAGTACGGCTTAGCAGTGCTTTTGTCTACTTGTCTGATTTGACTGTCACACAGCCTGTATATTAGCTAGTGCTAAAGCAGCACATTCCGTATGTATGTAACCCTTGTAATTTTGTCTGATCCCAAAGTGACCGCCTGGCCATGCGACAGGTTCGCTCAATTCTGCAACACCTGGGCCTCACCAGCTCCACGTGTGACGACAGTGTACTGGTGAAGGAGGTTTGTCGTGTTGTTTCCCGGCGTGCAGCTCAGCTCTGCGCTGCCGGTTTAGCTGCAGTGGTGGACAAGATACGACAGAACCGCAACCTCAATCAAATTTCCATCACCGTGGGAGTGGATGGCACCCTTTATAAGACGCACCCTCAGTAAGGAGCAATCATATCTTAAAACAAATCCTTCTCCACAAGAATAAACAGAAGCATGCTGGACTTACCAAATCTAGGTTTTCTCATAGTTATTCATACTTTAAACTAAGTGTGCATCAAATATTAGAGAACACTTTTTCCAAGAGATGTAAAGGTAGGAGAGCTTCCTGGACCTACAAAGACTTTGCTTCAGGTGCTCTTTGGATAGACAGACATACATCTTGATGCTGCAGTAGCTCAGTGTGTGAGGACTTGACTTAGGATCCAGTGTCAGACCAGCATGGACCAGGTAGTATGGAGTGTGGACTGGTAGCTGGAGACGTGCCAGCTCACCTCCTGAGTGTTGTTGAGATTCTTTTGGGCAAGGGCCTGTTGTTTTGGCCCCCAATATCAAAGAAAGTGAAACAAAAGAGTAAATTCTGTCCGAAAGGCTTCCTATTGGAAGTGGGAATTAAATAATAAACTCTGGTTCCTATCAGTTTGTTTGGAGTTTGGTCGAAAATGGATTTGTAGCGGTTTATCGTGTAGACCGTCTCCTAAAACTGATTTATGGTGGTTCAGGGAAGATCTGACTATTTATTATCCATGTAATATAGTGCTGGGATAATTTGTAGTTTTTAAAAAAGCTCTAACATGTCCATGCCTTGGCAATAAAGATTGTGTAGTTTGAAAAGAGAGTTATTTGGAGTTTTCTTTGGATTTTTATGGCTGATCCTTGTTTATTGTCTTTCCTTCCTCACTAAAGTTTCTCCAGCATCATGCAGGAGACGTTGAAGGACTTGGCACCACAGTGTCAGGTGACATTTCAGAAGTCAGAGGATGGCAGTGGGAAGGGAGCAGCACTGATCACAGCGGTGGCCTGTAGGATCAAGAGTGAAGAGCAGCAATGAATTCTCAAAACGGGTCGGACAGGTAGAACCAGTTACTATACCAGGTCAACGAAATAATATCACATTGACCTGAGTATGCTGTGGATCCTTAGTACTGGAATGTTGAATCTGAATTATTTTGTGTGTGTGTGGGTGTATATGTTTGAATGTGCGATTTTGGTTTGTGTTTTCAGTAGAAGTATATATTTATAAGTATGTTATGGTAACCTGACTTCAGAAATTACAACTGCACAATTTACACCTTCAAAAATGTGACTGTTACAAGTTATGGGGTTCATTTCACATTTATGCACCTTTTTTTTTTTTGCACCATCAAACCTTTTGGGTTCCTCCCAGTTGACTATACATTTTTCGTAGCGATGCATCTGATCTGTGTCGACTTTCTAAACATTTACAGCAGCAAAGTTGAGAAAATGTTATTTGTATTTTTATTTTTATTTTATTTCAAATAAAAAGACATGAAATAGAAGAAGCATAACCACACAGTGTTTCCCCAAGAATTTTTTCCAGCAGTGGTGCTGTTTTGCTGGTGTCCATGAGGATGTGACGCCTGCCTGTATTAATGTGAGCCGGGGAAACAACATCCGACTTTTCTTGGTCTTTAGAAGCTGCATCATTTATTAAGTGAAACAAATTAACAACTTACTGCTAACCTTTTCCTCTGCTCCGCTTGCATTCACCGCTTCACCGTCATTTTTCTGCAGCTTGCTTGTTACGGACTGTCATATTCCCTAAAGGAGCTACGCTGCTTTAACGTTAGCTGTTACATAGATGTACCATAGATGCACTAGTTGATGACTCAAAACAGTTCCAAGATAAAGTTGGGTGTTGTCGTGCTCACACAGTTTGTGAGTGAAAATCCTTAGTAGCCCGTTTATATTAATAATCGATTAATTTTAGTGGCGGCGCTCATAATCTAGCAGCAGCGGTGCACCACTGCTGAATGAATATAGGGGAAACACTAACCACAATTTTAATCCTTCACAGGGAACATGAAAAAAGTTAAAATTTAAGATTTTAAAAGTAGAAAATATTGGTCAATACTGTATTACAAAGGACTCCACATCTCCACATACCAGCATGCCCAGATTCAAGATATAGACTACAGATAAGGTGTGATACCACATCATGTTCTTCATTACTTAAGGACGGGGAATTAATTATTAAAATTAATTTTAAAAAATGATTTATAAAATCAGGTTTCAAAGCACCAGATTTTTATAGATCCTGTATAGATAGAGAAGTGTGGGACTTTCATGGCAGCAGAGGGATTTTTCTTGCTCTAACTCTTAAGTAAAGAGTCACTGTGAGAAAAAATCTCTCTGCTGCTACAGTTATTAAAGCATAGCACTAAGAACACACCACATTGATTATTGGGGATTTGTTCTTGATGAAGAAGTACATGGCAGACTAGTTACAGCAACAGTAGCAAAGAGAGCTTCATATTGAAATCCTTCTGAAACAAAGGGTCGTCATCATTCTTACCCAGATGACTACGACAAATTTTTTACGATAAGAAGTAAATTATAAACCCAAAACTAAAATCAAAACAAAGTAGACTTGAGAACCGTGAACAGTATGGCCACATCTACACATCTGTTGTTCTTGACCCATTTTGCTACCTTTCTGGGCCGAATTTGAGTCGCCACTAAGATTAGATATTATTATTATTATTATTATTAGATATCAACTTCTTTCTCTCTCTCTCTCTCCCTATTTAGGAAGCATAATAACATAATTAGAAGACAAAAGGTACTTAACAAGCCTTCCATCCCCATCAATGGATAGTTATTCTGGATGGAACATATGGCATTATAGAAACAAGAGAAGAGTATTAGGCTAAATGAGGTACATATATGACAAATGAAGAATCTGACAATCTGTGTTAAATCTTGTTGTAAATGATCTGTGATTGTGAATGAAAGTGTACTGTTGTGCTACTAACAACTATGTACGTATTCCAAGTTAACTGTGACCTGAATATTCACTGTGTTATAAAACAGAAATAAAATATATATAAAAAAGAAATACTGCAGTTTCTTGTATAGCCGCAGGCTCTTTCAGCAGTACACCAACTAAAGCCAAACCACCCGCTGAGTTATACTCAACAAAAATATAAATGCAACACATTTTAGAGTGGTCTTTTATTCTGATCATCCCAACACACACCTGTGCAATAATCATGCGGTTCAATCAGCATCTTGATAAGCTACACCTATCAGGTGGATGGATTACCTCCATCAAGGGCAAATGCTCATGAACAAGGATTTAAACAAATTTGTGAGCAGCACAAGGGGAATAAACCTTATGTGTTCAAAGACAAAGTTTTAAATCTTTCACTTCAACTCATGAAAAATGGGAGCAAAAGCAAAACTGATGCTTTTATGTTTTTGTTTAGAATTTTATTACCAAAAAACTAACGAACAAATTTAATTTCATTCAATAACAAATTTAATCTCATGAGACCCAGCATTTAATGTCTGTTGATATACCTCAACAGACACTAAATGCTGGGTCTCATGAGATTTATATTTAGTGGTGTTAAAGTTAGGCAATTCATTTACAGTGGTCAAAATACAAAGGGAGGATTAGTGACGCTCCTGGGGGTGATTTTGGGATTGGTTTTAGCCTGCTTACTGTAAATAGTATTTATGTTTTTCCTGTTTGCCTGTACTAAATGCAATTTGTTCTTATATTAAATGATGTCAGAAAATCATTGAGATGCTTTATAAAAGCCATAAACAACAACATTCATTAGTATAATCATTGTCAATAAACCAGCCCAATCCCAGGCCTGTGTCCAATAGCAAGACGTCTCACATCATGCTGTGTTTCATCTGCTTCATAGAGCTGTCAAAAAACATCATTCCTATAGGCAACAGTGCTGACCATCCATTTAAATTTCTCCTTTTGAATTTAAAGCATTCAGTATGCAGCCTTATTAATTTTACTGGTCTTGCTGGAATCTAACTCCGTTGTCAATATGTAGATCCTCTTTAATAATCTTCAGCTCTATGAATGGTGTATGCCACACAAATCAAATTAATTAAGCCACCCTAAAGAATTATTGAGATGCTTCTTCAGCTGATGCTCAGTGTTCCAAACATGCTGTATAGTTCTGTATTTTCAGTGATGGGACTATACATGTAACAATAAGGCAACTCAGGCTGTAATGATATTATCTGAACTGCCTCTGTATAAGTACTGCACATGAACATAAAGGCCTTTGAGTGAATCTTTATTTGTTACCCATCATACAAGAAAAACAAAGAGGCATTCAAAACAATGGACATATTAAACCTGAACACATAGCGTAGGATGCTGCAGACAAAGACCCAATTCACAGCCTATGTGCATTAACACGAAACCCCTAAAACATACCTGCTAGTGTAGCAGCTAATGGGAACCTGCTTTTCATGTCAGACTTCAGCTCCTCAGCTAAACCAAAAACAAACGCAGCCAATCATGAACAATCTGAGTTAGAGGAGTTTAGGATGAAGAAGAGTCTTCTTTCTGTTAATGCGTTTCTCATGCCAAAATCAAAGAATATTTGAACAACGGAACAAGTGCTTCAGTAAACCCATATAAGTGGAACCACAGAACATAAACATTAACAGATTTACAATATCACACATCATAAGAAAAGCATAAAGGACAATTATATACACCAATTAAAACTTACAATAGGCCGTACCAGCTGTTTGGTTTATCCTGAGGTGTTGCCAGGTGACAGATCCATTTAATGACAGTGTGCAGCGCACTCTTCTGATATCTGTTATACTTTCAAATTGAATGCAACACAATCACAACCCACGGCACAATAAGCTTTGTTTTGTCCATGTAACCTGAGCTAGCATAATGTACTTCAAATTGCTAAAGCAAATGTAAACACTTAAAAGAGCACATGTATGCAGTTAATTATCTGTAACATAGACGTGAACACAGTTCTATAAACGAAAGCTCAATTAGTAACAAGGCATAAATGATAGATCATTGTTAGCAAGCCGCCTCCTCAGGGTCTAACTTTAGTGCAGTAACTATGCTACACAATTCTACACACATTGACAAGGCAACAACTCACAACACCTTACACCACACCATTAACGGCTTATCAATATCGATGGCACATAAACGCAAAGATCCCAAACATTTCCGTTTTATTTGCATCAAGCTAGACATTTCTTTTATTACATCAAATTCCTTGGTTGTGACTCTTGTAGATAACTCTGTATAAAGAACATACATTTTATATACGTTTTTAATAGAAAACTCTTTCTGCAGATACAGATTACAATCTAGCATGAAAGCACCTAAAATGATGACAGATGAATCTATCTGAACATACTTAGGCTGTTCCACTAACCACTGGGGAAGGCACCCCTAGTAACCAGCAGGTGGGCCTTGCCAAGGATTGACAGGTCCAGGGGCTGCAGCAGAATTAGGTGGTGGGGGCCACATCCTGTCATCCATGGATTAGTGGGACAGGCTCTCTTTTGATGATCATACCACCCACAGCCCCAGCACTGTGGTCTTATCATCCCCTGCCGGTTCTGTGAGGCCCGCTGGTAGTTGCTCATGGGCCTGCACCACCCCGAAATGGACCTCCTCCTCTCCCCCTTAACGACCTTCCACTGTGTTGTCCACTGTATTAGGGGGGAGCCTGAAACACCATTATGGGTGGCTGGACAGGTGTGGCAGGAATGACTGGAGGCGGTGGAGCAGGTGCAGTGTAGGCAGGTGGGGTGGGCGTGGCATGGGGTGGGCGTGGCATGGGCAGGTGGGGAGGTAAGCCTGTAAAAATACCACCATAGACACACACATTCAATGAGGGCTTTTAGCCCAGCACAGAGCATTGTTTTGGATGGCGGGTGTGTTCCATTGCACAATATTTGTCATAAACACTTCATTAAAGCTGGAGTAACTGGATGTTACTCATTCTATCTACATTCATACAGGTGGCCCTCAGCCTTTGTGGACTAGATCTTAAATAGCGTGTAAATTTCTGAGATGTAGTTTATGTGTACAACTGAATTGAATTGAATTGTTTCCTTATATTTGCATTAGTGGTGTCAATCGATTCAACCACCATAATAGGCTGTGATTAATCATGATCAATGGCAAGTTTACTAATATATACGTATATATACATACAGTATATAGTGCGGTCTTGCAATAAGGAAATGCATGATGAATTGGTTGAAGGGATCAGAGCGTTTTTACTTATATATAATAATAATAATATAATAATTATAATAATAAAAATTATTATTACAATAATAATAATAACACTGCAGCTTAGTTTTGATGATTACTCAATTAGATGTAGATTTGGCTATTAATATTACATTGTAATATTAATTTTATTTGTCAGAGGATAGGGATATCTTTGTACCTGCATGTCTGTAACAGTGTTTCTGTCTTTACCAGCCTGTCATATTCAGTTGAGGTTAGCATGGCTAAGTTGTGCTTCTGCTGTACCAGAGTTGCCTTCAGTGGGTTGAGAGTTGAATTTCAACCTGTGGATTAATCCTGGAGGAGGGACTCCTCTTCTTGACCCTGAGAGGCTCGCTGAACTTTCAGCTCTGCTGTTTGCAGGACTGTGTTTGAAATATGGGACTACTTTACAGTACTTGGCAAGATCTTTGGTACTTTGCACCAACAAAGCCACTGTAACAGAGTCACTGTGGTTACCCTGAAAGAAAGCTCATCACTACAATATGTGCATACAGCTTTGGTTTTGTCTAAACCTCCATCTGGAAGCTTTTTAAAGCGAAACTTGCCAATCAACTCATCGGTTATGTCTCCTCAGTTTTCCGTCCTGGCATTACGGAAGGATGTTAGGGTCAAACTTGGAATTATGATTAATTTGTGTGAATTGTGGTTTCAAATATAAAAGTCACAAATTTTTGGGTAATCATATTTTCTTCTGAATGGTCCTAAATCAAATTAAACACAATATACAGAGTACATTCTGTCGCCCTCACCTGTGTCTGGCTGTGATAGGCTTAGAATGAGAGTTAGTGAGTTGAAGCATAAGTGCTTCGATTAAACATGAGACACTTCCTACAAGTAGAGTTTCAATATGTAATTATCATTCCAAACAGTAACTACATTACACTATGCATCAGATAATTCACCATCTTCTCTTCCTAGAGACTGTAATTCAAAATTCCACTGCTTTGTTTGGTTAACTTCTTGGTATCACTTGTCCCATGCCTTAAATACTGAAGGTGCCACAGTACTGATCCTTTCTGACCTCCTTTCTGCCATTTCTAAATCTTCATCTGAAAGACGTCTCTCTGACTGGACCACCACACACCTGACCCTTGCATTTCTACTCACCCCTACTGTGTCAGTCATTTTGTTAGTGTGATGGACTCGATTTCCCACCCCCAAGTGATTTCCAGTGGCTTCTCTGAAACCAGTACGTCTACAAGGTGCTTGTAGAGTCCTTTCTTTCCTGCCCCATCTGGCCAACCTCATCCATGGCTGGCATTGCATGAGACAACAGAAGGGCCTGGACTTGCACACTGCCTGGAAACCCCTCTTGAAGTTCTCATTATAGTAGCCGTAGATAATGGGGTTGACACTGGAGTTAGAGAAAGCCAGCCAGTGGGCAAAGGGGAAAATGTAGCTCGTAAGAAGGTCCAGTTGGTCTATGTTCAATCCTGCATAGTCTGTCATCATCATGAGGGTCCAGAGTGGCAACCAAGACAGCATGAAAAGCAAAGCCACCAAGACGAGCATCTTTATGACCTTGATCTTTTTCTTGGACATGATTGGCTGACAACCCTTTCTATCCCCCACATCGACTGAGGCATTGGCGCCCTGTGGCTCTCTGTTCGCAACCACAGAGGACCACAGTCGGACTCCGATGCTTCCGTACATCAGTGTGATGATGATGAGGGGCAGCAGGTAGATGTGTACAAACAGAACCACTGTGTAGACCTTTCTCATCTGAGGTTTGGCAAAGTTTTCATAGCAGGTGTAAAGGGGGTTGAAGTCATCTTCGTACACCATGTAGTGGAAAGGAACCTTCTCCACAGTCAGTGCCACAGCAGCAGGACACATAATCACCACTGCTAGCACCCAGATTAACATGATGGCTGCCTTTGCAACAAGCACAGATGGCTTGGGCTGTAGAGGGGACACTATACACCGAAACCTGCAATGGGCATTAAAAAGAGTAGTGCAACTAATTAGTTATATGGCTAAACATATATACATGTGGTGTAAAAAAGTATGGTACCTGACAAATACTATCTAGTACCTATGATTAAAGAAGAAGCTTAAGTTTCCAACTTAAGAACCATCCAGGGGCTTGTCTTGTCCATCTGCAACGACCTTTTCACACTGGTGTCTTTGGGTATTGGATAACCTTTTTGCCTTATTAGATAAAACTATCATTTATTAAAAGTTGTATTTTGTGTTTACTCAGTTTGCCTTTGTATTATGTATTTTTTTTTTTGTAGAATCTTAAGATCTGACACAGTTTAGTATGAGATACACACACAATAGAAAAAACTGGTAGAGGGTCTCACACTTTTTTTACACCACTGTACATCATTTGTGCATTGAGCTTCTGATTACATGAATCATTCAAATAATGATGATTATGATCTCTCAAGTCATGTTTTAAAATATCTTAATAATAGCCAAAGAGTCCAGAGATTTAAAGTGGAGAGAGGAAGACAATGTTATCACCAAATGTTTGTATTTTGAGCCATGATATTGGTTTGGAAGGTAATGTTTGATTAACATATCTTGCGTTATGATGCATTAGCATCAGTTTTTTTTACAGACAACCTTTTATCCTCACCATCAATAGGTCAAAGTTCTACAATGTCATTTTTTGTTTGTGACCAAAGGCTTGCAAATGTTTGTTGTGTTTACTGCTAATGAGCAAATGCTACCATGCAAACTCAGATATATATACACATACCACCTTTACAAAACAGATGTCTGAAGTTTTTGAGAGACCTCCTCCAACTACAAACAAGGTCAGTTATCACTCTTTCTATTTTGAATTTTTCAAGGGAGGTTTTGTCAATGTGATGTCATCCCAAATAAAGTCTCTTGGCAGTGGGTATACTCAGGAGAGTCCAACAGGAGAGACACTAAAATGCAGAAGCAAACACACAAGTTTGAACCTTCATTCAAGTGAGTGGGTTTTACCTTTGAGTTGGTTATCCGTGTCTTATAGTACATTGAAAAATCGTAATCTCAGCAACCACAGCGTCCACTAACCTTTCAACAGCAATGGCCACCAGGGTGAACACTGATGCAGAAACAGACACTCCCTGCACAAAGCCACTCATCTTGCACACAATGTTGGAAAACGGCCAACCTGTTTAAAAGATGATAAAAGCTCAGTAGAATATACAGTAGTACTCAAGCTAGAGATACATAATAATACAGTACATGATGTGCTGACATATTTGTCAGTCTGTGAGGGGTTTTGGAAATTTTTAACCTTTAACGTGGGCATAAAGTTTAAAGACTGATTACAATGTGGCAGGAAGTAGTGACAGTTTTACAGTTTGGACTTGTCCCTTCACACCTTGCTTCCTTTTTTTTTAAAAACTTGATCATAGTTTTATCATCTAAACTTCAGCAGAAAGGAAGGAAGCTTTGGCACATAATTTGAAGATAGTATAATATGACTGTAGCAGAGAGATGACACATAAGAAATATTGAAATCAATAAACATTGAGCTCAAGGTGGTGGAAAGAGAAGTTTTGTCTCCAAAACAACTCTGCATGTGATCTGACCTTCCTGCAACCCACAGTAATGAGTTATGGCAGAAGGGAGGACTTCAAACAGGTATTACCTGTGATGAGGTTGTCCACCAGCGTTGTGGGGATGCAGAAGATGCCCACCAGTAGGTCACTGATAGCCAGGTTGAGGATGAAGAGGTTGATGACGGTCCGCATGTGACGGTTTCCTAGTACAATGACACACACCAGGATGTTTCCCACCATACACAGCAGGAAGATGAAGAAGTAGGCCAGGATGTAGCTGGTGGCCACAAACAGAGAGTGTTGATAGTATGGGGAGATGGTAATGTTGGTGTCATTTGTGATGCCTTCTACGCTGGTGTTTATGACAGCTGCTGTGGCGGCTGATCCCTCGAGCTCCATCTCTTCCTTGTCCATGTTGTCCAGAGTCCCAATCCTGCACTGCAGGTGAAACAGACACTGTTAGAATTCATTGTTAGTATTAAAATACCACCTGATTACTTAACATTTGAGACAAAACATTCAGCATATGCAACAGGTTTCATTCTGGAAATAAGATTTGACTTGGCAGGGATGTCACTGTTGTTGTCAACTGATTGTTGCTTTAACTTTTCTCCCATGTCGTTGTTGTAATGACAGTAACAATACTGGAAAGACAAGCCTGTCAAGCTTTGGATTTCTCCACATGCTGAAGTGATGTGTATGTGGCTCCAGTAAAGCCAGAAAAAGAACATGCTAATGGATTGATGCACTAAAGGACTCAAACGACGGACGGATTTGTACTGCACTATCTGTCAGTAGGAATGTAAGAAGTGAATTTCATTTTTCATTCTCAGAAAATCCTCTGATAGCAATGTTACTTCTCATCAGTCTGACTTGTATATGTGAGCATGAAGAACAAGTAAATTATCAGGACAGTGCCACTCCGTGTGGAGAACAAATGGTGCCAGCAAAACCCAAAAGCATGTTGGGATGAAAAGCATCGCTCACAGTGTGCAATCCAATCCAATCCACTTTATTTATAGAGCACATTTAAAGACAACTGAGGTTGACCAAAGTGATGTACAATCAAATAAAATAAATAAAACACAATTTATAAAACAAGTAAAAACACATAAGAACACATCTTAAAAACAAGAACACAACTTAAAAACTACAGCTAAGAAAATAGATAAAAGATAACCAGACAGCAACCACATAACTCTCAAATTGAGTTAAAAGCCAATGAGTATAAAGGAGTTTTAAGACGTGATTTAAAAACAGGCAGAGTTGGGGCTGTCCTAACCTGGAGGGGTAGTTCATTCCACAACTTAGGTGCTGCAGCTGAGAACGCTCTTTGAGAACGCCGCTGGTCTTAAGCCTAGTTTTTGTGACAACGAGAAGTATCTGTTCAGCGGACCTTAAAGACCTCGAGGCGGCATAGGGATGCAGAAGGTCAGAGATGTAAAGAGGTGCTGATCCATTTAAAGATGTAAAAGCAAACATTAAAATCTTAAAATGAATTCTGAACTGTACAGGGAGCCAGTGGAGGGAGGCAAGAATGGAGGTGAAATGCTCTCGTTTTCGCCTACAAGTTAAAAGTCGAGCTGCAGCATTTATGACCAACTGTAGTCGAGAGAGGGAGGCCTGGCTGACACCAATATAAAATGCATTGCAGTAGTCCAAGCGGGTAGAGATAAAAGCATGTATAAAATCATTTTAAATCATAAAATATTAACACAGACTTAACCTTGGATAAAAGCCTCAGTTGATAAAAGCTCGATCCAACAACATTGTTGATCTGTTTGTCAAGTTTAAAATTGCTGTCCCTTTTGCACTCAATGCAGATAAACAAGACAAGCACTTTGCCTGCAGGAAATTTGTTCTCTTGGTAAATCAAGTTGCTTTTATTTGTGGCTTTATAAAATGACTTCTGATCCTCTGGACAGTTAATTGGTTTCAACCCTAATAATTTGAAACAACTGCATCATTTATTTCCTCTAAAGGCTTTGGGTCAAAAATAGCATGAAGTGCACAGTTTGAAGCAAAATTCAACCCCCATTGTAGATTAGGGTTATCATTGAAATATATTATTTATCAGCTGTTTGAAATAAGAGAGACATGGACATTGCACCAGCTTGTGTCAGTGACAGTGTTATCTGCAGGTGTAAAAAAATCATCTTGTGGCTTTGACAGGTGTTCCTGCAGAAAGGCTGACAATATGGTGAATTTACTGAATCTCCTGACTGGAGCTAAGGGTCTATCAGTTTGTCAGGCACCAACAAGCTACACCAACACTGACTGTGAAAAGCAGGGCCCACCACAGCAGCCACATTTCATCCACATAAATTAAGACAGCAATTAAAATAAAACTCACGTCTTTATCAAAATACATGTCATGTGACTGCATCGTATTACAGTTTACTGGTGTCATTGCTGATGGAGGAATTAATTATCCTGATAACCTTTTGTTAAGAAAGGAAAAAAAGCTCTATGATGAAAGTTTCTGTTTCTGAAATCGACTTGAGCCAGTGATTGTGATTTAATGGGTTTACACAAATCCAGTGCACATCCATGCAATTATGCTTATCTTGGTGGGAAAAAAATCTATCTACTACATAATTTTCAAGATGCAAAGAAAATATGTGACACAGCCATACATTAACCTGGCAACTCTGCTACAAGGCAAGCAAGTCAAACGTATAGACCTGTCTATGCTGCATCACTGCCTGCAGCAGATGACTTCAGTCAAGTTTCTTTATTGTTTTACTGAGCTCAGTTAATGTTATGTAAAATCACATGATCCTCTCATGGTGATACGAAATCGAATGCAATTATTTATTGACACTAATGTGTTCAGTTACTGAACACATGCACAATTACAGTGTATGCACACACGTCTCTTTTCCTGCAAGTAAATAAAACAGAAACAAGAGCAGGACAACACTTTTCTTTGGGTAGGCTCTCCTGAACAGATTTCATCTCCAAGGCTCAAAAACATTATTTTGTGTACTTTTTTAATAGAGGAACTGATGCATAATGAGACGTGGTTTCAAATAGTGCATGTTTGCTAAAGAAAATTAGAAAATGTCATTTTCCATTTGTGATGTCACCATGATGACATCTCTTTACTCAGACCTGCTTATGCCAAATTGCCACCTGATTCTTTGACACTGGAAACCTACTCCTCACATTTGGAATAAGTAGTTTATGAGTTATCAACAAAAATATGATTTTATGATCTGGATCTTTTTTTCCTCTACATATAACTATACCTTTTACAAATGCATGAAATCCATTTGAATGACTGAATCGTACATCCTCTCAGCTACATATTGGTAGCAGTGTCATGTCTCTACCCCTCCCTGTTATTGTACTAAATAACCCAATACATATTGACACCCTCCAAATATAGATTTTACTATCCGAATCTGGATCCGCGTGGTCATATATGTGGAACACCATGAGCTGTCAATGCCTGGGTATTTTTTTTTTTTTATCGACCTATTTTTTTTTCTTTCTCTTGCAATGTTTAAGAATGTGAAAAGTGATCCAGAACCTGCATCCTCGGGTCAAGATCCACCTCTGCACAGAACTTCATCATAATCCAACGACAGTTTTCCGAATTATCTTGCGAACAGACAAACAACGTGGGCGATCACATGCATAATTAAAATCATTAAGGCATTTTGTTAATTTATTGTGAGTGACACAATATATAACTATAAATCATATTTTGCACTCTAACTCCTACAAATCACCAGTTCTAAAAATTGGTACATAAATAAAAAAGATTTAAAAAACACCTAAATGCGACATGAAAATACACAACACACCTTTAAAGAGTGCTCGAATAGTTTGCCATTCATTTCGCTCTTTTTTGCAGTTCACGGGTGTAACAGGAGACTGCTGCAAAGCAAAAAAAAAAAAAAGATGAGAAAGTTCGTTATTCAACAGTTTCCTTTTTTCTTTTTCTTTTTTTTTTAAAGCGTTGAGACTTGTGAAGCAGGGATCTAAGACAAAGCTCAATTAAGTCAACATATTCAGAAAAAACGCGTGTTTTTAGCGCATATTTTTCCTACGACGCAGATAATAAATTCATGTGAAACATAAAAATGACCTACCTTTGTGTTTTCAGCTGATCTTTACCTTTCAGACGTCAAGTGTTAAGAGTTAAAGTCGATAAGTTCATAAAATAAGTTCATCCACAAGGAGGAGGCTGACTCCGTGCAGGGGAGACCGGGCACAGATGTGACACAGTGAGTTGAAACACCTCCTATCTAGAGACAGACCAGAGTGATCACACTGACAATTACACAGACTGGTTGGCTTTTTTATATGTTGTTCATTCAATGAATATTTTCACATCATTTTTGTTCTCTTACCAGTTTGCGTCTTGCTCAGGTGCAGATTGGAAGGACAGTCTGATTTGACAGTGTCTGAATTGTATGTCTCAGGTTTCATGAACCAGCTGAGGCTCCTTTCTAAAACAGTTATTGTATAAGGAGGAGGAGGAGACAAGGAGACCTTGGACAAGTTGCCAGTTGCTGCTGCAGTTTCATTAAATTCAGGTGTCATTACTGTCCCCCCCCACCAATCCTCGCAGCTATTTATGTGTTTTTTTCCAGTTGACTTTTGATTTCTTCATCAGACTGTGTCACTATTAAATACATCATCTCTTCCTTTCCACATGTATGTCTGTCATTTGATTTTCTTCTTCTTCTGTTTATTGGCGATGGTAGCCTGCTGCAACTTCCTGTAAATGGTCTGAAAGTCCGAACAATCCAAAAAAGTGCTTTCCCACTGTAAACGAACCGAACCATGGGTCACAGTGATCCAGACTGAGACCACCTCTTTTTTGCTGATCCGGGGAGGTTTCACACCTGCAATTTTGGTCTGGATCAAATTGAAAAGCCTGAAAGTCCAGACCAAATGAGGTAGGTGTGAAAGCACCCTTAGTCATCAGACGTTTGGATTTTGACTTTTTAGTGACACAACTCTACTGAGTGACTGCAGTGTAGTTGTTTTTAGCCCTCACTTTGTGAAGTGAAATTATCTTGCTCAGATTTGAAATGTCCACAGTCACATCCAATGAATAATTTCATCTGCTTTCTACCACTTAAAAAAATATTGCCTGAGTCAGAGGAGCGATATCAAAGCAAGACCTTGACAGGCTCATCCACAACTTTAGTTCCAGCAGATTAGACTATGGTCTGTTCATAGGGCTGTCAAAACAAGCTGTTCGGCAACGTCAACATGTTCAGAATGCTGCTGCTAAAGCCCTGACAAAAACTATGATCACATTTCTTCAGTTCCAAAATCCTTAGACTGGCTTCCTGTAACTCAGAGTTGATTTTAGAATCAATCAAAAAAATGTAAATCAGAACAAAACCCTCCTTCATTATGTTCATATTTCCCTGTAAAGCACTTTGAATTGCCTCAGTGTATGAAATGTGCTATACAAATAAAGCTGCCTTGCCCTCTGAAGGTAACATTGTGTAGCTAACTGAAATGACATTTGCTAAAATGAAAGGGGTTGAATACTTCTGCACACAGCGTGTTCCATTTTTAATTTTCCTAAAGATATTTTGTTGGGTCAAACTCATGTTACTTACCAGTAATTCGTTGAAAGTATTATTGTGGTACAACCCCATTTCCAAAAAAGGTGGGACACTGTGTAAAATATGAATAAAAACAGTATGCAATGATTTGCAAATCATTTAAACCCCATATGTAGTTGAAAATAGCACAAAGACAACATTTCAAATGTTGAAACACAAAAATGTAATTGCTTTTAATATCCTCATTTAGAATTTGATGCAACGCATTTCTAAAAAGGAGAAATGTCTTTTTTTTAATGCAGTGATGTCCACTACAGAATCCTGTCTGTTTTTAATGTAGTGACGTCCACTACAGAATCCTGTCTGTTTTTAATGTAGTGACGTCCACTACAGAATCCTGTCTGTTTTTAATGCAGTGATGTCCACTACAGAATCCTGTCTGTTTTTAATGTAGTGACGTCCACTACAGAATCCTGTCTGTTTTTAATGCAGTGATGTCCACTACAGAATCCTGTCTGTTTTTAATACAGTGATGTCCACTACAGAATCCTGTCTGTTTTTAATACAGTGATGTCCACTACAGAATCCTGTCTGTTTTTAATGTAGTGACGTCCACTACAGAATCCTGTCTGTTTTTAATCCAGTGATGTCCACTACAGAGTCCTGTCTGTTTTTAATACAGTGATGTCCACTACAGAATCCTGTCTGTTTTTAATCCAGTGATGTCCACTACAGAATCCTGTCTGTTTTTAATCCAGTGATGTCCACTACAGAATCCTGTCTGTTTTTAATCCAGTGATGTCCACTACAGAGTCCTGTCTGTTTTTAATGCAGTGATGTCCACTACAGAATCCTGTCTGTTTTTAATGCAGTGATGACCACTACAGAATCCTGTCTGTTTTTAATGGAGTGACGTCCACTACAGAATCCTGTCTGTTTTTAATGCAGTGATGTCCACTACAGAATCCTGTCTGTTTTTAATACAGTGATGTCCACTACAGAATACTGTCTGTTTTTAATGTAGTGATGTCCACTACAGAATCCTGTCTGTTTTTAATACAGTGATGTCCACTACAGAATCCTGTCTGTTTTTAATACAGTGATGTCCACTACAGAATCCTGTCTGTTTTTAATGCAGTGATGTCCACTACAGAATCCTGTCTGTTGTTAATGCAGTGATGTCCACTACAGAATCCTGTCTGTTTTTAATACAGTGATGTCCACTACAGAATCCTGTCTGTTGTTAATGCAGTGATGTCCACTACAGAATCCTGTCTGTTTTCAATACAGTGATGTCCACTACAGAATCCTGTCTGTTGTTAATGCAGTGATGTCCACTACAGAATCCTGTCTGTTTTTAATACAGTGATGTCCACTACAGAATCCTGTCTGTTGTTAATGCAGTGATGTCCACTACAGAATCCTGTCTGTTTTTAATGCAGTGATGTCCACTACAGAATCCTGTCTGTTTTTAATGCAGTGATGTCCACTACAGAGTCCTGTCTGTTTTTAATGCAGTGATGTCCACTACAGAATCCTGTTTGTTTTTAATGCAGTGATGTCCACTACAGAATCCTGTCTTTTTTAATACAGTGATGTCACTACAGAATCCTGTCTGTTTTTAATGCAGTGATGTCCACTACAGAATCCTGTCTGTTTTTAATGCAGTGATGTCCACTACAGAATCCTGTCTGTTTTTAATACAGTGATGTCCACTACAGAATCCTGTCTGTTTTTAATACAGTGATGTCCACTACAGAATCCTGTCTGTTTTTAATGCAGTGATGTCCACTACAGAACGGAGGACTAGTGCTTTACTTTCTCACATGAGAGCTGTCTCAGTGAGAGTGTGGGGTGACAGGTGATCGGGGTGAAACACCAGGTTGACATGTATGGCCTGTACCTCAATTTCCTTATCTGACCTCCATTTCCTTGATGTCAGTGTCAGCCGGAGCTCCTCAGCCAACATCCTCAGCATGATGGAAGGATCTATGGGAGCAGGCGTGACGGGTTGCACGGGACTTCTGAGCGCCATGTGTACAAAAACAACCAAAAAAACCCCCCAAAACAAGATTTGTTTCTATAAGTGCTAACAAATTTTATTAATTAGACATCTTTGCCCTCCTGGAACTCCTCTTGTGTGATGCTGTTATTACTCCCCATCACAGCAGAAGTGAGGAGGAGGATATGGGTTCCATCCTGTCTGTCTGTCGATCATGTTGCATTTCTGGAGCATAGCTCAAAAAGTGTTTGACACACAACAATCCGGTACTGAAGTGGTCCCTTTTGCTATTTAGAAACTTTTGTAGTTTTCATTTTTTCCATTTCCATGGTTACAAGTTGGACTCATTTTGGTGATTGGTTTCATTTCCAGAGCAGATCTCAAATACTATTCAGTATTTTTCCACAAAAGCATACCTGAATGCTGTTCAATATTTTTTCACAAAACTTTATGTACACTCTTGTGCAAAACACATGAGGCAAACAGGATTTATCTTATTTTTTAGAATGATCCTTTTACTTTAACAAATAGGTTTAGATCTGGCGACAATCAGCACAAAACATCACAAACAGAGAATGACATTCAAACCACGGCGGTGTTGTTTTTGCTGTGTGTGCTGGAGCATTATCTTGTTACAAATGACCTCCTGTCTTTTATTTCCACCTCACAACCTGTTCAGGCTTAAAGGCAACCCTTTTTGAAGTATCTTTATCCTTCACATTAACCGGCTTTTCACATCACACCGGCTCGCCAACACCAGATGCAGAAAACACCCTCCATACCATAATTCCACCTCCTCCGTGTATGTCAGTGTTGGTGACGCATTCTGGGTTGAACTTATCATCTGACGTACAAAGACGGCGTTCTGGAGCATCAGTGCGCAGGTGAAAACATGGCTCATCACTCCAGAGGGATTCTGACAGGCCATACACAGAGATCACACAGGATGAGCTGAGTGTGATGCTGTGCTGCATGTGACTTCTTAGTTATTGTTCTTTTGCGCATGCGGATCAGTTCAGGGCAGTGAACTGTTCATACTGGAGTCTGATACAGGCTATTAGACTATTACACTAGTCTAATATTACACTATTTGTGTCTTTTGTGTCTGTATGTAGGTCTAATATGAAACTAAGTTTTAAGTAAAGGGCAAATAAAAATCTCATTAACATTAGAGCAGTTAGACATAAGTGATAAAGAGCAGTAAAAAATCAAGATGGAATTGTCTTGTTTTTATTGTCCCTCAAAAAAAAAATTCAAATATATTTACACAGACACATATCACATGTTTTTGTATTTTATGGTCACGCATTTTCTTCTATTCAATATAACAAAGAGTAATTGCATAAAATAGGTTGAAAAGAGGTTACATCATTTGTTTTGTCCATGAGGTTACACATCTCTTTTGGAACTTAAACATTTTAATTTTTTTTATTTTGAAAATCAAACTTTTTCTCAGATATGTAATTTTACAAGAACTGAAATGAACAGGGATAAGTTAACTAATTTATTTCTACTTCTTGCTTTTGTCTTGCATTGGCATTTTGCAGAGCTATGTCGTGAACTATTTCAGTGTTATGCAATTACAAGAGGATTCCTGACATTTTGCAAAGGAATGAGATTTTAACTTGAAGTTGTGTGTGAATAGCATAAAAACACACACACACAGACAAACAAATAATTAAACAAACAAACTTTTATATTCAAAAACTTTCTACAAAAAATATTTACTTTAGAATCTAATAGTTAAATTCTGCTTTCTGGAGAGTTCAACACTACAGGCTTTACTTTTACTGCTCATTGGTCCATGATATTTGTTGCACTGACATTAATGCAAACATTGATAAGTTAGAAAATGACTTAAATCCGCCCCTGTAAGCCTCTCAAAGTGGGTCCAAATAATACAGCAGCCGATCCCTGCATCATTAGTGATCAACAGACATTGTGAAATTGCTTTACAACTTCTTTCTTACTATGTGAAAAATGTGCCTTTTAAATAGCACTACTGACTTTTATGGTTGATTAATAGCACAATTGCTCTCTGTTGCCTCCAGATAACAATGCACCTACAATTAGCATGACCACACCTCATGCCCATGCCCATGTCAAGGTTGGATGATAAGAGTACATACAATGAATGTTCAGCGGTAAAGCCTACATAGACTGTTAAGTTATACTAATCAGTTACATATGGTAAAGCCTATTAGAAAGAATTATACAAATCATTACATATCATGTAGAGGTTATACATTTCCATTATAATTATCACATGAGCTTAAGGTTTCAGATTCATTGAGACAATTATCTAATTACATAATACTGACTTTAAAGCTGCCATAAGTTGCATGGTGGTTTCTGTACAATCATCCGCAAACTCACAGCTTCATGCCTGAAAATATCTGCTGCAGCATCAGGAGGATGCAGACAGATGATTGCAAGATGAAGGCCGAATAATTCATTAACAGACATCAAACTGAAAATGATGAAGCTTCATGTTGGCAGCATTCAAAATGAATTATCAGGAATAAAAGATGGTGAGTGATTCCAAACAATTGAAAACTGTAACAGAAGGATAATGTGTGACTGTAAAACATGGGAGCTAACAATAAGAATGATGATGTGCATACATACTTTATAATTGGTCCCTTAGTCTCCTGTGTTGCAGTACCATCATGCTAGCATTCACTGCAGGAGGTTGATCTGACCTTCAGGTTTAGTCATCTCAGCCTGTACAATCTGAGAAACAGCACTGTTAAAGAGTACGTGAGAAACTGTATAAAAATAACTTCATGCAAAATGTCTGAGCTGTGGATGAGTCACATCATCCTTGGTAATCAACACTTGGAGGCTGTCAAAGTAGACCATATCATTGTGCTGAGAGCGGCTCACCCTGCAGTCTACATGTTGAAGTGTCCTTGGGCAAGATACTGAACCCCAAATTGCTCCCAATGGCTATTCCATTGGTGTGTGAGTGTTTGTGTGAATGGTTACTGCTCCTAATGAGCAGGGTGAATGCGGGTTTGTGTTGTAAAGCACTTTGAGTGGTCGGTCAGACTAGAGAGGCGCTATATAAGTACAGTCCATTTACCATTTATTAAACTTCAGGAATCGGGATAACATTTGAGGATTTGTGAATCCTATCACTCACATTTCAAAACAATAATTAGTGACCCACATATTTATAGTATAAGCTACATATAGGCTACCATGTATAAGCTATATACTGTATCGAGCAACAGTAGAAAAGCATATTTTTGTCATGCCATCCTGTTCATCTTTAATATCAAAGGCTAATTATGGTTCACACATCTTTATTCATCCTTTAACCATACAGAAAAATAATTTTTGTGCAGATTATTGGTTGTTGCCTTCGTGTTTACAAGTCAAAAAGTGTGGATGGTGAGACAGAGAACAACAACGACAGTCAGTAACGCATGTGACCACCTCCAGCATTTATCACTGCTTTACTCCTCCTGAATTGATAAGACATTAATCTGGACTTGTAGGATGACATGTCATTCTTCCTGCAGTGCTGTGACAAGTTGCTCATCTGTTGCCGGAGCAGGATCTCTCCATCTCACCTGGTGATCCAGAACATCCCACAGATGCTCTATTATGTTGTACATAGCCTCGGTACATGGGGCAGGCGCTCTAACTTTTCTGGGTTAATTATTAAGTAAAATAAAATAGTTTAATCGACTAAAATAAGACTACCAATAAGTTAATAACTACTAACTAAGTTACTCTGGCTCTGGTATAATTTTTTCTTTACCTACCCCTCCTCTTGAACCTGGCATTAGCCCAGTAGCTTTTATAGTATAGTATCATAAGTGCTACAACTGCGCTATCTGCGCCCCTCACATAAGTTTTGCGGAAGCTATGACATCATCAGTTGTTTTCAGTTGGACATTAATTAGACCGGGTGTTTTCAATCAAGCACAAAAAAATCTCACCAACACCATCGTTTACTCTGAAATACACCAATGACTGTTATTTCTATGTTATGACTAAATGATGGTTATTCATGATTTAACATGTTTTGGTTGTGGGTACTTTAAAAAGTCATTTCAGTATCACATGATTGTTTGTTTCAGTAGATTAGGGCTAGTGAAAGGAAAATATTGGGTTTTTAATATTCTGCATTTCTACTGTTGCTCAGTACATAAGATAAGATAAGATAAGATATCCCTTTATTAGTCCCACAGTGGGGAAATTTACACCTTTGGGTGGGGGGCTTTTCGCTTTAAGGGAACCGGTTTAAGGGAACCAGGAAAGAAAACACTTGGATGGATGCTGAGAAAAGGGATTTGATTGAGGAAGTAATTGACCTGTTTTTTCAAGTACTTCACAGCCATGTAACAAATTTTAGAAATGATTAAGAGGTGACAGGTGACATTATGATCATATAGCTGGACAGAAATAAAATCACTTGAGGCTTTATTTCAAAAGCATGGGTTGGAAACACATGACAGCCTTCATCATCAGTCTTCACCTCTTCTCTCAGTGTTGCTACAAGTCTGCTGCAGTCACATTTGACACCATTGGCCCTGAATATTTCTTGCTAGCATGACAAGTGAGGCTAATTCTGACATTTCATGAGTGCTTTTAAGACCAGAAACCACTTAGCAGACTTTAGAATTTAGATAATAACGTGCTTGACTCACCACAAATCATGCCATCAAGTGACAGAAAAGAATATTGATTGTTCACAAAGAGTAGGTAGATAGAACACCTGAAATGGGATGTGGTGATGAAGGCGATTAAAGACACATCGTCATTATTGGACAACAACAATGGAAAAGTCTGGGCTGAATGAATTCTTTTGGATGGGCAAGGGAGAAAACAAAAGATTGGGACTATTTTGAGAAGTATGAAGAGCAAATACTGGTGGAGAATTTTCTGAAATACATGCCTGAATCAGAGTGTACATTGTTTGAATCATTTATATATCAGATTTTAACAGACACGTAATTAACTGGGATACCAACAACTGGCATTGTGACTAAAATCCCTCAGGAAACACAGCCTTCGGGACCTCACAGCAGTTTATGAAACTGAGTGAGAGGGGTTGTGAAGTCCTTCACCTTTCCAAATACTTGACACATACTGAGAGAATACTGATATCTGTGTCGACAGGCTGAGATCTAAGAAGAAACTGTGACCAGTGTGTGAGTCCATAATGAAGACTACCTTGACTTCAGCTATGAGATGAACATGGCGTTGGGCTCAACAGTGTGGGTAAAGGGTATAATCTATCCATGGTGTGTGTGTGTGTGTGTGTGTGTGTGTGTGTGTGTGTGTGTGTGTGTGTGTGTGTGTGTGTGTGTGTGTGTGTGTGTGTGTGTGTGTGTGTGTGTAAATAAAACATTGAATTAAAAAAAATGCTCAGGTTTTCCTTCGAAGTGTCGATAATCGTGAAAACCGTGAAACCGTGATTATTTCTCTGACAAACGTCCCTTTCCCCAGGGATATTTTGATATTTAAGATGAACAGGATGGCATGACATCAAAAAGAAATATGCCTTTCTACTGTTGCTCAGTATATATAGTGAATAGCATATAATACTGTAGATTCAAATATAGTTTACAGTATATATTGTAAATCCACAGTAATTTAGTGACAGAACTGTGACCAGTTCTGTGTTGTAAATGTACAAGAATACAGTAATGTGCAGTATATTTAATATTACAGTATATTTAAAACATACAGTACTTTGCAGGTGGCGCTGCTGCCAGCTGATTTTTGAAAAGTTACAGGAGAAGTTTAACAGTGTAGTTTATTCTCTTATGTGGACTAAATATCTCTGGTGGATGTAATGGGAAATAATTTATGAGCCTGGATCAACAGATTTCCTTAAGTAAAAAATGTATTTAATTTAATTTGTATTTTCCAATCAGTCTGATAAATTACAGTTCATTTTACTGCACATCAGCAGTCCACTATGGAAAAGGAGAAAAACATGATAGATAAGTATAATACATATAATACAAGATACAACAGATAAAGAGTATTTTTAAATCAATAAGCTATGTTCAATAAGTCATTTAGGGTTGGCTTGGTTGCCCAACGGCAAGACTGAACTATGGGCCTCTATTGGTTTCAGTGCACTGTGTACTAGATGTGTTGTGTAGGTTCAAATACACAGCAGATCATGTATGGTAGTTTAATTACTTTAGTTGGCATTCTGAGACATCAACCAGTCTTTCTGCTGCTGAAGTCATGCCCTCCTTCAGGTTTGTATTGATTTGGTTGACATGAACTTAATAAACTGTGGAAAAAGTATTGAAATTCAGTTCAGCCAGACAACTCACAAGTTTGAAATGTGTATTATCACAGCAGCAAAAAATAAAATAGTTTGGGTTTGGCGTCTGGGCTCCACAGATATTCACACAGAGGCATTCTGTTAGTGTCCTACTTTTATATCTGTTGTTTCTGGATTAATATTACTGCTGCATTGGTGTCTACGTTGTGTTTTACTGCTGGAGATGTTTAAGGTTGAGCACAATTTAAATACTTTGTATAATTTTTTGTAGTTTGACCTACTGCAATGTATTGCATTTTATAAGATCATCAGTTTTGTTGTGTTTCTGTCCTGTGAGAACTACACACCTGTAAGCTCATAAAACACCCCTGTTTTACAATGGAGATGTTGTAACCTGAAAAGTAACTAGTAGCTAAATCGGTAAAACCAATGTAGTGGAGTACAAAGTGCAATATTTACTTCTGAGATGTGATGAAGTCTAAAATTGCAAAAAAAATGGAAATAGTCGGGTAAATTTAGTAAAGTAGTAAAACTGTAGGAGCCAAATATGTAAGTCCGATCTCGACTCAAATGCTTGATTTGAATACACACACTGTTGGCACTTGGGTGGTGGGAGTGTTACTGCAGGTGTGTATACAGAGATAAATGATTGCACTCACCTGTTCACAGGGCTTTTTGGCGTCTGGGTACTCATGGGTAGGTTGAGCTCGGGAGCGAATTTTTCTTTTTCTTTTTTTTTTTTTAATCTGTCTGCATAAATATTTATGGTTTATGCCAGAATTGGTAAAAAAAAAACCATAATTTTTAATTTATATGCAGTTTGATCTTGCAGCAGATAAGTGTTATTTCTGTGTATGTGACCTACACCAGCCCTCTTTTAAAAACTAACCATTACATTTTATTTGGAACTAATACCTATCTCTCATCAAAGATTTTCTGTTGGCCGTGCGCATTATATGGCATTAGATTGCATTATTTGGCATTTAAATGGCTTTGTATTGCATTGAATGCCCTATGACTTTATTTTGGCTGCGTTTGACCATATTGTGTACTTGATTTTTGTGTCATTCACAGATATCTACTTTGGCTGTTGTCTTTGCACTGATGCATAGAAACAACTGTTTGTATTGCGCTGTGAAGTAGACAATAAAAGGCATAAACAGAAAGTGGAGCATGCTGATTTTTGTGTGTGCGTCACCAGTTTCTCCGTCTGCCTTATTGTCTCTTTTCGCTCTCGTTAGTCTTACACCACGTTTGTGTGTGCTGCCAGTGCATACACACACAAACACACACATGGTGCGGGTGTCGGGTGCTGCCAAGGGAATGTCTGACAACCTGAATGAAGTAGTGAATGATAGGAAAATGGTGAACTTAAAAGCAACCTTAATGCAAGGTCCATAAACTCTTGTCTCTTTCTGCCTCATGTAATGAATTGGACAGCGACCATTTACCACTGAAGTAAGGTGGCTGTCGAGAGGAAAAGTTTTGACATGTTTTGTGCTGAAAGAGGAGCCTAAAATGTTCTTCACTGGACACCCTTTTCATTTATCTGACATGATGATGAGTGGTCTATTTGATATTTTCACTCACCTGAATGTTCTTTCCTAGGACTAGGTGTTTCAATCCCTTTATAGTTGCACTATGCTAATGGCGCCTGGGCTTGTGGGTGAGAGACAGTGGAGCTGGGGGGGTTCAGAGGGGCAGGGGGTGGAGGCCTTGTTGGAGCTGGTTGCATCCTCTGTATGCGTTGGTCCAGGACGAGGTCATCGGGAGGTAGCCAACCTTTACGGAGTGTTTCAGCCTTTATCCTCAACACTCTCTGGTTGGCAGGCCGGCAGCGGTGGCCAGGTCACTGCCCCTCTTATCTGGGTCTTCAGGCTGTCCCTGCAGTCCTCCAACTCACCTGAATGAACTGAATCTCAGACTGCAGGGTCTCTCAGCAATGATATTCAAACTGTGGTGCAAAACTGAAGCAATGATTAAATCCTTGAATCCTGGTCTGGCTGTGTTCCCATCATTACAGGATTTTGTATGTACAAACAGACTCAGACTTGTGGACATTGTCAAATGCGACATAGGGAGATACATCTGCGAGCCAGCTGCAAAATTACACAGTTATGTGGAAGTTTTATAACAATTACAGCAGTAAGAATAAGGACCCTGCTGCAGACAGAAGCCAGAGACAAGGAAAAGCAGAAAAGTAAAAATCCAACCAGTAGTGTCCAAACGGTGATAACAGAAAATAACAACAAAATAACAATGATGCCCTTTGCAACAACTTACCTATGTGAGACTGGGCTTCCAGCTCTCGCTAGCATGAAGACATGAAGTACAGGAAAAGAGATTGTGTATAAAATGACTAACTGTCTCCAATACAACCTCACATTACAGCATTAAGTGGGGCCATTAAATCACATCCCTCTCATTAATCCGTGGTGAGGAGAGGCTGTTATGTGTTCAACTTTGATTTTTCTGCTTGCATCTCCATTTCCAACAGCATTGTCTGTGTATACAGTGGGTAAAGTAATAGTTTGACAAATAAAGCTTGAGATCCATGTCATGTATATTATATATATATATATATATGAGTGTTTTTCTTCTGGTTTATGCAGCGGAAGTATGAATAAAAACAGTTCTCAGTTATGATACAACAAAGCAGTCACTTGCTTTGACATGTTTCCTTTGTGCAGTGAACATTCAAACAGCAGCACACTCTGTACACTCATCTCTCATCATCTGAAAATCCTCCATGAGTGATTTAACTGATTTAACTAACTGTGATTTAACTTTCTACGACCCTTGGTGTTCATTTGCTCTGGAAAGCTCAAGACTTCCCACTGCTGATGTAACCGGTGGACTTCTGCGTTGTGTTTATAGTGTAGAAACCAACCTCAGCACCAGTATCTCTTTGGAGAACGCTCCGTTTATTGCCACACTGACAACAGAAGGAAACAGCACATCAGTGTGCAATCTGTGTTCATGCCCCAGCTCCTCACTCTATAAAACAAACAGCTAAATAACTTAATACATACTATATACAAGGATTAACAGGGTGCTGTAGTAGCAACAACAGGGAACCAACCTCTCCCATGTGGGGACAATACAAAAGGGGAGAGGCTGTGAGATAAGCAGAATATAAGAAACAAGAGAAGAAGAAATAAGGAGGGGCAACACAGAAGGAACTGGGACGGTCCTGGCAGTCAGGTATAACAAAAAAAGGGTACAGTAGAACTGATTTTGTGTAATTATAGTGCCAAAACTGGCCCGGTTACACTGGTACAGGAGCAACTGGTTGAGATCAGGGAAGATCACACATTAAAAACAGCATTTGAAGACATGGCTTTGGACAGGTTTGGATATCAGTGGAGAAGAAGTACCCAGCAGTTTAAAGTAGTGCCATTAAGATTCTGCTACCATTCTCAACGATGTATTTGTATGAACTGAGCTTTTTGAGCCTCACGTGCACCAAGAACAAGAACAGGGAGTGACTGAGGGCTGAGGACCAGGAGCTACATGTCTGCCTGTCACTCTCAGGCAAAAACACAGAGCCTATATAGAGGAAATATAGAAAACAAAGTGCTATAAACTCTTCATCTCTAAATTTGCTTTGCAACACTGCCGTTAGTGTATGAAGCATCGAATGGTTTAGAGCCAAAATACTGTTGTTCCGTTATGAACCATCCCGACTCTTCAGGTCGTCTGGGACAGGTCTGTTTTCTGTCCCCAGAGTTAAAACTAAACATGGTGAAGCAGCGTTCAGTTTTCATGCTCCACATACCTGGAACAAACTCCCAGAGAACTGCAGGTCTGCTACAACTCTGTTCTTTTGAATCAAGGCTGAAAACCTTCCTTTTCCCCACTGGCTTCTATTTAACCAACTGATTACCCAGATTTTACACTGCGGTGTAACTTTTATACTCATATTTCTTATATCTTGTATTTTCTATTTAAATGTCCTTGATCACTAAATGCTTTTTGTGTTGTTTTATGATGTTTTAAGTATATTTTGTAAAGCACTTTGAATTGCCTCGTTGTTGAAATGTGCTATACAAATAAACTTGCTTTGCCTTGCCTTACTGCTGTTGTCTGAATACACATTATTCAATAACCTTCCTATTCTTGTTCTGTCTGCAGCCCATCATGTATATATAACCAAATGTTTTGTGGAAACCACATTTTTGTAAACAGTAATAAACAGCTTCTAACTTTATTTTTGTTGTCATTGTCTGAAGGTGAAATCGGTATCAGAATGTGTTTTAATGAATCATCAGCTCATGAGATAATTATGTGATGACTTTACTTGGTGAGGCGCATGTCTATGAACTCATTATTAAGTACATGTGTGATGATGGTTATTGTTTTTTTATACAAACCCATGACTTTATCCCATTGGTGTAATTTCGACATGAATTTAAACGTATTAATAATTATGTTAATTTAGGTGTACAGTAATTAATTAACAATAACAGACTTAATAAATAGCAATTCATACATGACTCAGTCTATTAATCAGATAGACTCTTCATTAGTTGCTGAAGCGGGAAACATTAATGTGCTTAGTGGCTCATTAGTCATTCATTAACTCATGATAATCTGTGCATTAGTTAAACATTAATGTGTGCATATTAGTGCACCCGTATTGTTCCTACTCAGCTCCTCAGCTCATATCCAGAGACTGAGAGCATGATGACGACTGTTGGTGACAGCAGGGAGTTGGTTTTACATGTAGATGCCCTCTCTGTCTTTGTTACACTTAATTTGACAATGTTTTTAATAAGGCAGGTCTGCCTTGAGAGTAACATTGCATGTGTAAACTATAATTCAAGACTATGCTACAGATGAAATCTCTATTATTATATGATGTAGAAATAGTTCAACATAAAGAAAAGCCTCTCTCTGGTGTTGACTGGAACTCTTTATATTTATATAATATATATACTTTATATATTATTCATGTGTATCTTCATGGTGGGACAATTATCCATTCAAACACATAATAAGCCAGGCCTATTGAGGTGCACATGAAAAGAAAAGATATACAATAAATTTGATAATAGCCTTCTCTCTGAGGTTCATTATGCTCCCTTATTGTATGGCTAAAGATGTACTGTATACCCAATCTCTGAAGAAGTAAACAGTGTTTCCTATTGTGAAAGCTGATAGAAGCATGAAGCACAAGTTAGACTCTCAGCCATTGTTTAACCACCCTCATATAAGCAAGTTACTGTATACATAGTATGTATTAGATTAGATTAGACTGATAAATACGGCTTTATACAGACTACTATATTTTAACTTACTGTGCATCACACTAACTTCCTCCACTTTGTGCTCAGTCTCCTCCACACAGTTCCAACGTCGCAGAATTGCTTTTTGTGACTTTTAGTCATTAGTTTGTACAGTTTTTGTTTTTCCGTGTGTAGCACAGGTCAGGGGTCCCAAAATCTTCACACCCTAACCCCCAAAATAACGGTGCCAGACACCCGCGACCCCCACTGTCTCCAGAGGTGGTTGAAGCACACAAACATTATCTTTCATAACAAATATGGCTGAAATAGACTATTTGTCATCATTTTTACATTTTATTTGATTTCTGGAAATCATCTCCTGACCCCAACATTAGTGTCTCGTGACCCCCACTGGTATGGAGAACCACAAATGGAGCTTTGTTGCACAGCTGAATTAAATGAATATGAAGTGATCTCACTTGTTATTATGTTATAGGCTACGGGGGGTGATAGCCGTCCTCCAGAGCTAAATGTCATGCATATATTCAGTATTAGCATGAAAATCTGAACACCATAGGTTTTCTCACAAATATGACATTTTTCTGTCGGTGGTGATGCAGATGACTCATGCAATAACATATCGATAAGTGCGTGCCTGTTGTTTCAGAGGACAGATGCATCCAAATTAGAGATAGATACTGTATAGGTTACTGTAATTTTGAATGTGAACCATCAACATAACCAAATCTGATCAGAGCAAAAAATCTGAATTGAAGAATGAGGCTTGTAATTTGAATGTACCTCAAGGCTTTTATCATACAGCCACATTGTACTGTTACTGTATGATGGACGCTGTTAAGAATTCCATGACATAATGTGAGTTAATGGAAATGGTGCCCTTCACCTCTGATTATCAACATTTTCAAAAAAGATGGATCTTGAAGATGAAAATGGTACATTTGGCTACCTTTTTACTCGCTGACCTCTTTTGACGACACATATAAATAACTGAACGTCTAGCAATCACAAAGTGAACAGAAAAACTGTTTTAGTATGAGCTATTTTCCTAATTCTATGCTTTATACAATGAATTCACAGTAAAAAGCAGTCCATGTGCTTCTGGGTAGCAATCACTGACATTAAAGTGGTGAAGTAATGAGAAGTAAAATTGAATATTCTCTGAGCTGGTGCTGCTCTGGGGGGGTCGGATGGTCTTTGGTAATTATCTGCTGCAAGATCAAACTGCATGTATTTTAAAGAAATGGTTTTTACCCAAATATTGGCACGAACCATAAATATATGTGCTGACAGATGTAGAAGAAGTAAAAAAAAAAAGAAGAATATTCTGAGTTTCAAGCTGCATATTTATGACAAAAATATTGTTTTGTTTTTTACTCACATTGCTTCACTTTGCAGTTTTCAATCAAACACTACAGACACCACTGGTTGTCATGTATTTGCAAGTTATCATATGCAGACATAGAAAAAAATTGTCCATTGATATAACTAACAACAATATCCTTACATCATCCACTTAGTTGTAATTCCTGATGCATAAAACATTTTTAATTTCTTCCAAGTTGGTATGTTGTTTTCTTCTGAATAGGCCCAAGTCAAAGAAACACTGCATGTGGACGCAGCCTCACCAACCACACAGGCAAGAGCACCAGCCTTACTTATTTCTATTGGCTCACTTTTATGTAAGTAAAATCCAGATGACTTCATGTATGAAGTAACTACCTCGTTACTACGTAACTTAACATTTCGTAACTGAAGGTGTGAACTAATCACAGAGTGATTTGATCATTTGTTATCTATTTGTATTTGGTGAGATCTTGCATTGTTTCATGCATTAAATCATCCTGGTCCCTTTTTATCATTGTGAAAAGTTTTTATTTAGCTAACATTACTTGAAATAGAGTTCTAAATGTTAACATTATCATTCAGATAGGTGGCATAGATAATTGTCTAATAACTTTAGCCAATTAAGGGTATGTTGAAAATTAAAAGCCAGATTGAGCCTGTCAAGCCTCACACTCAATAATAATGACCTAACTACTGTAACTAAGGCATTTGTATGCATTAGCCTCAAATTAAAAAGCATAAAGCACAGGTCTTTATGGAGGATGTCTGGGAAGCCTTCCCAGAAGATGGGTTGATTTCATTCATCCGGCAGGCAAACTGTCTGCTAAGGAGAAGGCAAGAGGGGAGAGCGGGGGAGAGAGGGGAGACTTTTGTGCCAGGCGGTACTTTGGAGGATTTAGGGATTTGCAAGTTAAAAGGTTATTTTTATAACCTCTTTATATTTTATTTTTAGACATCAATTTTATCTTTTATCTCTTTTAATTTTATCTTTATCTTTAATTGACTATATTTTTAAAAAAAATTCAATTTAAAGTCACTAAAATGTTGTTAAAACCTATTAAGACTATGCAGTCTAAGTTCAAAACTCATCTTTTGACTGCATTGTCATCTGTCATCTCAGATGGCTGAAGATGACTGAGCTTGCATACAAGAGGACTCCCTCAGTATTTACATCCACACCTGCGGGAATTGTGGGTAACCTGAATATTGAGTGTACTGGCAAGGGCGGATCCAGGAGTGGGGACAGAGGGGCACTGGTCCCAGATGAAATCTGATTGGCCCCTGAAGTGCCCCTGTTCTGTCACTTGTCTTTTCTTTTTTTCTCTCTTTTTTTTTTTTGGTGGAACCTCAATCACATCTTGTTACTATATCGCTGCTGCGTTTAAGTCATGTGGGAGGGAAGCTTACAATGGGAAGGATTCCCACGTTTGTGACTGTTGATGGAACTTGGATGTCAATGACAATCTTATAAGTGAGGTAATCCCGATGTAACTTGAACGCAGCAGAGGTTTCCTCAAATAAATTGAGTAGCCACAACAGAATCCGATGTCGTCACACCTAGAATGTAATAATTTACTTTAGAGGAAGAAATCTAATAAAATTCTAATTTATTCACAGTTTGCACAGTTTCAATTAGTTTGGAGAATTGCTGCATATGAGTGCTAAATACTTAACATTTCTAAGTTTAATTAACTTTATGGAATTGGTTGTATCAACTTAATGTAACCAAGTTACCTTAAAAACAAACACAAGAGTTGAGTTTGTTCTTTTTGCCACCTAAAGGGGCAAAGAGGTGAAAGGGGATTTTCCAGGGGGGTAAATGTTGACGCTCTCTCTCTTTTTCTATTTTTAATAAGTGTGTCCAGGCAAGAAGGGAAGACAGGCTGAAGAAATATTTTACTGGAGATGATGGCAAAAGTGTTGCTGCCCAGTGGGTCACCTCCATTAGAGATTAATGATTATTTTCCAGCTATCCATGATAAAATTGATACCCATGTCATCTTTTTGTCCAAAACAGGCCACACAGCACCTCGCCCCTTTCTGTCGCCTTCGCAAATTATTTGTCACATTGCGAGGATCCCCATGACCTTTGGCAGCCCGGCAGCGAACACACGTCATGTGATTCAACTTATTGTTCTGACACAGCGAGAGTCGTGTAGACGAACATCGCGTCTCCACTTCATCTTTCCCCGCAGTTCATCCACAGACTTAAGATGCACAAACGTACTTCACAATACACTGTATATGTGACCCAGTTCCATTATAGTAATATTACTGTGTTCACATTGGAAAAGTAGGAGTGCATATTAAAGGACCTGAAATTTTAAAGGTTGCACTGTCCAAGCTTATGTTGTGTTGTATAAGTGCGACATATGCTACTTTCTTAGCTTTGAATTGTCTCTTCATTCACTGGTTTGCTTTTGAAGCAAGAACAGGCTATAAAGAGAATAGCACAAAAATACATTTGAGAGTAGTCAATTTTCTACACAACATTTCAATGTTTGTTTTAACCTTACATGATGAAAGCAAGCCTTGGACATCACCACGGCAACACAGAAAATAGACACGGCTACAGCCCATAAAACATATTAAAACAAATTGAGAGTGCACAGTTTTCATATGCTGTATAATGTACCTCCTGGCCTCTCTCCATCTCACTGTGGGTCAGTAAGGTCGCCTGTTTTTGGCTTCTTTCTTTTTTCAAGAGAAGAGTCGTCTCTTTTGGGTTTGTTTCCATAGACCTGGTTGCTTGTTTCTCTCACCAGATCTGGCAACACTGATTCCTAATCCTCAATTAGCTGATCAGCACTGTGAAGATGATAACTTTAAGTGGACTAAGGGACAGAAAATTCAATTTAGTGATTTCTTTGCAAAACATTTAATACATTTAGGGTAGGGCCTGATGATTGACACTTCTACCTGTTAGCCTGGTAGGATAGTTGAGCTTGGATTGTTTCTCTATTTACAGACATGATGAATCTTCAGGGTGAAAGCTCCTCTCTCCCTCTGTGTGCACAGTTGAATAACTAAATCATGTTTCCTGACTGAACTCTGTTCTCTGAGTCTTCTATCTGGATTATCAGAAAAATAAGTGTTGTTTTTGGGTCAGTTATTGAAATTTTGATCCATACACTCATTAATTCCACACCTAACTATTGAAATTTTCTCCTCTCTGTTATCCATATTGTTCATCACTCCTGCTGAGATCCAAGGACATATCTGAACACTTTGCCCTGATACATGAGGGCAGGTTTTAAATCACTGAATGGATTAGCACCTGGATAGAGCGAGCTGTTACTTTTAAGGTTATTGCAAACCGACTACTGTAGTTTAATATTTACTGTAGTGACAGATATCAGAGATTAGGCACAGGGAACATTTCACCCATCCTTAGAACAAATGACTGACCCTGACAGAGGTTGGCTGGCACCGCTATAATCAGCTTGGTGACAGCATGAACATAAAATAAAATAACTTCTCAAAACACATTTTCACTTCAATGTTTTTATTTATCGCGAACATAAAACAATATTGTGGACTTTTTTTTACCACATACACTATGTATTCACATATTACACCATACAGCTACAAAGAGAAAGAGACTGAACAAAAACACTTTTTTTTTTTACATACTGCATCCTTGAAAATAAAATTGTTAACCCAGAACAATCCTAGAACTCAAAAAGGAATGTAGCTGCCAGTTGTGTAGGTTCATTTTTTATTTTCTTTTTTTTTTGTTTATGGGCAAGGGTCCAAGTCTTCGTTCCAAATTTGAAGAATGCGTTTAAATGAGGCGTTCGATAGACTTCTAAAAGTGGGCCATACACAGTGAGATGCAATTGTATATCTAAGTTTGTGTTTGTGTGAGAAAGACAAAATGTACAAGGTGTTCAAAGGAAGTGCATGAGAGGAGGGGGGCAGTACACAATTGCTATTCTTGTATTGTTCAAATATCTTAGCATTCAGTTACCATCAACATGTACAATAAACTCAAAGCATAATTTCAATAGCCTTTGGTACTTGCGCTGTACCAAACGTGAAACCCAGATAACAGTCTTCATATAATATGATTCTTTATTTCTTCCTAGTTTTAATGTGTTCAAGTACATTATGGAATGAACATGAATGGAGAATGTAATCAACTGTTTGAGTGCTCCCCTGCCCTCAAAAAGAGATGTAAATTTGCAGCGTTGTAACAAAAGACTTTTCGTAAAGTCAGCACCAGGGCAGCTTCCAATCATGTGAAACTGCTTGAATCAAGCGTACAGTTCTCCTGACATTCGACGAGCTCAGAAAAATATTTGTGGCAATCATTTATCCCTCACATTTTTTTTTACACAGTGAATCTTAAGGTGTAGCACCAGCTGACAGACCCTCTCATCTCAGCACGAGCTTGGAATGTGGTGCCTATTATGAGAAATATCCGCCAAACCCGTGAGACATTTAGGAAATTACAAAGTCATTACGATGTCATGTACACTGTATTCTCAGCACCCATTGTTAGGCAAATGTGTGTGTTATGTGGGCCATATATTATGGTCAAAATCCCAATCCCAGGCCCTACGCCTGTGGCTCATGTGATTAATTATTACAAACTGAACAGGGGCATGATGAATGCCAAGTGCATACTTAAGAGAGCTAGAATGAAGTAAAATGATAGATACATCTACAGAAACAGGGAGCTGTCTCTTACCTGATCGTCAAACAACTGACTAAAGACTGTTGAGCTATTGCTCCCCAAAACACGGCCCACTGATTCAACTCAGGCTGGCTCGGAAGGTACCGGTATGCTCCTAAACATCCCCCACTTTGCACATAATTATTGGTTAGGGTTATCAAAAGCAATGATATTAAAGGAATGGTTCAACCTTTTTATGACTTAGATGAGAGCATTCTACCACTCTCATTTACGTGTGCTAAATGTGAAGCTAAAGCCTTCAACAGGAAATTCAGCTTGAGAAGTGGGTGCAATGACTCACTGCAGTCTCTGCTGGTTGCCCCGTGAAAGGAGTGTGAGCCATAAAACCTAACCTTGACTTGTTCAGACTTCAGTTGAGTTAAAGCATATTTAAACAACAAACAGCACCAATCAGGTTTATGGCTATTTTTTTTTTTAGATTTGCCCTTAGCTTTTTGATTGAGTCTCATATAGGCCTAATTCTAATTTTGGTCTGTTCCAGTCTTGATCAAATTTGATTATTTTGGAATTTATTTGTGATGAAAGTTTGTCTGAGGATGTTGACACTGTTATAAAATGCCAAAACAGATTTCTATTTCTATTGTTATTTCTAAAACTGTTAAATACATGGTATTTATAGGAGGTTTTGATCAGAGAACTGCAACATGGGGGATCCTCCAGTTATTTTGACTGTCACCACCGAGTGAGTCAGGTGTGAAGTCATGTTACCTAATTGGGCAAGTGAACATGTGTTTAGGTGACAGGTTTCAGTCAGTTACGTGCTGATAAGGGGTACAGTACTTACAATAGCAAAACAGCAGTGTTACTAAGCACACATTTACACACAACACATTGGGACCAAGTGTTGCTAACCATTGTTAAGGGTTGACTTCAAAATACCCCCTTGTCATTCATGGTTTAATTACTATCCTCACCAGTTAAATAATCTTACCTAGATATTTTAATATTTAAATTTTTTATCTCTCTCTTGAGAAAAAACAACAAAAAAAAAACCTAAGCTTCAAGTTGTCAATAATCGGCTCTTTCGTTTTGTCACTAAAATCAAGATTGAAAGTGCTTTTATAAATCTTTTCATCTCTATGTACAATTTGTATTAGCTATATAAAAAAGATGAAAAAGCAATAACATCAAAGACAATCATTATCATCATCACCACCATGTAGTAATAAATAAGAGTAAAAAATAAAATAAAAAAAAGCAGGTTAATATGAGTGTGGAGATCAAGAGCAATAAAGGGACATATGCATGGTTCTCTTCCCTCAGTAGCAACATGTGATAGTGACCAGTGTCTCTACAATGTGAGGTAGAGAGCTGGAGACCTTGGGGAGAGGCAACAGGGTCTTTTACAGATGAAACAACCACCCAGCAGCCTGGAGTCAGCCTGTTCAGGTGAATAAATCAATTATAGTCAATATTCACTGGGGTCACTCTGTTCAGGCTAGTCTCTCTCTTTGGCTCTTCTCTTTCATACTTCCACGCACACGCACACACACACACACACACACACACACACACACACACAAAGTAAGAGACTGTATATGCATTTAGTGCTAACTCCCAGAAGCGACAGTAATTTTTCAAGGTCTCCCTTGAAATCAAAGCGCTGTTGTTTCTCTGTGAAAGGGTCACCAAAAATGAATGCCTGTGCTTTCTGTACAGGGTACTTTGCATGACACAAAAACCATTTCGCCACAAGAAACTGCCAAAACCCCTCAAAAGGAACCAGTTCTGCAACCGTAGGGCGGCCACTTTGATTGACTGGCTCTGTGGTGACGCGGTGCCTGCAGAAGGACGCACCTCGCTCTGCTTGAAGATGGCAGCACCATGCAGAGGAAGGAGTGGGTCCTTTACAGTAAATCAAGTGTACTAGGAGAGCACCGAGTGTGTGTAGGAGCACCAAAAAGCACTGCTGTCCCAACGCTGTTTCCTTCTGTTCTAGCCCAGAGAGGCCTTCCTACAAGCGTCTCCAGACTTCATTCACATTTGTGCCACTAGGGGACAAAAATCACCTTTGGAATGAGCTGCTTTGTTTAGACCCATCCACGGTCAGCAAGCAGGATGTGAGATCGCCCTCTCCTGGCCATGGGTGGTTAAAGCAGCAAGGCAAAACTCCTTGCTTCTGAATGGATCTCACGCACATGTAGGTTTGTTTGTACACACCACTTTGAAACAGCATTCACTGCTGCCCTCTAGAGTTTAAACTGGGAAGTGCTCATCCCTGCTTGAACGTCACAGGAAAATAAAGTGTGTGTCACCTTACTGTGGTAATAACTTCAGATCTGGGTCAAATGACATTTGCAAATAATGTTACTTATTTCAGCCGCTGTGGAGTACCAATATGTAGCATGTAGCTTACAGTTTTCCACAAAGGAAAACACTGGTAGGGTAATTCACTCTACTTTTTGTTTGCATGTTTAATTTTCTGCACCTCTGTCTTTAAATAAAACGTATCATTCTGGTACTCCACATCGGTCAAAACAGCAATATTAATTTGCCAGTGCTAGTTGAGACAGATTTGAAATACAGCACCTAAGTACAGCATCAAGTGCCATGAAGAGTAGCGGAATGGGAATCAGTCACAGCTGGAAGTTGAGCACCAATTGAAAACTGGAGGGGTGAAAAGAAGAGGAGGAGCACATCATCTAGCAAGACGAGCAGCAATGTTTTCTCCCAATGTGGTTTCAAGTACAATTACAATTACTTTTAACTTGGGATTATTTTCCTAATTCTGCATCCTGCTGATTGGTTTTCTTAATAATTTACGGCTTTCTACTGGCTCTGCTCTCCTATACACAGTCACAACACAGACATCACATGAGACCCCGAACTCTTCTTCCATCGGTGTATATATTGTAATAGAACCCCAACTCTAAGCAAAGTTGGGATGCATCATTTTGCAAACACACAGTGTTGTCTTCCAAAGCCTATGTGGTAGTATCCTTCATGTGATTATGTTCCATAAAGTGGCCCCATCCTTCTTACTGAATGATCAGTTCAAGGATGCTCCTTACATACCCAATCATGAGCTTTACCAGTATCATATCGAAGAAAGGTTGTGTTTGAAAGAGTCAGTCATATGTGTTCTACTTGTTACAGTAGTCACATCAAAATGGTTCAATGTAATTGTTTGTATCAGAGCAAATACAACTGATAATTCGAACACACACTACACTGATCTGACAACTGACTTTTTCCTCTGTTCTCTTTCTGTTCACCAGATGTGTAGACAATAAAAGAATATATTTTTATGTACGTTGTGCTGGGAGGCTGAAGTGCGCATATTTTCCCAGCTGAATAATTATGTGAATTATGTATAACTCCCTGGCAATAAAAAATATAAAACAAATGCTGGCAGTGCTCATTACAGTGAGCATCAGTTTCAGCCTGAGCGATGAACATTCACTCACAATCCTTTTGACGGACAGATCTACGAAATAGAGACCCAGGTTGATAATAATTGTAATTATCCTATATGCCTAAAATGACTTTACATAATCTTAAAGATACACATCTGCATATTGTCAATATAAAATTAGATCTAGGTAAGCCTACTGGAAAGGTGTTTATATACATACACGATTACTATAATATTGATTTGCTGTCTTGCCAGGCTGAGGATGGCTCCTCCTCTAAGTGCAGCTCGAAGATTGAAAAGAACAAAGAGGATGAAACAGAAAATAGGATACACGTTTTCCAAACATGGAAAAAAAAAAACGATTGCCTGAGTCTGACTGATTCAGACTGATTCAAACTTAAATTCAGACTTGAAAACAAATATATAACCAAAAACAATCACATCATTAATAATAACATTAATGAAAACAGCAATCATAAAAAATAAACACGTCTTCATTATAATAATACCTGTAATAACAACATTGACAGTAACAATAGCAATCATAATAATGTTGATAATTAGCAATAATTAGAATCATTAAACTTCTATAAACAAGAAAAAGCAATGGAGTTCCTCTCTAAGGTAGAGAGAGGAAGAGCACCACAGGCAGTGTGTCTGACGCTCAAACCACTGCCTGACATGAGGTAAAAAACAATAAACATGTCCCCTCCTTCCAGGTGGACTGCAGAGGGTGCAGGATGGAGAGATGCCAGACTGCAGGACGGCTGAGAGTCATTCATCCTGCACATTACTCTCAAGCCCTCCAATGCACCACTCTGTTGCTAACAATCTGTTTGTGTCTGTCTGACCTCAGACAAGGTGGCTGTAGGGCCCAGTGAGGCGGGTGAAGGCATAGGGAGACACAGTAACCATAGAGGTGGTGTGGAACGTGGTGGCTAACCGCGTCACTGGCCCCTCCCTCTTGTCTTTAGATTGTCCAGGTCCCGGACTGGCACCAGCCACTGCAGCCCCCCACTTGCGTTTCTTTCCGAGGGCCTTGATTTCATCCTGGGAGAGGCCCATAAGAGCTGCTTCCTGTTGCCGCTGCAGTGCTCGTTCGGCCAGCAGCTTCATTTTAGCCTCCCACAGGGCCAGGCCGTGCATGGGCTGGTTGAGGTTCTTGTGCTGGTAGAAGACCAGAGAGATGCGGGTGGGGTGGGTGCGATCGGGCTTTTTGAGCGGAGTGGTAGCATGTAGTTCCCGACGAGCACATTCAATCAGGATGGAGCCATGGGCTGGTGCTACCGCAACACCACCAATGTTGGAATCTAGGAAGTTGTGCTCACTGTCAGACCACACCTCATCTTCATACTCCTCACGGCCCTTGGTGCTGTCAACGTCACGTTCAGCTTGGCTGGGGTTCAAATAGGCCTGATCTGACTGCTGCAGGGAATCAGGGAAGAGGCGACCCTCAGGGGCAGCGGACAGGGTACTACCTGCAACTGAACCTCCACAAGACTTCCAGGCCTTCTCTTGGAGCCCAAGGGGAGTGGAACACCGACTTTCCTCAGTCTTAAACCAAATCTTGTCAGGGTAGGCTCCTGCATGATTGCTGTGCTTCAAACCCGGGTTATATGCCACTGGCCCCATGGCCCAAGCATTTGGCTGAGGACTAGGAGCAGGGCTGACCCATTGTCTGGGGTTGCCTGGGCCTGGGGTGCCTGGCTGTGGAGTAACTGAGCCTGAGTGAGAACTACCACGCTGTGGAGTACCTGGGAGAGGGGTGCTTGGACGTGAGGTGACAGGGCGAGGAGAACCTTGATGCATGTTACCTATGAGTGCTGTGCCTAGGTGAGGGGACGGAGATGGAGAGGGAGGTATCTGGGGTGATGGTGATGGGGCAGGGGAAGCCATAGGAGTATTTGAGCCAGAGTAGGGTGTCCATCGTGGGGTGTAAGGAGCGGTCTGCTGCTGCTGCTGCTGCTGGGGATGCTGGTTAAACAGCTGCTTGTCCGGGTTCAACAATGAGGCTTCAGGATTTTGTTTCAGGTTCAGATGGTTGTCCCAGTTAGTGGGAACTATACTTCCATTAAGCTTGTGCCCTTGCCATCCAGCAGGCTGGGGTGTGGCGCTCGGTGTGATGGCACCAGCGTGGCTACGCATTGTGCCTTCGTAGACCGGCACATCTATAGGTTCCTGCTTGATGACTGGAGTGCCTCTGTTGGAGTGCTCAGAAGAAACAGAGGAAGGACGGGACTGGATGTAGTCTGCAGACTGGCTGTAACTGCTGTGGTTTGGTTGGTTGGCTTGCTCTGTGGAGTTGGGGTAGGACTGGGCCAGTCTTACCTGAAGACTCTGAATGTCAGGCTTCTTGTCTCCCTGGTCAGCCTTGCTGCCTGCTTTGGTCAAAGAGCTATTTCGACCCTCGTAGGTCCTCAGCTTACGTGGGAAAAGTGCATTGGGGGGGTAGTTGTAGTAGCCATTGTGCATTGTGGGCAGATTATGGTGGTAACCATTTAGTGGGTCTGGTGCAGAGGGTTGGCCAGGTGGGGGAAGGCCTCCCTTTGCATAGTAGGCAGGGTGTGGAGAGATGTTGTTGAATGTGTCTGCTGCCTGCACAGGGTATCCATCAATTAATCCGTTGAAGTGCTCCTGCTTGATGTTGGGCTTCACCTCTTGTTTCATAATTGCTGATCGTTTGAAAACAAAGGACAGATGAATTAAACACTAAACTTCAAATGTATTTCATTTTAATTGTTTTCAGGAGGTCTTTGTACTGAAGTTCTGTTATACTCTTGTTGCAAGTTACAGTACATGTATCAGATAAGACTCCAAGTCAAGCGATATAAAATAATTGACCTTGCAGTCTGGACGTGTGTTGAACACAATTAAATCACATTATGAGTAACATCGTAGAAAGAAACACTGGACAATTACTTACCTTTATTGCCTTGGGGTTGAGAGGAACCTGTGATGCAGAGTTCAGCCTTGACCAAAGCTTTCTCTGGCGTCTCCCCTGCCTGCTGCATGAGTTTATTTTTCTTCTTCTCTGATGAGGCTTTCTTAGCCTCCAATCTACGCTGTCGGCAGGACTTGGCAGGTTCAGGCAATGTGCGCACCTCACGGCGGAAAGCCTGAAGCACCTGGATGGCCCCTGTCTGCATCTTCAGGCGCTGGCCCTCTTCGCTGCCAAACTCATCGGTCAGGGACAGCTTGTAAAGAGGCAAAACATGGAGCTGCTCATCCTCTGGGACCTTGTTCACCTCACGGTTGTCCTCCTTAGTTAAAGTACACACCTAAGAGTGAGAGAGAGAGAGAGACTGTTCAATAAATTTATTTAGCTTATTCACACAACAAAAAATATCTTGTTTATTTACCACAAAATATCTCCACACAAGATAAGGAGTGTGGTGAATGATCTTACCACTGTGCAACCATTGTAGAGGTTGTGCTGGTCTTTATGTGCATGGGCACAGAAGTCCATGCAAGCAGTGACTCCAGAGAACGGACGGCCTTCCTTCAAGCCCAGCCTGCAGTCTGGAGCTTTCGATTCTGTCTGACACTGAGGAACAGAGATGACTTTATTCTTGACATTTATCCAGGATAGAGACACACACAGCAGCTCAGTTGTTTTTTGAGACCTTTTCGCCACTTGGCAGGTCTAACATGTAAAACTCTAAAAAATAACTTGTTGAATGGAATCAATGCCTGTCAGTAGATCTTTTCTGTTTCTCAGTCATCTCGCTAAGAACCTAACCTGACAGATAAAGTCTGATATACAGGACTACTCATTGTGTGTGAGGTTGTTAGAGCGTTTAGAACTGTACAACACTGATGGCTATTTGTCTGTAAAACAAACCTGGTTACTGTAGGCCTGTGGAGCCAACCGCTTGTACAAAGGAGCCACTTCAGTTGCCAGATGCTGGAATCTATCCCTGAGTTTTTCCTCCTGACAAGAACAAGCATGAATCACAGCTCAGACTAAAACACAGAGCCACAAAGCTATAATATGGTAGCTTAAAATTCAAATATTGCTCTATTAACTTAACTCATTCATCATTAGAATTAATATATTCCTGTGTAATGCTATAAAACTAGTGACTTTTATATGATAAGTACCTCTTCAGGGTGATCTCCTTGTAGCCTGAACTTGCGTGGCAGTTTGCTCCGGGCGTACTTACAGCCATTAAAGTACATGCTCCATGAGCACCCAAAGGAGAAGGAAGCACCACACGTTTCAGGGTCCTTGCCTTGACACGCACAGGTACGACTGCAGAGGGAGACAGTAAGCACTCTCTCAGCTCAATGCATGTGTGCACAATGTGTAAACTATATTTTAACTGGGCTGAGTAGGGTGTAAGGATGTGACAGAAACCCTCAAAAAAACAAATATCTTTTTATCTTAACTTATATACTTATGTGTTACACAACCAGATGAAATCTGACGAACTCATATTTTAACAGTCAATAGGGTAATCCAGTTTTTACTGAACACACAGCCTATTAAGTCACAGATATTGAATGGTGGTTATGGTAAAACCAGGTTATAATGTCAATATTAGTTCATATTGTGGAAGTAGAATGTATGATATGGCATCATTTAGCCTTTGTGCATACACACACATTATTATCTCCTACCACAAACAAAGAGAGGAGGGGGACATACAGGTGGAATGGGTTCTGTCCGTCCGTCCCAGCCGTCCCGTTTGGTTTACTGAGCATAACTAAAAAAGTATTTTTTTATTTTTTTAAACTTTTTTTTTTCACTAAACTTTCTGCACACAACACCCAATCACTGATGTGGTGCCTTTTGCTTTTTGGGAACTTTTATTGTTTGCATTTCTTTTGTTTCCATGGTTACGAGTTGGATTTTGTATCATTCTGTGAGTGGGATTTGTCTCAGATGAGGGTTTTGGGGACATTGTTCAAAAACTGTTCAATCTATTTTCACAAAACTTAATGTACACATCTCCCATGTACTGGAGATGAGCCTTTTGGTATGTGAGGAATTTTAAGGATTTTATTTATTTACTGATTTTTAATTTTCAAAACTTAACTTTTTCTGAGACTTGCAATTAACAAGAATTTAAAGGGACAACTTAAATAAGTTCTTTCTAATTGTCTTTTTCCGGTGAAATGCACCTGTGGCAGAGGATCCTGAGTATTAGGAGGTAGTGCTCATTGGTCATTGGCTCATTGGAACATCAGTGGTTCGATCCCCAACCCCTGCGGTCTACATGTCCTAGAAGTGTAACCCCAGTTTTGGTTTGTGAATGATTATCGCTCCCGATGAGCAAGTGGTGCCTTGCATGGTGGGCTTAGCAGTGCAACATAATGCTGACATACAGACAACCACTCAAAATGCTTCCTCACAAACTTTAGCATCAAATTGTGCCCATCAGCTACTCACTCATCGTTGAGGCCACAGCGTCGGCTGGTGGGGTTGCCATATTTGGTGAGGCTATCAGAGAGCTCCTGGTACAGCACATCAGCCATGGCCCTTGGGACTCCTTCCCACGCCATAATGAGGATGATGATGACAGCGTTGGCACAGTGGTGGCCGGCACGGTGACGCACCAGACACAGCAGCTTCTCTGTCTCGTTGCTACGACGGATCACCTGACAGGAAACAGAGCTTATCATTATTTCAGCTTTTACTCATCCAGGGGAGGTTAAGTGAACATCGTGTCTCTTAACCAGCAACATCTTCATTTATGCTCAATAAATTCTACTTGTCTGACTTTAACACAGAATAAAATCAAATGTAAGTTGAACCTTAAAATGGTGAAAAACCAACGATTGTCTGATTCTGTCAGCATGTACTATAGTTTACATTATTTTAGCTGTAGAGTCAATTCACAAGACATAGCATATAGCATCAACATTTAAACCATTCTTCTACTACAACAATAAATTAGTGGACCAAAGTATTAAATGTCGAGCATTTCACTTCTTACAACTTTAATATCTGATCCTTCTTCTGCAAGAAAAGATACATGTCATTGTGCAAGCCTTCTCTCTTTCACTTTTATTATCTACACTTACACTTTCTCTTTGTGCGTCCCCAACACACACCCACACTCACACTGTCTCAGTAGGATGGTTGTTTTGAATCCCTATGGTCATTAGCAGGATGTGTGGCAACTGACGCTTTGGGGAGGCTAGTCAGGTGTCTTAGAGAGAGACCTCACACTGATTTAATCACTGTGGTGACAAACCTGGCTCCCCGGGACCCCTCATTATACACACACACACACACATACACACACAGTATAAATATACTGTAGATTGCATAATTTTGAAAGTTATTGGCCATTCTGTTAAAAGAGGGAGAGACCTTAAAGAGAAAAGGTCTGCCGAGGCTTCTTATCCTACTACATTCCCCTTTGTTAAAAGTAATGTATTGGATTCTTTACCCTACAAGGCCGATGTGAGATGATGTAATGCTACTTACCCACTTAGCAATGGGACATCCCCGTGAGCTCTTGCCCTCTCTGCCTGTGTACACCACCTTCTCAATCCGGATGGCGTCCCCTTTCTCTCCATATCTACACAGGAGGAGAAACAATTTAGTGATTTTAATGTTCATCCACTTCAGCGGATCAGAAAGCCCTGATATTTGGCTTTAAACACAGAGAGAGAGAGAGAGAGAGAGAGAGAGCTGACACTCAAGTGGCCTAAACTTAAACACATGCTCTAGTCTTCTTGTGTGTCAGAGGCCAATGAGCGAACCAGCTGACCTCAACAAAGCAACACAAAAAAATAAACTGACCTGTGACTTTGCATAGTTTTTACGGCCTCACATGTTCTGTCAAATTTGCATCTGAACATGATACAATTTCGTAAGAGCCACTTGACTGCCAATGTGAATGTGGACACCTTAAATATAGGAGCAACACTGACCTCTATTTTCATGCTGAGAACCTGTTACTACTACTGGAGCTGAACAATCTGACAGCTCAGATTACACATGCTAAAGGTCAACTAGAACTAATTTTGCTGCCTTGCAAAAACTTTAAGCTATATGGCCACTAACACACATACCTTAGTAGCTGCTGGCTGCTGGTTTGCTGTACTAGGAGTTAATGATTTATTTTTGTCATGGCTGACATTATTAGGTGTTTCTTTTTTTTCCCTTTTCTGTTATTTTCTCTGTGCCAAGAGGAGTCTGTGGTAGTAGCAGTATATAGTTGTATTCACACAAACACTGCAACCCTGAACTTTAATGGACATTACCTGGATGAGCTGCATGATGAGAACACAAATCGGTTGAACCATTAAACATTAAACCTGACTTTAGTCTGCCAGCTCCATAGTGTAAAGTCAGTGTAATGTCTGACTGAGTCATGTGTGAATACAGCAAATCATTGAATTCACAGGGAGCGAGTGGGCATGTTGATGCAGTGTAGCATTCATACTCTTTTCTGCTTGCCTCTGCATTGCTTTTCACCCTCGTGTTGATACTGTGGATACATCCAAATACATGGACTGTGATTCCATCTACTGCTGGGATCCTGGTTGACATTTACTGACATCATCGTCATCATCATCATCACTATCATTATCATTATTATAATTATTATCATCATTATTATCAGAACTATTATGATTATTATAAAGCATGATCATCATTACCATCATTATCATTATTATAATTATTATCATCATTATTATCAGTACTATTATGATTATTATAAAGCATGATCATCATTACCATCATTATCATTATTATAATTATTATCATCATTATTATCAGTACTATTATGATTATTATAAAGCATGATCATCATTACCATCATTATAATTATTATCATCATTATTATCAGTACTATTATGATTATTATAAAGCATGATCATCATTACCATCAGTGTTATTATTGTAGTAGTTATTATAAATACAACAAACTGTAATCTTTCTATTCTAATAGCTGTTTTTGTTATTGTGGTTGCACATGTCTGTGTCCCTGTTCCTCACACCTTTTCTCTCCCCCCATCTCTCTCTCTATCGTGTCTGTGTTTGAAACGTGTAGCAAACACAGGTAACACAATGACTGGAGAGAAATCCCAGAGTGTGTTGAAAGTTTAAATATAGCCAAAGTTGTGTGCACATATTGGAGTGAAGAGCTGTCTTTCCACTGGATGGTAGCAAAGATATTAGCAATGAGACAGGACAAAGCCATGTAAGTCAAATAACACCGGTGTAGCCGTTGTAAACAGAGCGACAACAACTAAGCTTACCAAAGCAAGTGGAGAAACAATTATGTCCAAATTTCATCAATTGCATGGCAGTGAGAAGGGAAAGAAAGCTGGGCAGTTAGCACAAGCTCTTCTGTGAGATTTTGCAATTTACAGGTAAGCCGTTTTGTAGCAGACACCAGTTTGTAACTGTTCTTTATGTAGTTGTTTGCTAATTAAGTCTGCAATTCATTATGGATGTTGTGGGCAAAAAATCAGCAAAACTGAGATGTTATAAAGTAAAAAAAAACAAAAAACAACCTAACTGATCACTATAAACACAAATTTCGTCATAAATTTGTTTTAACTCCACCCAAAAATAACAGTCCTGATGATGCATGTCTGTATTTCTGCAAGTCTGTTGGTAGAATGAGGAGGTGCATAAATGGAGGGAGAGGTCAGAGGTTGCATTGGAGTGGATATAGGTCATCAGAGCCTGTCAGATGTCTGCTCACGGCTCAAATCAAGTCTCCTGCCTACGTGATATTGGCCATTGTGAAAACTTCAGCCCTGAACAGATTTGAAGTGACAGTGAACGCAGGGGCTTCTGCTGAATGGGAATCATCCTGGGGTGGCTGAGAGAGTGGGAGGGAAGGAGACTCTATCACCACAGGAGTGGCCTACTAGGGTCAGGAATGGGTCAAAGGTCAGCCTGTGGATGTTGGGTCTTATCTCTTATGTCATCTCTCAAACAACAAAAGGCGGTCTCTAAGATCCCCTCTCATTCAACTCAGGCTCTCGGGGGACTAATGACTCATTGGTCCTATTGAAATTCAGCGAATAGCAGCCAAATGCGTACATCAGTCCATCTCCAGTTGTAGTCCAGCACTACAAATGAGGCATCGGGTTGTACTACTCAGAGTAAAAGGTATGTTTGCCTCCACCAAAAACAGTTGGAGTGATCACCCATGTTTGTTTGTCTGTTTGTCCACAATTTTCGAAAAGTTGTCAACAGATTTTGATACAATATAGTCAAGGAAGAGTTGATTAAATTTTGAGGCAGATCTGTGTACAGAGCCAGATGCTGGATTGTTTTATACCTTTCTTCAACACTGCGAGTGTATTTCTGCCAATATAGAAATGAAAATAAAACAAAGAGAATAAGAATAAGAATAAGAATGATAGGCCAGTCTAAATTAAAATACCCTGACACAGACAACTCATTATGTTCCAGCACTATGTGGCAGATATATAAGTCAGGAATTTTAAAATTTAGAAGGCTTTTCTTTCAAAATGTTCATAGGCTTTTCTGTATAAATACATGTTAAGCGTATGTACATGTAAGTGATGAACAATTGTTCCAGGATTTTGTTTTGACATGGCATGGAAACTATTTAATGATTGCTCAGGTTTTATTGACAGAGCCTACTAGTTGCATTCTCTGGTCTCAAAAAACAGCCCCACACATGACATCATCAGAATGTGTTAGCCAAGCTGTGAACTCTAACCCCAGAACCAAATATACAGTACATATATTCATTTCAGTTGTAAAGCTGTTTTCTGTCTACTGAACTGCAGTGAATAATCACAGAGGAAACATGCGTCTACTCATGGATGGGAGGTTCATGCAAGATGTAATCATCAACAGCCATCTTAAGCTGAGCTGTAACATTAGCTGGCTCAGTTAGCTTAGTTAGCTCGCTTGTCATCCATGAAGGGATTGCACATCATTCTGTGCAGTGACACAGAAAGCAAATAGTTCTTAAATGAAACTGCACACAACAAAATCTGTAGATTATCTTGACTGACCAGTTTCTGGAAAAAGTCAATGCAACTGAGTTTTTCAGTCTATTTCCATTATATTTGAGAGAAGACAGACATCTCTAGAGCCAATATCTCCAAAATTTGGTTACTAGGACCAAAAACAATCTGATTTGATAAACAGCACTACAGATAAGAGGGAAAAAAATGATGTCGGGGTGAACTGTCCCTTTAACAGCAGTTGATCACCTTTCATCAGTATTATGTCTTAATAAGAAAGCACTCTATAATTCCATTGTAGAGACTGTACCTGCACTTTTGTTATTAAAAGTAACAGCGGGGTGCTTCCTGGTGCTCTTTCCTAAATTGAATAAATACTAATCCTGTGAAGATCAAACTGCTAGAAAAATCTGTCTTTTTATTACATATTCTGCTGAAGCATTGCAGACAAAGTAACATCTTATTGTTGAGACTGTCCACTTGTCACTGTGTATGTGACATGGATTAGGTTGGATTCCTGATGGCTAATTCTAAATGTCATCTCTTGCTTCGTTTACCCTCAGTTTGTCTGTGAGATTATTTTAGTTTGAGGTGAATTGAGCCCTATTTTTGTACAAAAATGCACCAATTCTATCAATCTTTCTACTAAAGTTTTACTTAGTCCTTTCTTTCCACCCATTCCTCTGTCTTCATCTCTCTCTTTATAATTAAATTAATAACCTTCCTCCTCCCTAATTCCTCTCATTCTTAGCTATCATCTGCTGCTACTCCTGTGCTTCTTGCTCTGCGTCTGATATGCTGACGCTGATACTTCCTGTTCCTCCTACTGGATTCTGGGTCACAAATTCCCTGAGGACAAAATGTGAAGAGGAGGAGAGGGGGAGAGAGAGAGAGGAGGAGGGGGAGGAGGAGGGAAAGGCAGAGAAAGCACAGGCATGTGGAGGAAGAGAAATCGAGAGGAGACGACAAGTAAAGAGAAGTGGGATAGGCTCACCTCATCTCCATCAGGTCTCGTATGGAAGCTACAGTAGGTCCAGATCCCAGGTGATTGTAATAGGGTCCTTCATCTTTTTCCATGATTTGTTCTATAAAAAGAAACAGTAGAGGTGAAGAAACAGCAAATAATCGGACCTGAAAAAACACAATAGCATATTCCATACTTAAATGCACACAATTACTTACAATATACAACAGATAGCATTGGTGATGATGATGTTATTCTCCTCTTAAGTTGTATTACTGCCACTTAATGAACACTTCAATGTGAATATAAATATAGATATTATTTCCTCCAGTTGTTCTATCATCATGAACGATTATCAGTATTTATACTACACTTCTTACACTATCTTACACTGAGAGAAGACTTGGGGCAAAATTTAACACACTTTACTAGCATGTGGCTTGTTGCTTTGTTATTATTATTATTGTTGTTGTTGTTGTTGTTTAAAATGACCAATGAAGGAATGAAAACGTAACTTTTTTTGGTTAAACAATCACTTTACTATAGAGTAATCTATGAAACTATTACGTGGAAGTATGAGCAATGTCTCCTTTTTGAAAAGAAAGTTAAATAAATAAAAAACCTGGACTTCTGCTGTTTTTGCAGAACTACTAACGTCATCATGTCCTCAGCAATAAAATACTTTGGATTGTCTCTCTGACTTAATTTCTTTTTTCGTGAATGATTGTGTGACTGTTGGATGAGGTAGATCAGGAGGTGGCTTTGGCAAAGCTACCTTGACTCTAAAGAATTAACAGAAGTGTTAGAATAAATAGAATGTAACCATGATAAAGCTATCATGTAAGTATAACATATAATTGAAGCATATCGGCTTCCATGTTATCACCAGTGGTGGAGGAAGTCTAACACTGTAAAAGCAGGACATAAATTGAGGTGCAGCTTGTTGAATGGACAAACAATACGGATGTCGCTGCAGGGATGAGGAAGATTATTTCAACATCACATTTTATAACAGTTTCAATTAAATGGAAACTCCAAGATCTTTTTATCTGAGCCATATATTCCCATCTTTTTGGTTCAAATCTTTACAAAGGACAGAAACGAGTGAAATCTGTCCAGCAGTGATACATTGTAATTCTACAATACAATGTATCACTGCTGGACAGAAACGAGTGAAATCTGTCCAGCAGTGATACATTGTAATCCTACAATACAATGTAATCCTTGTTTTCACCACTTACAGGCTCATATGTTATGAAGTGTCTGACAACATAGATGTGAAGAGCATGTGAAGATGGGTGAACAAGTTGGACGTGTTCCCTCTTGTAGCGACAACTTTTCGCCCGGATTTCTTACAAACTGGGTATCAGCCCTCGAGGACAAAGCCTTGTTGGTTTTTTGGATATACTGTACATATTCGGTGATATATGTGTTGCTTCTCTCTGCCATTTTCTCTGCTTCATGTATGTGTGTCACCTGTTGTTGAGTCTCACGGGCAGTCGAGGAGTAACGGCGATGCACTCGTGAGATTCTCCCTTCATTTGTTTTTAAATAACACCAGTGATAAGCAAATGTACATGGTATGATAACCATCAAATTTTATTCCATGGTATACTATGAAACCGCTGCAACCCTATTCCTCATTAAATATTTCATTCAACTATATAGACATAATTTTTGAGACAGTATTATCAACACTTGGCCTGCAGCTTCACTGTGAGGAATCTGGGAGTTATGTTTGATCAGAATATGCCCTTTAATTCCCATTAAAAAAAAACACATTTCTAGGACTGCCTTCTATCGCTTGTGTAATATCTCAAAAATCAGCAACATTCTGTCTCAAAAAGATGCAGAAAAATATATCCATGCATTTGTTACATTAAAAAAGAAATGATATTCCCTATTATCAAACTGTCCCAATAAGACTCTACAGCTGATCCAGAATGCTGCTCTATGTGTACTGACCAGAAACAGTATAAGAGATCTTATCTCTCCTCTATTAGCCTCTCTGCACAGGCTCTCTGTAAAATCTTTACTTTTTGATAAATAATTTATGCTGGCTTAGGCTAGTCCTTAGCTATGCTGCTATAGGCTTAGACTGCTGGGTTACCTCCTGTGATGCACTGAGCTCCTCGCTCCTCCTCCCCCTCCTCTTCTCTACACATTCATGTCTCATTGATTCAAGTTATTAACTTGACTTCTTCACCAGAGCCTTTGTGCTTTCTCATCTTGCAGGTCAACATGAATAGATCTACTGTTATTATCATTATTATAATTATTATTATATCATAATTATTGTTTTTAATAACCATCATCATTATTATTATCAGTGCTGTTATACTACAAGTAGTAGTTATCATAAATACTACTAACTGTAACCTTTCTGTTATAATAGCTGTTTTTGTTATTGTGGTTGTACATGTCCTTATTCCTCTCTCCCCATCTGTCTCTCTATCTCTCTCACACCAACCAGTTAAAGTAGAGGGACGCCCACCTAGAGTCAGGATCTGCTTGAGGTTTCTGCTGGTTAAAATGCTGTTTTTACTCTCCACTGTCACCAATGGCACTTTTCCACTGCGTAGTACCAGCTCTATTCGGCTCTACTCGACTCAAGTCAACTCGGATTGGTTTTCTGCTGGTTGTTTTCCATTGCCGATGGTACTGTACCTCCTCAGGGTCGATTGGGGCCGCGCAAAACTGCCGGGGCGTAGTCTTCAACGCGACACACACCTCTCGCGATCCTATCATAAGCTGTTTAAGACAGGAACGTCTGCACCTCCGCAATATAGCGGCTGCAATAAATAAAAGTTACAGTCACTAAAGTAGCTTCGCTGTTTGAGTGTGGCGGCCATTGATATGTGCTGTGCATGTACTCAGTGTGTGCCGGGCATTGACCAATCAGTGGTCTGTAACGTTTCACGTGACCTTTTAGTGCCTGCTCGGCTCGCTTGGAACCGCAGCAGAACAGGTACTAAAAAAGTAGTAACAGGTACCAGGTACTTTTTACCAAGTTGAAGCTGGTACTATGCAGTGGAAAAGATGTTGAAGTGTTTGCTCATGGGGGATTGTCGGGTCTCTGTAGAATAAAGAGTCAGTCTAGACCTTTTTTTTAATGTCTTTTTTAAGACAGTCTAAGACGTCCTCTTCGCAGCTGAAGCCAAGTCATCTATGAATAGTGAGAATGCACAACTGATTGCGACATCACAAACACACATCATCACACGTACTCTCTAGGAACACAGTAGGCTGTGCCTGTAGGGTGTGGTGCGGTTCTTTACACTCTCCTAAGCAGAAGCTTTTTGAAGCACTAATGAATGACGTAGGCATGTGTCTGTGTCGTATATGTCTGTGTTTAAGTTGTGCACGAGTGTGTGTGTGTGTGTGTGTGTGTGAGAGAGAGAGTGACTGTATTTGACCATTGTCTAACAAGTCTGCAGTTGCAAACTGCATTCTGTGACATCAGTGTTAATCTTTGCATCTGACACTGTGCCGCTGAGTCTATCCTTCGTTAAATGTTAGACTCTAATGTGGACATTTACTCAGTGCTGTGTGTGTATATCTGGTTCAAAGGTAATACGAGTCCACATTCCCTTGTTGGTGCTGGGAGGCACCAGGGCGTGGCTCAGTGCAGGAAGTAGAGGAGTCATACTAAAATCTCATGTAGAAAATTGGTTGCGTGTGTGTGTCTGTGTGTGTTAGTGTAACAGTATACAGCTAGAAAGAAAGTGTTTGCCTGCAGCTGCTTTCCCCCTGCTGTGCACCCTCTTCAATGTTTAGGGACAGAGAGGGTCTATTTACCAACCCTGCACAGCCCTACTGTTAACATTGAGTAATTGCAAGAAGATTGTGGAAATAGTAATAATCTATTAGAACAAAATATTTCATTATTCATTTAATGTTCCGTGTGAATGAACTGTTACCCACAGTGGGTACAGCTGTAAAAATTTTGATTTACTGGATCATTAATTAATAACTTCACGGACAGAAAGACTAAGTCTTAATATAGAAAAACCTTTTATAATCAAAGGGAAAACCCACCTAAACTAACTTTTATCGACCTGTTAATTTATTTTCTTATTTACTTTAAATAAGTATATAGTAGGTAGGGTTGCAAAGGGGCGGAAAATTTCCGGTAAATTTCCGGAAAGTTTCCAGAAATTTTCCACGGGAAGTTTAGCTGGGGAATTTTTTTGAAGAAAGAAATTTTAAGCTATTTTCTCCCCAAACAACATTGTATGTGTCCTTGTGGTCTAATAAACATGTTGAATGTATTTCCTACCTCATAAGTCATTCGCAAAGTGTTCTTTTGGGAATATGTTATATGTTTACAATGTAAACTGATTTCTTTATTTATTACTAATTGTTTTTGCATATTGAAATGCCTGTAAGTCTCGGCGACATTGTAAATGAGGGTAACCTCAACTGTCTATTCGAGAATAAATAAAGGTTTGAATGAATGAATGTTTTGAATGCTACAAATCAGTACAATGTTTACATCCTGCTTCAGTGTCTAATACCGATGAGTGGGGGGTTTAGGTTTTGGTTTCCTTATCAGCTGTCCGACGATAAGGAAACTGAAACCTAAGGAAACTGAAACCTAAATCCCCCAAGGCCCAAGGATTACATCCAGACTACATCCACTACATCCAGTCAGGTAAGTTTTGATGATATTACTGTGGTAAATATATTTGATGGTATTTAAGTTTAACTAGCAAATACTAAATCAACATCAATCACGTGTTTATATAGTTTCTAGCTTGCCAGTTTTCTGTTTATCTATTCATCTAGCCTATTTCTATTCATTTATCCATCAATTGTAAAATATTTTTAAAGACTATTCCCATTGTTTAGCTAACTATTTATATCTCTGTGCATGGCATTGGGCATTAATGTTTTTCACAAGCTTTTTTCTCAACTTATTCTACAGAACAATGCCACGTGCACTATGTGAGGAGATATTTCACCCCAGCCAATGCAGAAGGAAAGGCTGTGTACATTTGCAAATACTGTGCAAAGACATATGTTAAGAATGCCACAAAGATGCGATGCCAAGTGGACATTGAGGAGGACGTTGATGAGGTCCAGGAATAAAGCATTGATACCTGAGGAGGATGTTGATGAGGTCCAGGAAGAAGCTTGACTAAATGCTTTCATTTTGAATGGGACTCATTTGTGGGGGAATGAATAAATTAATTTTATTCAACATCCATGTTTTTTGTTGTTCCAGAATCCATTAAAGTTCTACTCACAAATAGACTTGAGTCAAAAATGTCATTTTTATAATTTGTATTAGGAATGTTTGCATGCATGTGTGCTTATGACAAAACAAAATGTTTATATTTATGTCTGTATATGACAAGGTAAATACAGTAGTATAAATTACCCCAAAATTCCCAGTTTATTCCCATTAATTCCCGTTAATTCCCATTGAAAGTTTCCAACTTTGAATATTCCCAGAATTTTGCAACCGTAATAATAGGATTAATAAAGTTCTATAAACTGTGGACCACCTACTCTGTTGTAAACAAACAAACAATCTGAGCAGGGTAGTACCCAAACCATGGGATGGAATCCCTTTATGTCAAACAAAGGCTCTGTTCTGCTTGCCTGCCTGACCCAAACTCGCACAAAAGGCTCCTTCTGCCACCACTGTTATTGTTCCTGCCTGCGGCATTTAGTGCCTCACATTGTTGCAGTCTGGATGGTCACAGCCACACATTTTGGCAACACTCACTTTCTTACACACTCAACAAACATGAAGACAGAGAAGCTGAGACAAAGCAGGAATGAAAACCCTAATAGTGGACCTGTGTAGTAGAGTAATGACTAAGTGTGACAACATTATGTTGAGCTCATTATGTAGAGCAACGCGTGAACATCTTCATATTTAGAAAGAGTCTCCACAGCAAAATATGCATGACCAGATTTTCTGTACTTGAAGACTTACTTAATGTCCACTCAAAGATGGATGAGTGATGTTTGGAGCTGTGTGATAATTAGAATATTATTGAAAACTTGTTTAAAAAGTATTAATGCGGTATGTTGATGTGCAACAACCTTATCCCCTGCATACACTCACACATAGACAGACACCAACACATTAACTTACCCACACAGGTGCAAATGGGGAACTCCGCCTGCAGATCCTTGGAAGGAGTATCCAGCAAGGTCTTGATGGGGCTGTCCAGGTAGCGCAGAGGAGACTCTAGGAAGCCTCTGAGCGATGGAGAAGAAGGCAGGCTGTCTTTAGTGGGTGTGTCCTCCTCAGAATAGCAAGTGGTGGAAAGTACAGCTATATCACCCGAAGTTTCGATCTTCATGCGTTTGGGTAACGGAGAACCCGGCATGCTGAATGTATCATTTAATACACCGGGCCGTTGTTGCTTGTCAACAACGGCCCCTTGATGCAGAGAGACATGGAGGGGTCCCTCCTGCTGCCCCTCCGTCGGCCTTTCTGCAGATGCCTGGTTCAAGGTTGCTTCACTTTCAGTCCCTGACTCATCTTTGTTGACCGCCATCTCTCGATTGTTTGGATGAGGTGTGGAGTTGGCTTCAGTGGTGAGAATTAAGGGAGCTGACAGAGATTTGGATAATGATGTGGGACTGAGGTCCTGAGGACTGGTCTGGGACGAATTCCCCAGCTGAGGGGCTGTCGCAGTTGCCTCCGTGGGCTGACTGCCAGGTGTATCTGAGTCCCCAAATTCAGCCTCAAACTGGCGGATCAGTTCTTCATATTTCGGGTCAATGTTGATGAGAGTTGGTAACTGTGACGTGATGGATGGAGATGTGGAGGTCAGAGTTGTGGGGATGCTGGTGTTACTGGTGGTCAGGGTACCCAGTGTCTCTGACTTAGCATGGTCTACAGTGGACACAGGAGGGGGCAGAGGACCCATCAGGACAGGATTGTTTTCTGATAAGGCAGAAACACTGGAAGTGGGAGTCATTGGGGAGTTGGAAAAGGATACCTGAGATTGGGCTGGGGCAGGGAGGCCTGCAGCAGTAGCCTGAATGAAGTTAGTGACAAGGGGTAGAGAGGGGAGAGAGCTTGGTTGCAGGTTGGTAAGGGCCAGGGCTCTGTCCATCATGAGGACTGGTGGTTTTTGTACTGTGATCTGAGTCTGAGGCAGGAAGGTTGGCATGGAGGCTTTCTGCTTGGTCTTTTTGATGATTATCTGTTTAGGTTTGGGCAGGGGAGGGACTGAAAGCATCCCACTCATAGCTTTTATGACAGGAGATGCTTGGCTACTTTTTTTCTTCTTGGGCTCCTTGGGTTCCTGTTTGATAGCCAGATGTGTCAAACCGTCTACCTCCATCTGTGGCCACCATTTTTTCAAGTTGTGGCAAGCAAGAGGTGCACGAGGGCCTGGTGCTCGAAAGCCAGTGGAGTGGTTAGAGAAGAGGTTCCTCTTGTAGTGAAGGTGCTGTTGCAGAGCTGCCTGAGTGGAGTGACTGATAGCTGCTTGGCCAGGAGACAAGGGAGCGCCAGAGTAGTGCTGACCCTGTTGCTGACAATTAGCCATGCCATAATGTCGCACAGAGGCTGTGCGATGGTAGTGCTCACCAGAGTCTGGCTCTTGCTTTATCCTGACCAATGCTGAGTTCTCCTGGGCCTGGATACTTCCATTCTGGTTCGATCTGAGCTGCTGTGTGACTGGAAGTTTGAAAGGAGCATTGCTGAACTTGCCACTGGTGTCACCAAGCAGCTGTTTGAGCTCTGACATAGGGTTTGAGTTACTGTGAGGTGTAGTGGCATAATGAGGCTGAGGCTCAGATTTCATACACATCCATGGGTTCTTCTGTTCAGAGCCTTTGCCTGAGCACTGCTGCCACTGCTGGGGACTAGGACTGATGCCTGAATGTTTTCCCTGACCTGGGAAAGGAGAAGTAGAGGTAGAGGATGGGAGAGGGATAGCATTGGCTGGTTGGCCCTGGGACTGGGGCCTGTGGTGCTCACAGTCCACTGGGGCCTGCTGGCTGGTATGTAGTCCTGGAGGGACGGACTGAGAGCGTGAGGAAGATAAGTGAGTGCCAGGAGAGGACAGGATCAAGTTGGAGCCATTACGGGGCTGAGATGGGAGGTTCTGGGTATGTTGATGGTGATGGAGGTTACTGTTGTAGGGGGCTTGACTTGGAGAGCCATTACCTTGGGGACCAGTACCAGATAACTGGGTCAGGGCTTCTATGGCAATGGCTGTCTGAAGACTGATGTTCTTTTCCTTTGCTATGGAGAGCACCTGGGGAGAGCAGGGAATTGGGGGTTTGGAGCAGAGCACTTGGTCTGCAAGACTTCCATGTTGCTGCTGGGGGTAAGAAGTAGAGAGACAGTGGCCATTGACCTGTGGGTAGGTTTGAGGGTCATGCTGCAAATGGGGTTGCTGCAGTTGAGGCTGTAAGTGTTGGGGAGAATCAGTGCTCTTGCAGGCCCCTTTACCCTCACTGGTTGCCAACTTAATCTTCTTTTCCAACCACTCAAGGTAGTCTGGACAGTCAGGACCATCACAATTGCAGTTGGGGGGCTTGTGTCCATGCTTAGCTTGGCTCAGTGCTGTCTGTAGGGTGTTCAGGTCTTCTGAAGGTTGGCAGCTACCCTCAGGAGCCCCTGCTGAGAGTTTGGCCTGAGCCTCCTCAGAGCCCATCTCCTGGGTGAACTTCTCGTACAGCTGGGTCGTGTTAGGCTGCACAAGGCAGGAAGGGGAGGAAGTGGGAGGCAAGGAGCCGGCAATTTTAGAAAAAGCCACCAGATTGTGGGCATCCTCCATGTGTGTATGGTGGACAGGGTTTGTACCACGGATGCTGTTCCAACATGGTTGTGGCTGTTGGGTGTCACTGGCTTTGCAATGTCCTGACAACCACTGCCTAGAAGGCATGGTCCCTGCCCGCTGTTGCTCTGTTTCCATAGATGTCTCATTATTATTAGGGTAGCGATTCACCCCATTGGTCAGTTCCAGGCTCAGCGCGCCTTCCTGGAGGCGGTCATGTGACCCAATTTCCATCTGGCCTCCACTTCTGGGGCCATCCACTGAAGTGACTTTGCAAACAGTCTGAAAAAGAGAAAAATGCAGCGAGTTTAGGTCATGAGAATTAACTGAATCCAGGACCGATACCCAAAACATTAAAAACTGTATATTTGGCATGATTTAAATAATCACCCTGTGTTGCGCCTGTATGTTTAATAATCACTGTAATTGAATAAAATAAATTGATACATTTTTTAATCAATATCCCAATAATAATTTGACATAATGATAAGTCACCAAAATAACATCCAATCCATTCCTTTCTTCCAAACTGTTAACCAGGGTTTCCCTCCCACCTCTCACACATACAGAATACACAGTACTGCAGGGTAAGGTCAGCAGGGCTAAGGAAAACTGAATTGACTGTTGCTTCAGTGGAGTGATTTCACAACAGACAAGTGTTATGACAGGCAGGTCATAAGCCAACATAGACTGTTGTTTATAAATGGAAACTTTGCTCCAGATCAGTTTGCCTAAGCAAAGCAGGCCATTGGAGTTAAAACATGTCACCCATGGTGTTGGGACACTGTGGGTCTAAGTGAAGTGGGCACATTGAGGGGTGTAGAAAACAAAATGCAATACAATATTAATGTGAGATGAAAAAAGTAATTTTCCAAGAGTTGTTTATTTTCATACTTAAATTAAAACCTACAACACTTGTTCTTAAGTAGAGCAGAGTATCAACAGAGTAAAATAATATATTCTCCTCAGTGGACACGATATTTCAAGACTATAACTAACAAATGAAACAAATACAAGACAACAACATATTTTAGAAATGTTGCAGAAAAACAGAAAAAGTGTATCAAATTTCAACATATGTATTCCTATAATACAGTGTGAATCGTTTTCATCAGCAAAACCAGATATTGATTAAGTTATTATTTTCCTTGTCAAGGAAGTTTGGCAGTTGCTTGTGATTTAACTGTGAAAGAGAATCTCTATTGATGAATGTTTTGCAATTGTTCAAAATGAGGTTATTGATGTTATTTCAACCAAGTGTCTTATGAGTGCTGGGAAGAAGAAAAAAAGATTTTAGCTACAAGATGTAGCTTGTAGTATTTATATAAGTATTTGAAGCTGTTCAGTCTCTCATTCTCTATAGAGACTATCACAAACCAAAGACATCTTCATCACACGTCATCACAAGAAGTTAAAAGACAAACTTGAATAATGCAATTGACAGGATCTGAGATACAAACTAAATTAATCTACCGTTGATAGAAAAAGTAACTAAGTAACTGCATCACTTTTTAACATGGACAGTAATATGCTCATTTTTATAACTACAGTATCTGTAGTAATTGCATGTCAGTATAAAGCCCAATGCAAAAGCATTTGAGAAACAGGGACAAAACAAAACTGTCATTTCAGTAGGTTTAAAGACCTCAGAAAACTGGTAAAAAATAATCAGGATCTGATCTCTGCAGCGACCTATCTCACTTCCTCTCTAAGTTGAAATTGGGACAGTTACCACATTAGTGGTCCCGCTGAAAACTGCAAAAACATCACCTGGACTTGAATCACCAAGTTTGACCATAATGCAAAATTGGTGTAGACAAATAAAAAGTCACCGTGCTGCATTTGACTAAATGGCTAGTAATCTGAATGTTAAAGAGAACTATGGTGTTCCAATTCACTTTAACTCTAGAATGTTACATACAAACAATATTCAACCCAGGATAGCTCCTTTTAGATTACAATCAAAATAGACTAGAGATGAACAAGTAACAAGGATGGTCCAAAGGCAGGCTCAGAAATCATTTATAGACTTTATAAGTAAGTAAGTACATTTTGATGTTCCTCATAGACAAAATCCAACACACTGTATTCATATTTTTTGTCAAAGTCCTCAGCCTGTGTGTACTCTAAACAGACAAGATTCCTAAACAAGCACCTTCTGGTTGCTTCTCATTACAGTGTTCAATGCAAAGGATAACTCCATGTACCCAAAGTTGTACTTCTTGTCAGAAGTACAACCTTACCCTGACAGAAGACACTACAAGAACTGAACTCAGAGTAGGAGAGATATAAATAACTCCTTACACATGCAAACAAATTAAACCTCAAGCTGACCGATGGTCTCACACCCCCAAAATAAATGTGAGCTGCTCCACAGGATGTAAAAAAGAAAGAAACTGGCTTGTGTTTGTAGATCCATCAGTGTATGGCAGTTGAAGTGAGCCTGATGCTCAGCTTCCCCAACATTTGAATATTATTGAAATGACTCTTTGAAGTAGCTAATTACAGGACAGGCAGTATGCTCGGGTCTTTTGAATTCCACCTTCTGCGCCGGGTGTCTGTTGAGGGTCCCATGGGGTGACAGGGGTATTGGTGAGAGGTGGTGTGAATCTGGAGACGGGGGTTGGTTTGGGGTGGCATTGAACAGCCGGCATGCAATACGTGAGAGGCCCCATGTCTGCACTATCAGTAGCATCAGACGGGAAAGAGGAAGGGGGGTTAGCAGCGCGCGACTGTTATGAGAACTGCAGTATGTTGAAACAGAGTGACTGCAACGGTGCACAACATCACGTACCATCAGTCATACTGAAACTCTCTTTTCCTCTTTTTCTCAGTTACATGTACACAGTACTGCCACAAAAAAATGTCACGTGGGAGTAATGCACCTCATGCTGTACACTCAATCAGCTTGTGCAGATGACAAATACTGCACCACATACTGTTATAGTTTGATTCCTCATGGGTTCTAAGCTTTGATTAAGCTTGATTGACTTTTTCATGACTCTGTATGCCTGTCTAAGATGCTATGCGCTCACACCTGCAGCACTTTGCTCCTATCCAGGTATCTCGGAACAGACCACGTGGTTTGACAAATATTTACACCACGGCAGAGCCTACACTCTATTTGTCACACAGTTGTACAAGCTTGACGCACAAAACTATCAACACACCTAACCAGATCGCGTCTTGCAGAACCAGGTGGATTAGTCACTTGAGTCTTGGACCCATTTAAACAAGAGAGCAAAGGAAAGGGCTAATCTACAATGACACTGCAAAAAAAGGAAACCTAGGTGGAGGATACAATGCATGTCTAAACACGAGTGGTGGTAGTTGTGGAGAGGGGTTTAAGTTCAGCTTGTGAGTAGACAGCTGGACCTAAATCCCAGATACACAACACACCCCCCCCCCCGCCAACCTCCCTCTTATCCTCCTCCTTCTTCTCCCACCCCTTCCTTTGCTGCCATGCAGAGCAGGAACATGAAACAGAGACCCTGACAATATGACGCCGGCTGAGAGCCCGAGGAACAGCGGCTCATACTTACGTGGTCCTAGACGTCCAGATGGCGCTGCCAGTCAGAGAGCAGAAAGCAGAAGAGGAGACAGAGAGGTGCATGAATGAGACTTCCTTGCCGGCACAGCAGCCCACAAGCAATCCAGCCTCGCTGGGCTGTATTCCTTTTTTTTTTTATTCCTTCCAGTCCGTGCGGCGCACAGACAGAGTGAGCACCGAAATACAGATGCATGCGTTCACACACGTACACGCAGCCAGCCACGCACACACAACACACCTCCCCCCAGCACACGCGTTTCTCATTCTCTTGCCTCTTCTTATGGCTGACGCTTTCTGTTCTCTCCTTTTTCCTCTCTCATTATCTCTGTCTGCTCCTCCCTTCCCTTTTTCAATATCCTCTTTCTTTCTCTCGGCTGCACATGCAGTCGGCTTCTCTTTGCAGCCCCCACCTTCTCCCTTCTCTCTCTCTCTCTCTCCCCCTGCCCTCCCTCCCTCCGTTCCCCTCCCTCTCGCGCAGGCTCTCCCTCCATCTCCTCTCCTCTCTCTCTTCAGCGTGTGGAGAGCGAGAGGCCATTATCTGAGCCACAGCGAGCACGTACGATGGAATGGAGGAGTGAGCAGAAACAGAGAGAGCTGTGGGGGATAGTCGCTAGCAGTGGCAGCCTAGGAAACAGCACAGTGCATCAGAGCTCTTACCAATGGAAAAGCCTTTCCTTGCCACTATCCACTCCCATCAACACTACTTGTTCTACTGCATTAGATGATGTTACATATAAGGCTATGCTGCTTTGTTTATCCACAGAACCTCAGTGCAGAGACGAACCAGCGGCTGACAAGTGAATACACAATCTGAACTTACAACGGCATCAACGGGCAAAAGAAAAAGGAGCAAAGAAAAGCAACATTACATTGCTTGATTGCGCCTTCTGCAAATGGTTTTCGATTTTCCTTACGGGGATTATGGTCCATATTTGAGCATCTAAATTCAGCTTAGCCAAAGGAGTAGTCACTGGTGATTATTCTTCGATTTCCATTTTCTTCCTCATCGACAGTCACATCGGTGGCCCATTCACAAAAAGCGTCAACCTTGTGGCTGATCATCTAGCAAGGCTGCATGTGAAAGAAAGAGAAAGGTTGGTAGATGAAGCAGGAGTTGGCTTGCTAGTGGTTTTGCTGGCCCTTCCTCCAAGATCCAAAGCATACAGACAAGGTGAACGGTTTCTCACTCACTATTGCAAACTGTAGGTCACTTGGTATACAATCGGAATGGTAACTCACTCACTGACAAAGGGGAAGAAGAAGGAAGAACAACGGCGACACGATTTTAACCGATATCCGAGAGCGAGATAACTATGCTTGGCAAAGGAGAGGGAACAGCGCATGACACTTCAACATCAGCAAGCAAGAGTAACAGGATGAAGAAACGGAGGGAAGTCTGTGGAGACGAACATTTAAAAGAAAAAGAGTCCCTCAGTTTTTAACATGATTCATCATGCATTGGGAGAGAAGATGAGGAAAAAGAGGGCGCAAACAGAAAGAGGACCTGCAGGTTGTTAAAAGACAGCAACTTTAATTCATCAACCCATTATGGTTTGTTGAGGACTCTTGACTTCTGTCCTCTCCGGTCCAAGATGCGATAATGGCCTCTTGTGATCCTCTCCTCACCATTGCTGGCCTTGGTGTTATGCCATTATCATCGTCAACGTCTTCACGATCGCTGGAAATTTCCTCTCGACCCACTTGCTGGCTGACTGGCCTTGTGGTCTCTAATCTTTTCTCTCCAACATTGATGGAGTTTTGGAGCAGATTTAACCAGGAGGAGGACGAGGAAGAAACATGGTCGTCTCACCGCTGCAGATCGCCGTCAGCTCCTGTGGTGTTTTTCTCTTATATTACTGAGTATGTGCTGGCTACACTGCGCTATGGGTGGATCAACTTCAGTAGCCTTTCCCTGTTATTCTTGGTCTCTCTTGATCCCTCATTTTCTCTGGCTTTCTCAAACAGCCTCTGCCTCCCTCTCTCGGTTTGTCTCTCTGTTGTGTTTCCTGAGCGTTTTCCTCTTCTAGCATAGCTTATTGCCCTACCGTTGCAGCACTTTCTGACACAACCGCTCTCTGGCCCTGCAAATGATACACTGTCTGTCTCTGAGTTACCACACATATTCATATATACACACACGGATGAGCGTCCATCCCAAAGAGAAAAACAGCGCAGCCTAAGCTGTCTCTGGGAACGAGAGGAGAAGTAGAGCATTAGGTCACATGACCAGGGTGTGCCAATGAGTGAGAGGGAGAGCAGTGAGCAAGAGAAGTACGAAACACATGTGGCGATGACGTAACTGCATCATCATCACTATCATTAGTGTCTCCCACCAGGGCCCTTGCCTACACTGCTTAGTGGGCAGATGACACATGTGCCAACACCAACACATACTCGAAAATATGCTCTTTCATTCAACTGACTTATTGGGCTCGCTCCCCGGCTGCGATGACATCCAGCTCACGACTGGACTTAAACACATGCTCTATGCTCTGCTCCTCATTTTAAATAACTAGTGAACACAACAAATGTTACTTGCCAAAACAAATCATTTTTAAAAGGGTCGTTAGACTAGTAGAAACCTCAGTAGATCAACGGTCGTCACAACTAGATGACATCACATGACTTAAGCACTTTTTAAACGCAAGAAAACCGAACAGAAACACCGACTGGTCATGTCACCTAAAGGCGAGTCTGGTACTCGACCACATGTTCACTCTCATTATAAAGAGATGAGCTTGAGCTCGATATACAGGTACATATATACATATCTATCTGGTATATAGATATGTATACATATCTATATATATATATATATATATATATATATATATATATATATATATATATATATATATAGATAGATAGATAGATAGATAGATATATTAATCTCAATTTGATTAAAACATCAACAGAAGGAACTCTTATGACAAACACATGATGCAGATGTAACTAGTATTTCTGAAAAATGCCGTATGTAGGCAGATAAAACTAAATTACAGTATCTGCACATTGATGACTCAATACCAGCAGCACGATGTCATGATCACATCAATCATGTTTGGCTATCTTTAAGATTTACAAGAATTTAGATGGAAAACAATGATGGAAACAAAATGCAGGGGAAAAAAGGCAACATCACAATGTTTTCATTCAGGTTCGCGCACACTAGGGGTGTCCTGAAATCACCTCCTAAGCACAGTGAGTAACATTTCAACACAGCAATGTGACAGATTACATTATAACTAGCAAGCAAAGAGTCTGGCTGTGCACCAGTTAGCTTCTAGCTCAACTGTGCTCACTTCAATGAAACGAAGACCTTAAGACACTTGAAAAAGAATAAAAGCATTTTAACTTTTTAGTGGAAATCAAATGGAAAACATGAAGCAGTACGCTGTACACTTACGGTAAACCTGCTGTACCCCGGCATTGAGAGAGAAAGAGAGGAAGGTACAACAGAGACTCCAAATCATCACTTCATCTCACAATGTAGTCAAAGTACCGTTTAAATGAGTCGTTTCATTCCCTCGTCTCTCTCTCTCCATCTCTGTCATTTCTCTCTCTCGCTGTTTCTCAGCAGTGCACAGGAAAGGTTTTGGTTGTAATGTAGGAGGGGTGACTGACAACGAAACCATCAGCAGCAGTGTGTGTTGTGTCGGCTTGTATGACTAAGTCTGAGTCATTTTTGTCTTGACTTCTCAACAAAGTCCTGACATAAACCCCTCACAGCAACTTTGAAATTTTACCTACATCATTCGTGGGAGGTATGAGTGTATGAAACACATACAAGCTGATAAAGGACAACTAGTGTCATGGGATGAATCGTCTTCACAGCCTTTATATGAATTCATGTGATAGCACTGTTTCTGCACCTTCGTCACTTTCTCCTCATTTGTGACATGCAAGTTAAAGAAAATATTAAATGACTCACATGAGCATCATGGCGATGACATGAGGGTTTTACCCTCCCCCATCTTTTCCTGTCAGCTGATTTCACCTCCCTCCACTGCCGCTGCTCCCTTCTACACCCCCAATTCATACTGCCCTGCAGTCTAATGGCATCAAGGTCATCTGATCCGTCATACTCTGGCTCTCTCTTTCCCCTCTCCCTCTCTTTCTGCTCTTTGTTTCTTTATCTTTTTTATCTTTTGCTTTCCTTTTCTCTTCTTGAGCCCCCCCCCAACACACCACCAACACACCACCACCACCAACACACGCCTGTTTCACATCAACATCAAGGCAGAGACACTAAAAGGCACACTGGAAACAAATGCAGAGGCACACTTAAATGATTTCCCCCCCCCTGCACACATACATGCTAGTGTGCATACAGTATTGGATTGTTCTCTGAGGGTCACTGGGTTTACTGGTGGGCGGGACAACAGGCTGCAGAGCAGCACTAAGCTCATATTTAACACAGCAAAAGTAGCACAACAGTCTGGTTAAAGGGACTAATGTCTTACTCGAAACTCTCATTAATATGATTGACGATCTTCTGATGATATGAGAGGAAAGAGCTGCATATTCTCTGTGTGGGGAGTTTATTATGTATATGAATATATCTCTACATCTGTCAGCCTACAATGAGTTACAGATTGTTATCGTATTGTTCATATTTCAGGAATGACCTTGTCATTTCATCCCACATCTCTCTTTGTCTTTGCTTTCGATGCCATCTGCCCCCACCCCCGACATGCTCCCAGGCAGTGCGGTGTTAGGTTTAGGGTGTGTTTGGGTGTAGACCATAGTACTGAGTGTAGAGTATCCAGTCTTGAGTCATACCTCCTGACTTTTGGCACGTGCAAGTCAGCACGAATAGACCTGCTGGGGAAGGCCTATTCCCCCCACCACCACTACTATTTCTCACAAAGAGAAGGGGAGGAGTTGTTTGGGAGGAAGGAGAGAAAAAAATGGAAAGGTGGTGGGGGGTGGAGGGCTGTTGGGCAGGGTGGAGCTGCTAAAAAATAATGAGGAGGAGGACGAAGAGTGGGTTGCTGTTTTAAAGAGGCAGGTCTTTGTGTTTGAGGTCTGGGACATGAAAAGAGGAGGAATCAACGTGGACAACAAACAGAAGGGAAATGAATGATAAACACACGAATTAAAATGGTTTAGATATGATAAAAGAGCCATGTATACTACTACCTGCCAGATTAATGTGTGCCAAGTCATGACAAAGAGCAGAGCAGTCAGATGTCACTTTGTTGTAATCATTAACAGAATACTAGAGCTTTCTGGGTGATAACATGTGAAAGCCTGAATGATAATCTGATGAGTATTTGGAGACAATATTTGGAGGTAAATCACAAACTGCTCAGACTCCAGAGAGAAAACCAATGAAACCTTCCTCAGTTCTGCACGGTGGCTGGTTGCCAGCCTTGTCTCTCTCAGGACTTAGGCTAAGATTAGCTTCCCATATGTTCAAGTCAGGCGTAGCCGGTCTTAAAGGGCCAGTGCTTGAATGTGTGCTATGAAACCATGTAGCCACTAAAACATTCAGATATACAGTAAAGGTCAAGATGTATTTTTAATACTTTACATGAAAGGCAGGTTTCCAAAACATGACAGCTGGATGGTGTTTGCTTCTTTAAATGGGATGTTTTTGAGAACTGAGCAGACGCCATGCATTTCTGCGCTTCTACCAGTTTGATGCGTTCGCTCAACAGTGCAGCTCTTCACCTTGTTTGGAGAGATCAGCCTCCGCTGAATTCCAATGCTATACTTCTGCTTCAGAAATCAATATTTTCATGCTCATGTTTCAAAGGAGTGAGATGAGAACTTCAGCAGCTGTGGCGCTGTGTTACATAAAACCTGGCATCATCGGGCAGCAGCGGGATTCAGGCTTGCGTAAAGTGCATTGCCCAGTGGGAGCAGCTACCAGAGAGGTGAGAGTTAAAGAGCTAGAGCAACAGCTGACGGCTCCTCCTCCTTCTCTCTCCATTCATTTTTTATTAGCTGCGGCACCAGGTGGATGACAACCTCCCTCCGCCATCAAACACTGATATACCAACAAGAACGCCAACGAGCCACTGACCAGCGCTCCTCGTACCATATAGGGTATCGATCAAACATGGGACTAATTCCAGCCATGTTCACTGGTACATGCTATCAGCACTATAAGCAGTGCAGCAGAACAGAGAGACAACTCCTGCTACTTGTCATTAATTAGAGATGAAACAAGTGCCTATATATTGATGACTGCATGCAGAGGGAATGGCTTGTGATTATATAAGCGAAATTTCACATATTTTTTATAGGATTTATAGGATGTGATGTTTTCCACTTTCTGAGGAGTCATTGATAAAACTGAGCGTGCATGCGGGCTGTAGTCCAGGTTAAATGGGTAAATGTAGTCAGTCACCATTTAACGGCAGACAAATGGTTGGTCAGTTCACATAAGCAGTGTTATCAGGCAGAAGGGAAATTCTGTAAAGATACAACTGGGTCACCGAACAAATTAAGGCTTTTCTGGACAACAATTCATCTTTTTTGTTAAGACTTTTGGTATTGCTGCATTAAAGAATGTCCACACAAAACCATGACAACACCAACGCATAATCAAGAAGCTTACATAAAAAAATAACGCTTCTAAAAGACATGCAAATCTTCTTGGAATAGATTACATAATGTTATTGTGTTGAGCCCTTCTATAGTCTGTTAGAGACCTGAAATACCTTTTACCCTAATTCAATACCCTTAAATAAGGACAATAATTAAAAAATAAGCTGTATTCTTAGGAGGAGCAGGAGCCTCATCAGTTTACTCACATTTTAACCCACCATTAGTTCACAAGTTAGTGTTTCAAGGGACATGGGCAACAGGAGGTGATGTCAAACCTCCACTTCCTGGATCTCTACTATATACCAACTGACTTACTCCACAAATACACAGGCATGTTGGTCATGTGACCAACCTTGGATGCCGGACTTGAGCTAAAATTAAAGCAATGATGTCATCAGACATTCAGTGTTGCCACGGAAACTAGGTCACTGTTAACCCTTTCTGAACAAGGCTGGGGATTCCACGCAAGGCTGAACATGCGATTAACATGTTCCGTCTGCTGTCACGCTCTCAGCGGTTTGAGTGTTTCTACTCAGCTTTTGATTGTTTTCCCAACAGTGCATTGTGTGAAATTTATCTCATATATGAAGAGGAAATCCTGTGTATGGGCGTGGAGAAAAAGAAATCATGTGCGTGGAGTCTGTCTGTCTCGTGGCCTATTGTGGTAAACTTTTGATTCAGTTCTGCTTCCTGAACAGCAAAAAAAAAAAAAAACACAAAAAAACCCTACCAGACAAACACTGTGCTGTAAAACAGAAAAAAAGCCATTGAAAGTGCTGCCTGTCACGTTTTTAACCACATCTATTGGAACACAAAAATATTATGTTCCACCATGGGGCATTTGTGTGAGACCTGAAATTACTTAATGATAATCTACTACTTATTATTAATCAAAATAGTGCCCTCAGCATGTTGGGTGTGGACCATGTTCGTCTTTATGTAACCAAGGAGACTTCTGGCAAGTAAACAGATCTTCACAAGATAAACACTCCACCAGAGATACACACAGTAACCATGACATTCTTGTCATGCGGCTTCTCACGAGCAGACAGCTCAACTGTTTTTCCCCCTGCAATCCAGATGGACGTGTTTAACTTGAAAAGAAAGACACTGTCTACATGATCAGGGATTAGAGCGGGCTTAGAGCTAAACTTGAGTATGTCAGCAGTAACTATGAGTTAAACCCGGTCATGACATTTGAAACTGATTGACTAACCTACATTTCATATCACCATAGTTCTGCCAGCATATACAATATTTCCAGGCTTACAACACTCAATTGTTTCAGTCTGCATTTTGAAGCGAGTCAAACCAAATCTTTCTTTCCTCGGCTTGGAGACGACATAATCAGATGACAACAGCTTCTCTGGTGCTCAATAATCCTTAATCTATGAAGCCTCACCGAACAAACTTCCTTTAGACACAAAACACAAGCGTGTTCCAACTCAGTAGCCACAGGTTACTATGCCAGACAAACCAACATGTACGCATGCGTGACACACTAACTTTTACTCCCTTTACCTCATTTGACTCTAGAACCAAGGGAAGGGAGGACGGCCATCCTGGCTCCCGCGCCAGCGCGTAGGGTTCCTCCTCCTCCCTCCTCCTCTTCTGGTCTCTTGTATCTACACATGCCTGGCTCTGGCACCAATCAGCGGGCAGCGTGGGACGCTTTAAACTGAGGACGCCGCCACTTTATCACTGAGGCGCTGAGCTCACCGCGGCTCGGAGATAAAGCATGAAGTATCTTATTTAATACTGTCTTTTTCCGAGCGGGGAACCAGACACCTTATGGTGTCTGGTGCACCTTCATTTCACCCTGTTGTGATATCAGGGCTGATATAATGAGCTCACTAGAGAAAGCAGGTTATGGTCAAATATTATCCCAGCGACACAGCGGTGACAGTCACAGCTGTTTCTGCATAATCAGTGTTTGCACCCATTCACACAAATATATCCACGTATATTTAGATAAAACAAATTATAATAAAGCATAGATGGCATTTATAGGAATCTGTGTGTGAGCGGATACATAGAAAGAGTAGAGGAACTGGTCGTGGGGATGACTAACCACCACATTTGCACCTCACAGGAGCCTCACAGCATGGAAGAACCAACAGCTGAGAATCAAACATGGACAGAGATGATGCACAAACAGCACAGAAACACCCTCTCTCTTACCTTAGCTACCAGTTCAGGGTCTGCCCAGCTGCCTCGACCGTTGTCTTCAAAATATTCCACCTTTACAGCCATTCAAAAGAACAAGGGGGGGGGGGGGAGTGAGGGGGAGACAGAGAGAGATGGGAGGGGGGAGAGAATAACAATCAATAGAGTAATGCGACAAGGGCCTGCTCAAAAAGACTTGTCATTAAAGACAGCAGGAGGACCAGGTACAACACACACGCCTGTTCACAAGCAATCTCCTCATCCTTCCTGTCATCCTCATCCATCAGCAAAAAAAAAAACCCCAGCCGTGAACACAAATCTCTCTGATTTGTCCTCAAATAGTGAGCCGGCACTTCCCTCTACTGCCGGGACAGAGGAGGAGAGACAGCAAAGGCAGATTCAATTTCTATTATAGAATTATGTAATGTCTGCATCCCGACCTGGTGCAGCTGTCCTAATGCATGAAGTAATTGATAAGCCAGCTTTTCTAAATGGTAAATTGGGGAAAATGTACATAAGTGTCAGAGGAGGGGTGAGCTAACAGTGAGATGGATGGAAATGTTTCATCAAAGCAGGGCTGATTATTTATAGCAGTAGCATGTTCTTATTTCTATCACACCTTATCTATACAGCCCTGGCTGTCTCAATGTTAAATGATGTGTTTTGTCTCAAGCTGCTCCCCAGTCCCGCCAACCTCACCCCCCTCCTCCCCAGCTCTACCCCACTACCCACCCACCTATCAATCCTAAAATAGTCTGGAGTGATGAATATTTACCCTCCAAGCCTCTGAGCTGCCTCGGTTTGTGTTCCTCCGTCCGCTGGCCAAATCCCCATCAGAAGGATCAGTCTCCCTCTCGTCCTCACCTCTATCCCCCTATCCCTTTCTTCTCCCTTCTCTCTTGCGCTGTCTTTCTCTCTCTCTCTGCCTCTCCACTCTTCTTTCTTTCTCTCTCTCTCGTCTGTACAGCCCATTCAGGAAGCCATCTTGTGTTTTTAATCTGGTTTTACATGAGCCCTCGTATGCACGCTCTCTCTCTCTCTATGTCGCTTGCTCTCTTGCTCTACCCCCTCCCTCTCTCTCTCTCTCTCTCTCTCCTGCTAGTATGCCATAGGTCTACCGAACACACGCTCAAACACACACACACACACACACAAACACACTGTGATCACTCCTTCCTCATCCTCATTCAGTTTTTTTTTCTCTCCTCTTCTTCTGTGTACATAATTTGAATGCGCCCTCAACCACCCCTTCCTCTCCCTCTCTCACTTTCTCTCACTCTTCAAACATATACACTTATGAACAAATGTACACACACACACACACACACACACAGAGCTCGCCGGAGAGACGTCACGCTGGAGATAGCGCACAAAGGCAGTCTGTCCACCAATCAGACGCCGGGCTGGGCTCTGCTGCTAGGGTGAAAATGAAGGAGAGCAAGTGAGGGCGGAGAAATAGAGAGAGAGAAAAGAGAGAGAAATCAGAGCTAGTAAAGTGAGGAGTTAAAGTGAAGAGGGAGAGGGTCTCGGTGTGTGTGTGTGCAGCACCATAAAGAGAGGCTGACATAAAGAGACAGAGTGAAGGTGGACGGGAGGTGCATGTGTGTTGGAGGGGGGGGGGGGGGGATGGGTCCTCTCTATGCCTGTCAATTATCTCCTCGAACTCGCCTTCCCTAAACAATGCCTCTGGTATGTGGTATCGCTGAGCACCATCTGTGTCAGGGCTGCTTGCAATAACTGGACTGGACTGCACACTGCACACACACACACACACACACACACACACACACACACACACACACACACACACACACACACACACACACACACACACTCATTCACACACAGACCCTTTCAAGCAGTCACACAACCCTCCCACTTCCACCCTACCCCCGACAGGCAAAATGCACAATTACACAGCAAAATCCAACATGCTGACTCAAAGCAAGACAAAAAATGAGCACAATGCTTCTGGTTAAAATACATATTAAAAGGTATGTAAGTGTCAAAAGTTGATGCAAATCATCAACGATCATGTTCACATATACAAAAAGAAAAGGGCAAAGTATGCACACCGCCGACCCTGAAAAGGGCTTGTGATTTCTTTCTACAGTCTTTGCTGAGAATGACATACCAGGAATATTTTGGAAGCCCGCATTCATGTTTACATCCCGAGTAAGACCTTCACAAACCTTTTACACCACACATCGGTGCATGTTCTTCCCTGAGTGTTGCACACGACCAAATAAGGAAAGGGGTGATGGTTTGTCCGAATCAGAAACTGGGTATGTTTGCCTTCATGCATTTCTGCTTTACCTCGTAAAATACCTCTCTGATTGGCTTTTGTGAAAAAAGGCAGTTTAACACAAACAAACAGTGCAGCAAAAAAGTCTGTTCAGATATGAAACACAGCGACTGAGTGAAAAAAGGGCTGCTGGAAAACAAAACAAAGTCAATGCAAGTTCAGGCCGTCTGGCGAAGACGCAGCGGGTCGAGATGAAACCGACAGACAGCGGGAGACAGACAGACAGAAACACGGGGGGAATCTAAAGGAGAGAGCGGCAGCTGAAGTGTGGCCTGGTAAGGCGAGGCAGCTTCACAGTGACACAGCATATGTAGTGTCTGTCTGACGCTCTCATATGGTATGGGAAATCCCCTCTGCTGACGTCACACAGGCCACGTGTGTGTCTGAACGCGAGTGAGAGCGTGTGCTTATGTGTGAGGACAGGCGTGTTTGGGGTAAGCTGGACAGTGCGAGAGCGGCTGCTCGGCGTCTGTGTGGTTCGTCGCAGGTAGCCGGAGTCGATGCAGCACTTCAGGCAGTAGCGGCAATAGTCGGAGTCGAATCGTTTTAGCAAAGGCAGAGTAATAGTAGCCGTCGTCATGTCATGGTGGAAGGATTGCAGTGGCAGAAGAGGAAATAATACATGGTCAGATTTAAATGGCAGGTATGTTTGAAATATCTACAGTGGCTCGTTGATCAAACCTTGGATCGATCCGTCTGAAGGATCTTCAAATCTACAAATCCTGTCTGCTCCTTCTCCTCGTCATAATCCCTCGCCTTCATTCAACCTTAGTTCATTCACAAACATCCTTTCTGTTGCTGCTGTCTGCTCAGCTCTAATAAAAGACCTCCTCAGACACAAAACGTGTTCCTCCTGCTCGCCTTCACTTCAAACACCCTCAGAGACACAGGAGAGGCAGGGAGGCTCATTACAGCGCTCTGATAGCATGATAACAAAACATACATGCGGTTGCAGGAGAATGGACTGAGTACAGGGGGAGTTTGTCTGTGATTTATAATAATTAGTCTAATTAAAGGTATTGATTAAGCTACAGTGTTCTACTTTTTATACTGACTTCTGTTCATTCACACACATGAACAGTTACAGTCACCTGTCTCAAAAGGCGTAACTGGAAAGAGTAACACGAAACACATTCCTGACTGTGTGGAATCAACCCGCAATATTATTAAGTAAGAAAATGAAAAGACTCACAGGTAAAAGACAAACGTGTTGCATTGAGCCTTTAGTAGATTTGATCAAATCGGATAGAAGTGTATGTTCTAGACAGCCTCTGCTGCTCTTATTCACATTGTACAACAGTGAGCTGAAGAGCAGGAGAAGATGGAGGATGTGGTTGCCAGGCAATAAGGGACTCAGCTGCTACATCCATACGGAGGTCAGAGGGCAGGGATGAAGGGATTGTGGGGGAGGGATATTGACTGATGGTTGGATGGACACTGAGTAAAGAAAAGCCACATCTACTGCACATCTTCTCCTGCTTTAACTCGTGACCCTCACTGCTGTCTGCAGAAATAATGGACCAGTGAAGATCTTTGACTGGCATTAGTGTGTTCTGTACTGAATATCTTACTATCTGACTTAGTGGTATCACTGCCTTGCATTATAGATGGTTTGGCTCTAAGATCAATATGAAATGTGACTGCATGGCTTCACAGATCTAGTGAAAGATACTGACTGAAGGTGAAATCCCCTTTTGCCCATGTTACATTTACTCTGACACACAGAGCAACTTGTAATGAATGCAACTAATCATTTTCAATGTTGATCTAATATTCTAAGCAGAAAACTGTGCATTGTAACTATGCCTGTGATCCAAATCACATACTAATGTTCTACTACATACTTAATCAGTATACACGGCATACTGCCAATTAAACACACAACTAAGTAGCCTATACCATCACCAATCAATCTGTTCACTCTGCATCACATGACTGTATTGATCACAACATCCATGTTGCAGCTATTATTCACCACGAATCTAAATCAGCATCACCTCCTCCATTCAGTGTAATATTTCCCAGGATTATTTAAAAGAAAATTAAAACAATGCAGAACAGGGATGGCTCTGTGAAGCTTTGCTTTGAACCATATGCTAACATTAGCATGCTACTATAATTGCTCACAATTACAATGGTAACATGCTGATCTTTAGCAGGTACAATGTTTACTAATCATTTTAGTTAGGCAGGTTGGTTAGCTGAAGCTGGGACTGTCGAGTATGTCAGTGTATTCGGTCATAAACACGATTTGTTGGACAAATTGACCTGATGACTAAACTAGACAAAACATCAACAGATCAAGGTAAACACAAATCATTCTGAGAGGTCCATTAATGTCTGTTCAAAATGTCCAGACTATCCATCCAATAGCTGTTGAGACATTTCACTCACTTCTACAAATACTGACCTTGCAATAGAGCAAAAGTCAGAGGATCACCAAAGTGGGTAGGATTCATTTCCTGGGCTCCATGAATATCTGTACAAAATATTGAGTAATGATACTAGTAGAGTAGATCCTCTATGGAGATCGGTTCAAAATGTCTGGACAGTGATGGTTGCTGAGATCTTTCATTCTGGTCCAAAGAGATGCACTGACCGACAGACCAACCACAGACAATGGTCTATTGCAACAATGTGAGAAAAGCCTTTATGTATATGAACGACTATGATGTAGAACTAGTATTAAAAGACTATTTGGCAAAGCAAAAAATGGATAAACTGAGCTTGGGTGGGTTTGCCCTAAATATGAACAAGCCATTGCTAGCTTGAAATGGCATTAATACATGTTCCTGTGTCCTTTGCTGATGCTGATGAGATAAAGAACAATGACTAGAAAAGGTCCAATTGAATAGGGGAAGGGTTCCCTTTGAGCTCAGGGATTCATTTCTGTAATTTTCTATTAACCCTCAACAACAAGAGAACTCATGAAAAGAAAGAAGCCTGTTTCCTTCTCAGCTCATAAAGTCACAAGAGATCATCTAAACGTTTCAAACTGATGATGCTGATGTTCATGGATGAATGTATTTAATGCCTGCTTGACAGTGCAAGTTTTTCACTTGCATTTGCCCCTAAAATTAAATGTGTAAATCAGACAGTTAATGTACAAGCACGGTGAATGGGTAAAGATTACAACAGGAGCATCGTGAGAGAAAGGTCAACAACACTGACAATAAAGATCGGTCCAACAAGCTAGACTTGTTATTCGAGTACTGTAGCTCCTTTAAGGAATAGAGCAGTGTGTAATGTGTGTGTGCAGCAAGAAACACACAAAGAGGTTATGGTAAATGTGAGCCAAGCAGAGGAAAAAGTCAGGAGTCAGCTGTTGCTGTAAATGTACAACATAGGCTTCAGTTTGTTAGCTAATAAATGCTGCTGCTTCTCAAGACCAATTAAAGTCTCCAATGTTTTTTCTCGACTGTCATTGTTCAGAGTATGTGACTATGTGTGTGTGTGTGTGTGATGAGGCTATGGTCAGACATTAGACCATATCCAAGAGTACTAGGAACAATACGTCAGGTATTAATTAACTAAACATTATATTTTTTTGTTGGCTAAGTTAAGGCTGTGTTATCTTATTGCCTTAAACACATATATTATAATATGCATAGTTTGTAGTAAAACAAAGCAGCTGCATTATACACTAAACATACTTAATCAAGACTATTGGGGACAACTTGGGTAAGACATGACTACGAGCATTTCTACATACGAGGGTCTTCCTCTTCCATGGTCCCCCATTGGTTTTAACATTGTAGTTGCACACAACAGAAGTAATGTATGTATTAAAAAAAAAGTCTGTTAATAAACTATGTTAATTGAACATTTTTTCACTGTACTCCTAAATTTCTTTTGTGTGCTTTTTAAAAAAATTTAGCAGTACATGTACTCAGGGACGATTGTAGGATAGATCTTTCAGGGGCTCGGCTCCAAGACATCTAAAATTATATTGTTTGTGATTTTTTCCTCAGTTAAAAAATTCCTGCTTTGCCACTATAGCATTCTTGACTATCTGTCCACGTTCTCACTCGGTTCTTCCTGCTCTCTCTGTCTTCTTTCTCTCCATCCTCCCCTCTATTTCTTTGCACTTCTTTGCTAGAAAATGACATGCAGTCTGATAATAAATAAATAATAATAATAAAAAAAGAAAACATTATTTATGATGTAACTAAATGTAAGAGGAGGCTGGGTGGAATCAGCATAACAGCTCTCTCTCTCTCTCTCTATCCTCCTCTTTGTGTTTTCAACCAAAAGGCAAACATAGCTTCCAGGCTATCTATAACATAAGAGGAGGTAGTAAAATGAATTAACAACATTATGCTAAATAATATTGAGCTATTGTGAATGATGCAATCATGTATCAGGTATTCTCACCTGAACCTCCCTCTTTTGCTGAAAAAAAAACAAACTTTATCCATCAATAGAACAAACCAGCATTTCTTTAGGCTCATATATGAAACTAAAAAAAGGTTTTAAGAAACAGTGACTTCACTGTTCACTTCATGCTGCATTTTAAACAGCACAATACAGAGATCTCTCTCTCTCTCTACCCATCTCTACCTCTCTCTCCACATCTATCTCCACATCTATCTCCCCATCTTTCTCTCTCTCTATCTCTCAAAGCAGAGGGCCGCCCACCTTGAGTCTTGGATCTGCTCGAGGTTTCTTCCCTTTAAAAGGCAGTTTTTCGTCACCACTGTCGCCAAGTGCTTGCTCCTGGGGGATTGTTGGGTCTCTTTAGAATAAAGAGTCGGTCTAGACCTGCTCCTCCTGGAAAGTGCCTTTAATTGTGATTTGGATTGGATTGAATTGAATTGAATTGAATTCCTGCTTGGGCTTCTTCCTTTTGACTTCAGGTCTACTCTTCAACACCAACATGCTGTGTCCCTGTCTGCAAAGTCATCTACACCTCTATTGAGGAGGTGTGATATGCTTATATGCAGGGGTGCACATAATATTTTAGTCTGGTTCTCAGAGGAGGACCTGAAGATGTTTCTTGGTGCTCACCTTTTGCACTGCATGAAGCAGACATGTTTAGGTCACTGTCATCACTTATAGCCACTTGAGTTTGAATGGCAGGTAATAGTCTCCATGTTTTCAACGGTCTCTTTCCTCCATGCAGACCATCTAATATTGTGAAACTTCCCTGATTTGACAACGCAACGCTGTTCTCACCACATATCTTCTTTAACTGTTCTGTTCTTTTTGCACCACCTTTCTGTAAATAAAAGCTTAGTAACTTCACAGGGGGGTGATTTGCAGTACAGTACAGGACCATGCGATCAGCTGACATGGTGCAGTTTTCAAGGATGTGGGCTGTACACAGAATATGCACAACGGAATCCACCATCTCACAAAATATGGGGACGACCCCGTTTTAAACTCCTAACACTGACTACAGCTCCGTGTTCAGACTGAAACCAACTTCGTCTTCCACTCATCCGATAAACCACAAGCATGGAAGAGTTGCAGAAGCCCCTTTACTATGTCCTTAACTAATTAAATACACTCTCCACTGTTAGACACAGACACTGGTGGTGCGCAAAAGCACTTCTTGTTCTAATATATGCAGCGCATCCTTTATTTGGACCATGCATGAGCACCTGCGCACCACTTCTTAGCACCCCTGCTTGTATGTTAAGTTATCTTGGATGAAAATAGAATTTGAAAAGTGGAAGCAGGATGTGTCAACAGAAGAGTAAAAATCGTTGAATAGCAAGCTCTGATTTTGCATATGGAACACAATAGTGAGACAGGCAATTTGTATTAATAACTAGCATTTTAGGGTCTTGTGATGGTTTATATGCTGTTTACCAGGCTCTTTTCAAGAAGGTGAATAATTTAAAAAATCTGAATTATTTATAATGGAAATAGAAGAGCTTCGGAGATGGCTACAAATGATATGACATGTAAGTTTCATTTCAAAAACATTGGAACCCTATTAATATCTTTCTAGTTCTTGACATTTCAAAGAAACGTTATATCCACTGTTTAGTGAGGGAGTTGATTAGTATGTGAATCCTAAGAACAGAGACAGTGGTGCCGTGTTTGTTTTTGGTGTCTGCTAACCCTTGGAGAAGCACTAAGTGTCCATTTCTTGGTCACACTTTAGAGGTCTAACCTTTTTTTTCCCCCTGCTTCTTCTCCTCCAATACTGCTGACCATTAGCTACATCTTCCTGTCCGCCTGTTTGACTTTACAGCCCATCCCCCCTGTTCACGACGCCGATGCACATAGAAACAAAGAACCACACGCGCGCGCGCACTTCCATTAACACACAAGTGCACACTTTAAAAACATTCACTCTTTGTCTTTCTTCACACACCCACACACACACTAATACAAAATGCCTAAGGTTAACCCCCACCCTCCTCCAAGGCCCCAGAGGTCAAAGGACAAAGCCCAGGCAACTGCAGGAATTCTGCACTGCTGCTGTTTGGTAGCCCTCACTAATTCAGCCATGCAAACACACACAGTGTTCACTAACAGTCTGTTACAACAGCTTTAAGTAAAATGTGATATATTTACATAAGAGCAGCTAAAACAACCGTAAGGAAAAGGTTACCCATCTGCATGCTTTTAACACTTGCACAACGACACATATACTGTATTTATTATCTACATTAACTACACCTATAAGGTAGATATAAGTAGGTGCACCTTTCTAATTGTTAAAGAGGAAGTTTGGGTCTTTACTTTAAACACATCAGTGTGTAGCTACTTTATAATACAGCTGCTGCTCTGTTTTGGACTTCCACATATAGGCTGGAGCATGTTTGGACTCAAAACCTGCTGAATATACATGTAGAGCAGTGATAGCACTGACAGACTGTCAAGATAAATCCATATAAAGGTGATGTAACTGCCTGAATATTTGCTTGACTAATCAATTTATCATTTGATTTATGAAATATCAGAAAAAATGATGAATGGATTGTAAAAGTAGTTGTTAACTAATCAATTATTGAGAAAATGTTTCAGCTGTAAGAGAATTAAATGTCTGCTAATTGTCCAAAAGAAACTCACCAAAGCTCGTTGCCATCATGCTTTGAGTGTTTAATAACTGCAAGAGTCAGGATTCAGCTTGTGATTGTCATCAGACAGTGTAAACCCTCAGAGCTCAGTGATAATGAGGCTTTCATCAGTGAAGAGACCTGGTAATTAATCATGTTTTTAAAGCACAAAACATTGCATCAGTGTATAAAGCATGTTCTCTTTGGCAGGGCAAAAACTTCCATCACCTGTGACTGTGTGAAACAGTAGTTAATGTTGACAAGAGGAAGTGGAGACTGAAGTGGAGTTACCATATGAAGAGGAAAATATAGTAGAGGCACATCTACAAATTTGAGTTTTGGAATCCAATTCCTGCAAACATCTGTTTTACTATACTGTGTGTCATTTACCAGTCTAAAATAGATATGGTACTGACTAGTCCTCTAAACGCAGCCAAGGGGGGAAACAGGTCTACTATGCCACCACCACTCTGGCTAACAAACGAACATGCTTCTACTTAGAAGTGTGAGCGTGTCATTTTGTGCAGTTTTAAAATCCTGACTGATTATAAAATCGGGTTTCATCACACACTTAGGAGAATCTGCACGGATTATCTTCTTCTGAATCTCCAACGGTCACACACTGAAAGATTCAACATTAACGGAGCATCGCACACAACAGGATTTCAAGATTAGGTAAGAAATACGATTCTTTTGCCAGAGGGAGACATGAATGCACCACTTCATGCAGAAGCAGCTGTGTAACGTAAACAAAATGAGATGACAACGTTGCTGTAGCGATCAGCCATATGCTTAACAGTGAGAAAGAAGACAGCAGAAAGGATCGTGGAAGAAAATGACTTCTACTTTAGCTGCCAGCTTTTGGGATTTTTCTCTGCATTGATTTGTCACTGATAATCAGACAGTAATAAGAGTAAAGTTTGTTCTCTTAACATTTGTGCAGGGTGTTCTCCTGCTTTCTACTAAACGCTCCCATGGGACAGTAATAAGCAGAGAATGGCAGCATGGATGAATTCATGTTTTGGTGAAGAGAACAGTGGTGCTGAAACTGATCTTTCCAGCAGCCATGATCACTGATATTTTTTAACTGGTGCTACCATTAACATTGTTTGGAACCGTCTTTGTGCAAACGTTTCCTCGTTTCCCCCTAAACTCTGCCTTTAAAAACATCAATACTGTTTGTGGGCTAACACTACAACAGTATTCCTATGAACAAGAAATGTAAGTGTATCACACAATAATAAAAATGCCTGAACTTTGCTCACCTCCCAAACACTCTGTCTCCTCTTCAGGTTTTCACATTTGCGCAGCTTGCAGATCTGCTTGCCCGTCTTGCGGTTCAGACAGTTTGTGCAGGTACCGCAGTTTTCTTTGCGGAGACAGGGAGTGCAGGCACCGCATTTCTTCCTCTTTTTTTTCTGGAGTTCAAGAGTGGCATCCAGCAAGGAATCACAGGGAGACAGAGAGAAGAGCCCCGCTTGCTGGTGTTCAGTCTCAATGTATTTGCTCAGAGGAGACGTCTTCTCCGAGGATTTCTTTCTCGAAAGGAGAGACTGAGCCGCCTCCATGTCCATGGAGAATTCAAAAATGTCCTCAGGTGGCGGATCAGGGCCTGTCCTCGACCTGGGCACGTTGACTGTTTTTCTGTATGGTTATTCCGACTTCTGAAAAGGACAGACCTAAAACTCAACACTGGATACATCCAAAGGTAACATGAATATTTGGCTGCACTTGCTGTAAGTTTGTCTGCTCCTAACAACAGTCTGATGAGCAGATGACTGGTCTTGAATCAGTCTTTGCTGCTGGTTTGTCTATCTAGATATTAAAACTCACTGGGAAAAAAGCTTCAATCTCCTTCACTCTGTGTGCTGTTGCCAAAACAGTTAGCTCCATATTCATCTAGTCTTCTAACCTGAACCCTCCAGGGACAACTTCATTATTATATTGTGTTCTTGGTCACCTGGGTGGTCATGTAGTATCCGGGTGGTAACTTTCAGTATGGAGTCCATCTTTCCCAGCTACTCTGACGGATTTGCGGCGGTCCACCACGGTCTGGCTGGTGTAGCTGAAGCCTGGGGGGTCATGGCAGTGTCTGGCCAGCCTTGGCACAGTCTGGAAGAATGTAGAGACAGCACAAACAAAGACGGTAAAAACAAAACCTCTTAAATGTTAAAATGCTAAAAGATCAAACTGTCTATACCTGAGAGTTTGAGGCATTTATGTCTTATGATCAATGTCTGAAGTATCTCCCCAAACCAATTATTGCATGGTTAAGAACAATTATTAAAAATACATTTGAAGGGAATATGTGTTTTGATATTTCCCACATAAGCACACATAAAAATGTGAACTTACAGCACAGAAGAGTTTGAATCCAACTGAGATCACATTTTGTCTCCTTTTTGTAGCCATAAATAATGTCAACATGTTTTTTAAAAATGTTTTCCTAATAGTTTCTTCTTATCAAAACGAAACAAAATCTTAAAATGTCAGATGACATCTTTTTTTTCTCAGCTAGCTGGTGGTGCATGTCTGTTTCTGAGTTTGACTGCCAGAGAGCGACGTTATGTAATTCACCAACAACACTATCAAAAACCATTTGTGGGCCTTCTGTTGTACTTGTATCAAACCATGCGATTCTATAAAAACCTGTCTGCCAAACGCGCAGCAATGTCAACAGTGTTTTTCTCTTCATTTCCATTTTGTCACCAACAATAACCACTTAAAAGTTGTCCCTATGTGCCATCAAGCCTCCACCACTTATCTTGTGAGGACATGAAAACATATTTTGTGTGCCACTTCCTGGTGTGACTGGATACCAAGGTCTTTATCTATGTCTGGGAAATGTGGATATCTGTCTCTTTATTGACTGAGATATCAAATTTTGACTGTGCCCAGCAGTTATGGCTCAGTGATGGGGTTTATACATAACAGATATCATACTCAAGTGCAGACCTCGGGTTCAGCATATTCTATAGACATTTTTCTAAAACTGTCTGAAAAATCAATTATAAAATTAACCAATATTATCTTGTCAGATGCCACTTCCCAACTCCTACATGTATGTAAATATTTGGTATGAAGGCTGGGTAACATTTGATGCTTCTCCCTATATTAAGAGTCCAGTCTGACACCCCTGATCACTGTCTGCATATGTCTGGTTTGCAAACACAGCTGTCAGTGCTGTGCATTTGGCTCATAGCCACACAGGCCTACGTGAACAGTTTGAGAAGATAGAGTTTTAATGGCAGACCCCACATTGACGGGGGGCTTATGTCTCTCTCAATGAAAGACGGGGGTTGATAAGTTGGTGCCAGCAACAGTCCTCTTTGTCTTGTGGTCACACGCTCCAGTCAACCGTCAATAAGGTGCACTGCGTTGAGAAAGTCCAATGTTTCTTGGTTTCTCAGCCTGCACTGAACATGATTTTTAGATGTTCACAGCAATTTAGTGGAGTGTAAAAGCCAATGAAATGAATTTTTGAAACATATAGGCTGCTTTGCTTTCTATTGACATGTTTCATTTGAAACAATTCTAGGGCCTCATTGAAATCATCACATATGATGACTGCTACTAATGTTTGTGGCTGTTTTTCTCTTTGGCTATCAACATAACACTAACTGCAAATTTTTAAAAGTAAAAAAAATATTTTTTTATATATATACTGTATATATTTATACACACACACACACAGATATAGTATGTCAGTATGTCCTCTATTGGTGAGCCTAGAGTAGGCCTACTGTATATTGGATATATATACTATGTAGAAGATGACCAACCTACGGAGCCCCCTTAGTGTCAGTTGTGAAAAAAAAATCCATCTGTAAATCTGTACCCAGTTTAGCAATCCATGCGCACAGATTATGAACCCGTGCCCTCCAATACTGTGCGTTCCACGTAGTCTATGTTGCGTTCAAACCACGTTTTTGTGCAGAACAGGAGTCTTCGGGCATGAAGCTTGTCCAGGGCTACTGCATCCGCCAGGTAAATCCAATTTATATAGATTTAAGGGTGGATTTAATGCGTTATGAACGCAACATTGACTATGTGGAACGCACAGTATTGGAGGGCACGGGTTCATAATCCGTGCGCACGGATTGCTAAACTGTGGGTACAGATTTACAGATGGATTTTTTTCCCCTCAACTGACACTAGGGGGGCTCCATACCAACCTTCAGAGTCACCTTAAAATAATCTTTCTATGGAAACTTCAAAAAATAAGATTTGTAGAAAATCAAAATACTAAAAGGCACAACTACTTATCATGGTTAATATATGCGCTTAGTTTGGTGAAGCTAGTGTTTATAGTTTGTGAGATATGCTCCAGACAGAACAAAATGATCACCGACACTGACAATGTCAGGGGATAATAATATACAGAAAGACTTAAACTCAGTAACAAATTATTTACCCCAAACACTGTTATGTAACAAAGTAATTACACAGTTTATATATGTATCAAATTTTAAAGAATTACAGTGACATCAAATGAAACATTGTAACCTTTAGCTTGTTGGCAGCTTTGCTAGCTATCTAACAAGTGTAGCATGGTTAATGATTCCACTTGCAGTTACTGTCTTATTTCTTGTTTTATACATATATTTTTAAAGTGCCGTAAATTACTACCTTTTGTTTGGCACACATGAACGCCTCCCTACTCCGGCAGACTTCACGGGGAAACCCGTTCTCAGGTAGCAGTCTGCCATGTTGAAGCTACCGGTAGGTCGATGGTGTTATGTCCTGCCTTTTTCTGACCTTATTTCGTTGGTTAACCCGGTTTTTAATTTGCCTGACATATGTGAGACATTTCTGTTGTGTGCATTTTATGTTTATTGTACGTTCAAAGGTCTCAAAATGGGCGAGAAATGTTTATTTTATGAGTTAATGTATGTCGCTAATCTAGCGTTAGCATGAAGCTAACCCCTCGTGCGGCTGCCTGCATATCGGAAGAGTAATGCAATTATTTGTTCATTTTAGTGTGGTTCTGCATTGCTGTGCTGTGAGAGACTGGAACTTACCACCATGTTTTGCCAGGTACATGTTTAACTGTGTTATAAGATGATATGGTTTTATTTAATGTGCTAAATGAGCAGTCTGCCATGTTGAAGCTACCGTGTGGTTCTGCATTGCTGTGCTGTGAGAGACTGGAACTTACCACCATGTTTTGCCAGGAAATAAATGGCGTGTGGAGCGAAAGATGACAGACTGGGTGCATTATTAAAACACAACGCACGAGAGAGAGAGTACGAAACCCGCTATAATGGTGCCGTGACCCGGATACCTTCCCTTGGTTTCTGCGGAATCGACGACGTGGGAAGTACTCCTCCTCACACTGCTTCACTGGTGTGTCACTGTCGTGGCTTATAGCCTACTGTGTATTACTTATATGGACTAATTCATTACATATGGAGAACTAAAAAAAAAAAAAAAAAATCCCTCTCTTTTCATTAACAATGGATGTACCAAATGTGTCAGGTTTTGGCAGGGGTTCTAGGTTGTGGTTTAGTCAGCTTCCAACTATGGGTGGGCTCACAGAGGGTAGACATGCCACATCTACTCCTTACCATGCTAATGTGGATCATCGGTTATGTGATGATGTAAAGGAGGGACAACCTGCTCCTTCCAGTCAAAATGTTGAACATGTTCCTGTGACTGTTCTCACTGACTTAGTGAAACAGATAGGGGCTAGTATAAGTGAAAACATCGTCTCATGTCTTAAGTCTGTCCCAGCTAGTGAAGTTAGCATGTCACATTTAACCACACCTGATCTTTCTAAGATTAACCTGACAGTCACCCATGACAGTTATGAACCACACCCCTTTAGGGGGGACAAGAGCGACAGACTTACAGTCTCTGAGTGGGAAGAAGCTATGAGGAATTATCTTGGTAGACGGGGCATTGATCTGTGTACCCAGGTTGACGAGGTACTGGCCAAGCTACGAGGGAGGGCGCGGGATGTTGTGAGTGTCGGACTCCGTAGTAGACCTTCCTTAGACTTGGAGTCAGGGCCACAACCTGTGTTTGACATACTTAAACAGCACTTTGGTGACTCTGTGACCTCTTTCATGCCCCTCGCTGACTTTTATGACACAAAACCATACCCTACTGAGACTGCTGTGGATTACTGGATTCGGCTTAACAAAGCTATTGACAATGCCATAGATGGGCTGAAGAGACAAGGCAAAACCCTTGACAACCCTTCACGGGAAGTGACAGTCATGTTCATCACTCATTGCCCTGACCCTGAACTTTCACCAGTCTTCAGTTGCAAGCCGCTAGAGGAGTGGACTGCCTCTGACGTTCAAGTGCGGCTGGATGAACATCACCGTAAAAGGCGTCTCCGGCAGCGTCAACCTGCACACCCAGCGGACAGCTTGCAATCCACTCAGGCTTCAGTGATGTTACAAAGCCATGTTCAGACTACAGAGAAACCCTCGACCCCTCACACAAGTGCCCCCAATAGACAATCTTCAGATGAAGGTCAGTCACTCGGACATGTTATCACTCTTCTTGAGCGCTTACTGAAAAGAGAGGCTTCTCAACGTCCTGGACCACAGAGATTGGGAACTGACAGGCGCAACAGGCCTCGTGGTCCATGTGTCATATGTGGGAGTGACAATCATGACACACAATCCCACTGTAGGAGTGAGCGTCTGTGCTTCCGCTGCCATGCGGCTGGGCATCAGGCAGTGACGTGCCCCACCCCTGTGCCTGACTCACCTGGTACTCAATCTGGTGAGCTCAATCAGCAGGGAAACTAACTGGCCCACATGTGCAGGGGACAAGTGGAGGGCCAGATAACATGTCCCCACAAGATGAAGAGAATGTTGACCTTGAGTCTGTTTATTCACAGTTTTGTGCTTCATCAGATGATGACTCCATAGTGATATTTCAGAACACCCAGAGACTTTCCACAACAGACAGACTTTTCTACACTAATGTCTTGGTTCAAGATGCTGTGGAGCTGCGGGCCATGTTGGACAGTGGCTCGATGGCGTGTTCCGTGAGTTCTCGTATGCTTCCAGTCTTGGAGCAGGCTCAAGTTGTTTCCCAGGACTCCATCTCACCCACTTCAGTTGTCCTAGTTGGATGTGGAGGGTTGAGAACGAACCCTGTTGGAGTGTGTGAACTCCAAATGAAAGTATTTGACTGCCAAATCTCCGTCCCCACACTCATTGTACATGGCCAAAGTGATGATCTCATTCTGGGCAGCAATGTCATAAAGCATCTCATTCGGGTGCTGAAGTGTTCTGGCGATTTCTGGGAGAAAGTGTCCCTGTCAGATCAGCCCTCTGAGGAGGAAGCAAACCTGCTGCAGCTATTGGCCAATGTGGAGGAATGGAGAGGCAGTGAGAGCTCTGACATAGTGGGCACTGTCAAACTGAAGCATGCTGTAACATTGGAACCCATGAAGGAACACTTAATTTGGGGTCGTTTGCCTAGCCACGCCTGTCTTTCCGCTGGCAGCACAGTCATAGTGGAGCCAAGCCAGTCACGGACAGTGCCACGGACAATTGTGGTAGGACGAGTTGTCACTCCATTATGGGGTGACGGATGGGTCCCAGTGAGAGCCATTAACCCCTCCACTAAACCAGTGACTCTGAGACGCAACTGCAAGATTGCTGATGTGTCCTCATGTGTTGCGCTAGAGGACTTTGACACTGACTACTTATATGTAAACGACCAACATGACGATGTGAAGTGTACAGTGACCAGGACAGTGAATCTGACTGACACAGGCAGTGAGAAAAGCTTGACTGTTGACTCGCAGTGCTCTGTACCTAGACCTGGTAGCTCGACTCTCCGTGATTTGGGACTGCAGGACATTGACATTGACTCAAGTCAACTGTCTCCATTCTGGAAGTCAAAGCTTGCTGACCTGGTGGCCAGGTATGAGTCCATTTTCTCCCGCCACAGTTTAGACTGCGGAAAAGCCAAAGACTTTGTCCACCGCATCCGGCTAAGTGACAGCAAACCCTTCAGACTCCCCTATCGTCGCCTGTCTCCATCTCACTATGAAAAGCTGAGAATGGCTTTAAATGAAATGGAGGAGAGAGACATCATTAGGAAGTCTACAAGTGAGTATGCCTCACCACTTGTACTAGTTTGGAAGAAGAATGGGGATCTGCGGCTCTGCACAGATTTCCGGTGGCTGAATGCCCGTACTATCAGAGACGCGCACCCTCTGCCTCACCAAGCAGATTCCTTGGCTGCCCTTGGGGGGAACGCCTTCTTCTCAACGATGGACTTAACCTCAGGGTACTACAATGTGGAGGTTCATGAGGAGGACAAGAAGTTCACTGCATTTACATCTCCTTTTGGACTGTATGAGTACAATAGGCTGCCGCAGGGCCTCTGCAACAGTCCAGCCACGTTCATGAGGATGATGATGACTATCTTCGGCGATCAAAACTTCTTGAGCCTCCTATGTTACCTGGACGACATCCTCGTTTTTGCCCCCAGTGAACAGCTGGCGCTGCAGAGACTGGAGATGGTGTTTGAGAGGCTAAAGGTACACAACCTGAAACTGGCTCCCAAAAAGTGTCATTTCATGAGACCGTCTGTCAAGTTTCTAGGACACATTGTGAGGAAGGATGGCATCTGTACGGACCCTGAAAAAGTAAAGGCTATTGTGGACCTGACTGAGACAGATTTGATGGATGAGGGCTCCAACATACCATCTCCCTCCAAGATAAGGTCATTCCTTGGAATGGTTGGATTCTATCAACAATATTTTGAGGGCTACTCTCAGATCAGCAAACCCCTTTTTGCCCTGACCTCTGGTGGAAAGAGACCGCGACAGACTAAAAACAAAAAGGGATCACCTGCACCTAGGAAGCTCTCCTCCACTGACTGGACTCCGGAATGTAGCAACGCTTTCAAGAAACTGAAGCAGGCTTTGTTGGACAATGTCACCCTTGCCCATCCTGACTTCAGTAAGCCCTTCCTGCTGTCTGTTGATGCCTCCTCCAATGGCCTCGGTGCTGTATTGTCGCAACTGGGTGAGGGTGATGACATTGCCAGGCCCATCGCATTTGCGAGTAAATCACTCAATTATGCCCAGTCGCGATATCCCGCTCACAGGCTGGAGTTCCTCGCGCTCAAATGGGCTGTCTGTGATAAGTTCAGTCACTGGCTTAGGGGTCACCCATTCACCATCTGGACTGACAACAACCCCCTGACATACCTCCTCAGTAAACCGAAGCTTGATGCCTGCGAGCAGAGATGGGTCTCGAGGCTCGCCCCATTTGACTTTGATATCAGGTACATTCCCGGACCTAAGAATGTGGTGGCGGATGCACTCAGCCGTGAGCCATTTGTGCAACCAAGCATGCTCCATCGCCTCACAAAAGTCCCCTATGGTGCCCTCCTGGAGGAAGCAAATGCCTGGGACCTTGACTGTGTGCAGGACACTTTTCGTCTGTCCTGTGATCCTTTGAGTCGGCTACAAGCGCACCCTTCCTTCCCAGTGGTGTTCAACAATATAGTAGGGAAGCCCCATGTTCAACCTATCTCTGCAAAGGCTGTGTCAGCTGTACTGGAGCAGTCTTTAGACCAAGAGTGCCTGCCACCTCATGCCCTCTGCTTGCCTCAAATCATTCAGTCCATTCAACCACCAGAGATGTCTGATTTCCGCCCCTTACCTAGGGAAGTGCTATGGGATAAACAACATGCTGATCCCTGCTTGAGTCGGGTGCTTCACTTTTTGGAACGGCAGAGAAGGCCGTCAAGACGTGAACGCCAACATGAACCTGTCGATGCTCTGCGTCTTCTTAGACACTGGGACAAGCTCACTATCAAGAACGGTGTGCTGTATCGCACTTCTAAGGATGTTGTGACAAGGGTGACGACCTTCCAGTATGTTGTGCCCTCTGCCTTAAAGGAGAAAGTTCTGAGAGGTGTCCATGATGTGGCAGGTCATCAGGGACAGAGGCGGACTCTCTACCTGGCTAGACAGCGTTTCTATTGGCTTAGGATGGAAGCCGATGTCAAGGAGTATGTACAGCGCTGCCGTCGATGTGTATTCAGCAAGTCTCCAGAACCTGAGGCTAGAGCACCGCTTGAGAGTGTTAAGACCTCCAGACCTCTCGAGTTGGTTTGCATCGACTTCTGGTCTGCGGAGGACTCCAACAACAGGTCTCTTGATGTACTGGTAGTCACTGACCATTTTACTAAGCTGTCTCAAGCCTACCTCTGTCCCAACCAGTCGGCTAAAGCTGTTGCCCAGCAGCTCTGGAACAACTTCTTCTGTGTCTATGGCTTTCCTGAGCGGGTACACTCAGACCAAGGGGCGAATTTTGAAAGCAACCTGATCGCAGAGATGCTCGAAGTCGCTGGTGTCGAAAAATCTCATACAACTCCTTACCACCCCATGGGCAACGGAGTAGTTGAAAGGTTCAATCGCACCCTTGGGAATATGATAAGAGCCCTGCCGCCTAAGGCCAAACACAGATGGCCCCAGCTTTTGAGATCTCTCACCTTCGCATATAATGCCACAGTACACGAGACCACTGGCTTCGCCCCTTTTCAGCTCATGTTTGGCAGGACCCCCAGGCTGCCTGTTGACATGATGTTTGAGTCTGTGCTCTTGGATGACCAGGCGGTGGACTATGATACCTATGTCCAGTGTCTCAGACGTGATTTGGCAGAGGCTGTTAAGATCGCCCAAGTCTCAGCCACAAAACAGCAGGAGAGGCAAGCTAACCTGTACAACCGCAAGCTGAAGGGTGAACCAGTGGATGTTGGAGATAAGGTCCTTTTAGCTAACAAGGGTGAGAGAGGCAGAAGGAAGTTGGCTGATCGCTGGGAGGGACACGTCTACACTGTTGTAGAGAAATATGAGAACACTCACACCTTCAAGCTTAAGAACTGTGACACAAAGCAGGAGAAAGTGGTCCACAGAAATCTCATCATGCCTGTGAATTTCCTACCCATCCCAACAGACCCTGAGGACTGTGGTTCCGCTGTCAGTTACCTGACAGATGGTTGTGTGGATGAGTCTGTACTGGATGTGGACGATGAGAGTTCTGTGGCCTTGCCCGACTGCGGACCTGAGGACAGGACTGTGTCATGGATTTCCCGACTCCCAGCCACCGGTGGAGATCAGTTGACTGCTATGGCTAAGGTTCCAACTGATGCTGACCTGATGGCTGTAGACCAACCTGCACAGCCGGACACCGGTGTACCGACTGTAGACATTGACAGTTCTGCTACTTTGCCTGACTCCCGACCTGTTTCCTCTGCACCTCCGGTTGATGCACTGACCACTAGTGAAGGTTCTGTAGTTGCGTCAGGACCAGTGCGTACTCTTTTCAGTGACAGGACACTGGGTGTAAGGTCAAGATATGGAAGAGTCGTTAGACCTGTTGTTAGGTTTATTCAACAAATGCACCAGAAAGTTCTTACTGGTCATTGAGGTTTAAATGTACATGTGTGACTTTAATTGAACACGTATTTGTGTGTGGGGGAGATTTGTTTTTGTTTTTCAGGGATTTGGTAACCTGTGCGTGCCATGATGTGATGTGTAGGCCCAGGTGTAAATATGTGTATTTTTATTAAGAGATGTGATGCTAACTAATGTAACATGTATATGGGCATGTTTATCCTATGGGTGCCGGAAGGCTTTGCAACCTTTCCACATTCTAATTCCTCAGGAATAGTCACGAGACTGGAATGCTTAGTGTCAGTTGTCTACACTGAAATACACGCTTTGGTAATGTGTTGTTTTTTTTTTATTTCACCACCTAATGTGACGTTGTTAGTACCTGGTGTGTTTTTGTTTGGGGTATTCTCACAGCTCAAGTTGGATTTTGGGGTAGCCTGTATGAGCAAGTGGAGATCAGCAGGGGGGAGTGTAGCATGGTTAATGATTCCACTTGCAGTTACTGTCTTATTTCTTGTTTTATACATATATTTTTAAAGTGCCGTAAATTACTACCTTTTGTTTGGCACACATGAACGCCTCCCTACTCCGGCAGACTTCACGGGGAAACCCGTTCTCAGGTAGCAGTCTGCCATGTTGAAGCTACCGGTAGGTCGATGGTGTTATGTCCTGCCTTTTTCTGACCTTATTTCGTTGGTTAACCCGGTTTTTAATTTGCCTGACATATGTGAGACATTTCTGTTGTGTGCATTTTATGTTTATTGTACGTTCAAAGGTCTCAAAATGGGCGAGAAATGTTTATTTTATGAGTTAATGTATGTCGCTAATCTAGCGTTAGCATGAAGCTAACCCCTCGTGCGGCTGCCTGCATATCGGAAGAGTAATGCAATTATTTGTTCATTTTAGTGTGGTTCTGCATTGCTGTGCTGTGAGAGACTGGAACTTACCACCATGTTTTGCCAGGTACATGTTTAACTGTGTTATAAGATGATATGGTTTTATTTAATGTGCTAAATGAGCAGTCTGCCATGTTGAAGCTACCGTGTGGTTCTGCATTGCTGTGCTGTGAGAGACTGGAACTTACCACCATGTTTTGCCAGGAAATAAATGGCGTGTGGAGCGAAAGATGACAGACTGGGTGCATTATTAAAACACAACGCACGAGAGAGAGAGTACGAAACCCGCTATACAAGCATACACATTGCAACAGTAGAGGTTCTGGGCTAACACCTTACCACATGGGGAGCCAATGGTGTAGCTTGTAGTTCCAAGCATTAGGTGATAAGTTGAAAGAAGTTCTGACATGTTCAATGTGTTAATTAGGTAAAAATGTCCTCAATAGAAAGAGAAGAATAAATAACTTGGGAACCATGTTAAAATGACACCAATGTGTGGTACACAAATATGTTTCTATATTTCCCTGCACCACTTGGCTAACTGCAAAACTACAATGCTACTTAAATGCAGTAAAGTTACAGCAATAGACATTAGATAGCAGGTGATAACTTCTCATGAGGTTTAATTTAGTCTAGTGTCAAATTAGCTGCTTATTAACGCGTAAATCTATCAATTAATCACGAGCGCATGATTAGCTACATCACGCGCTCTAACAACTCCCCACGCGTTGAATCAGCATTATTATGGCGGGACGTCATCGGCTCTACAACGTGGACAGTCAGTGGATTGGCTGATCCGCTCCCCTCCCGCTGCTACTGTTACTGTATGTCCACGTGGTAACCGACGGGGGGGCTTCTCAGCATCCCTATGGGACCAGCCCCCCCAGCGATCAAACAGACACGAACTTCCAGGCCCCTTAGATCTACGTTAAGATAACACTTTTTATCTACTGCGGGATACACACTACATAATAGGACTGTAAGTGACGGCTAATTGCCTAAGGTGCCAAAAACAACACTTTCACACGGTCTGAATACACATTTTGATTCACAGCCACGTGACCGTCACGAACTGTGTTGCAGATGTAAATGCCCATCTGTCACATCGTAACTAATAGAAATCTTACAGTAATTATTTTAAGAAAAGCTTCAATTATGCATTCAATAAACAATACTAATCATCATGCAAATTCCTGATGTTTTGGAGGATATATAAACAAAAGTTAAATAAGAAACTTTTGTTAATTTTGCAAACAAACATCCAATATTGTCGAGATAACATGCAAGTCTGCAAAATCAGTCATAATATTCACAATGAAAAAAGTCAACCTACCACCCGCGATGAAATGGTCTTTAAATGACTCGATAGTCCAGCCAGCCTTTAGAGACGTTTGCAAAATGAAAAAGAAATACGATAAAAATGAACTAAAGTACTTTAGACAGCATAATAAAAGCACTCGAGGGCTAGAAATGTTCCTACAATAACTTTTCTACTCCAAAAAATACTCATGCACAGCAGAGGAGAGGGAGGAAAAGTTCGAGCGCGATGACATGAGTGACTTAAAGCTGCTGACTGGGGGATGGAGGTGAAAGCGAGACAGATAGAGAGAGAAGGGTTGTAGGCCTATCTTTTGGAGGGGTTAAAGTCCTAAGTAAATTATGGAGTGGAGTCCTGCCAGCTGGAGTAAGGCGGGAAGGGTGACGTCACTGAACGGTGATGGGCTTTAAATGGTATTTTTTTTTATTTCATGAGATGATATAAAGCTGCCCTCATGATGCTAAAGTGAACTTTTAATTTGTAACTTGAATGTCAAAGAGTGGGTTATAAACAGATTCCTGTGAGGTCATGAGTGTGTTTCAACCCAGATGTTGAGACACCTTGAGGGGGGGATGAAGACCTCTTAGCTCTGGAACTGCGTCCCCTCCTGGTCTAATTGGGTTGGTGTGTTCAGATGAAGGGCAGCAGTGGCCCCAGCTGACAGAGCTTGTTGGCAGCTTTGCTAGCTATCTAACAAGCATACACATTGCAACAGTAGAGGTTCTGGGCTAACACCTTACCACATGGGGAGCCAATGGTGTAGCTTGTAGTTCCAAGCATTAGGTGATAAGTTGAAAGAAGTTCTGACCTGTTCAATGTGTTAATTAGGTAAAAATGTCCTCAATAGAAAGAGAAGAATAAATAACTTGGGAACCATGTTAAAATGACACCAATGTGTGGTACACAAATATGTTTCTATATTTCCCTGCACCACTTGGCTAACTGCAAAACTACAATGCTACTTAAATGCAGTAAAGTTACAGCAATAGACATTAGATAGCAGGTGATAACTTCTCATGAGGTTTAATTTAGTCTAGTGTCAAATTAGCTGCTTATTAACGCGTAAATCTATCAATTAATCACGAGCGCATGATTAGCTACATCACGCGCTCTAACAACTCCCCACGCGTTGAATCAGCATTATTATGGCGGGACGTCATCGGCTCTACAACGTGGACAGTCAGTGGATTGGCTGATCCGCTCCCCTCCCGCTGCTACTGTTACTGTATGTCCACGTGGTAACCGACGGGGGGGCTTCTCAGCATCCCTATGGGACCAGCCCCCCCAGCGATCAAACAGACACGAACTTCCAGGCCCCTTAGATCTACGTTAAGATAACACTTTTTATCTACTGCGGGATACACACTACATAATAGGACTGTAAGTGACGGCTAATTGCCTAAGGTGCCAAAAACAACACTTTCACGCGGTCTGAATACACATTTTGATTCACAGCCACGTGACCGTCACGAACTGTGTTGCAGATGTAAATGCCCATCTGTCACATCGTAACTAATAGAAATCTTACAGTAATTATTTTAAGAAAAGCTTCAATTATGCATTCAATAAACAATACTAATCATCATGCAAATTCCTGATGTTTTGGAGGATATATAAACAAAAGTTAAATAAGAAACTTTTGTTAATTTTGCAAACAAACATCCAATATTGTCGAGATAACATGCAAGTCTGCAAAATCAGTCATAATATTCACAATGAAAAAAGTCAACCTACCACCCGCGATGAAATGGTCTTTAAATGACTCGATAGTCCAGCCAGCCTTTAGAGACGTTTGCAAAATGAAAAAGAAATACGATAAAAATGAACTAAAGTACTTTAGACAGCATAATAAAAGCACTCGAGGGCTAGAAATGTTCCTACAATAACTTTTCTACTCCAAAAAATACTCATGCACAGCAGAGGAGAGGGAGGAAAAGTTCGAGCGCGATGACATGAGTGACTTAAAGCTGCTGACTGGGGGATGGAGGTGAAAGCGAGACAGATAGAGAGAGAAGGGTTGTAGGCCTATCTTTTGGAGGGGTTAAAGTCCTAAGTAAATTATGGAGTGGAGTCCTGCCAGCTGGAGTAAGGCGGGAAGGGTGACGTCACTGAACGGTGATGGGCTTTAAATGGTATTTTTTTTATTTCATGAGATGATATAAAGCTGCCCTCATGATGCTAAAGTGAACTTTTAATTTGTAACTTGAATGTCAAAGAGTGGGTTATAAACAGATTCCTGTGAGGTCATGAGTGTGTTTCAACCCAGATGTTGAGACACCTTGAGGGGGGGATGAAGACCTCTTAGCTCTGGAACTGCGTCCCCTCCTGGTCTAATTGGGTTGGTGTGTTCAGATGAAGGGCAGCAGTGGCCCCAGCTGACAGAGCTTGTTGGCAGCTTTGCTAGCTATCTAACAAGCATACACATTGCAACAGTAGAGGTTCTGGGCTAACACCTTACCACATGGGGAGCCAATGGTGTAGCTTGTAGTTCCAAGCATTAGGTGATAAGTTGAAAGAAGTTCTGACCTGTTCAATGTGTTAATTAGGTAAAAATGTCCTCAATAGAAAGAGAAGAATAAATAACTTGGGAACCATGTTAAAATGACACCAATGTGTGGTACACAAATATGTTTCTATATTTCCCTGCACCACTTGGCTAACTGCAAAACTACAATGCTACTTAAATGCAGTAAAGTTACAGCAATAGACATTAGATAGCAGGTGATAACTTCTCATGAGGTTTAATTTAGTCTAGTGTCAAATTAGCTGCTTATTAACGCGTAAATCTATCAATTAATCACGAGCGCATGATTAGCTACATCACGCGCTCTAACAACTCCCCACGCGTTGAATCAGCATTATTATGGCGGGACGTCATCGGCTCTACAACGTGGACAGTCAGTGGATTGGCTGATCCGCTCCCCTCCCGCTGCTACTGTTACTGTATGTCCACGTGGTAACCGACGGGGGGGCTTCTCAGCATCCCTATGGGACCAGCCCCCCCAGCGATCAAACAGACACGAACTTCCAGGCCCCTTAGATCTACGTTAAGATAACACTTTTTATCTACTGCGGGATACACACTACATAATAGGACTGTAAGTGACGGCTAATTGCCTAAGGTGCCAAAAACAACACTTTCACGCGGTCTGAATACACATTTTGATTTACAGCCACGTGACCGTCACGAACTGTGTTGCAGATGTAAATGCCCATCTGTCACATCGTAACTAATAGAAATCTTACAGTAATTATTTAAAGAAAAGCTTCAATTATGCATTCAATAAACAATACTAATCATCATGCAAATTCCTGATGTTTTGGAGGATATATAAACAAAAGTTAAATAAGAAACTTTTGTTAATTTTGCAAACAAACATCCAATATTGTTGAGATAACATGCAAGTTTGCAAAATCAGTCATAATATTCACAATGAAAAAAGTCAACCTACCACCCGCGATGAAATGGTCTTTAAATGACTCGATAGTCCAGCCAGCCTTTAGAGACGTTTGCAAAATGAAAAAGAAATACGATAAAAATGAACTAAAATACTTTAGACAGCATAATAAAAGCACTCGAGGGCTAGAAATGTTCCTACAATAACTTTTCTACTCCAAAAAATACTCATGCACAGCAGAGGAGAGGGAGGAAAAGTTCGAGCGCGATGACATGAGTGACTTAAAGCTGCTGACTGGGGGATGGAGGTGAAAGCGAGACAGATAGAGAGAGAAGGGTTGTAGGCCTATCTTTTGGAGGGGTTAAAGTCCTAAGTAAATTATGGAGTGGAGTCCTGCCAGCTGGAGTAAGGCGGGAAGGGTGACGTCACTGAACGGTGATGGGCTTTAAATGGTATTTTTTTAATTTCATGAAATGATATAAAGCTGCCCTCATGATGCTAAAGTGAACTTTTAATTTGTAACTTGAATGTCAAAGAGTGGGTTATAAACAGATTCCTGTGAGGTCATGAGTGTGTTTCAACCCAGATGTTGAGACACCTTGAGGGGGGGATGAAGACCTCTTAGCTCTGGAACTGCGTCCCCTCCTGGTCTAATTGGGTTGGTGTGTTCAGATGAAGGGGAGCAGTGGCCCCAGCAGTTCAGGTATCTAAACTGTGGGTCAACATTATAACATTATTTATTTCATAGAAAAGTGAGGATCAGGGGAAAGGTGGAGCAGATGACATAATCAAACTAAAAATATAATATAAATATAAAATACAACACAATGTAACAAAAAAGTCTAAATAGCAAAAAACACCATTTCTGTCTTGGATCATGAGAAAATATTGAGTGGTTTCTGATGTTTCCTTTGCAGAGCAGGTCAAAAATATTTTCTAAAATTTTGAAAAAAACATGTCTTTTTTAAAATGTAAAATATCCCGAGCCACAAAGGTTGGACTGATGACACCCTCATCTGAGACTAAGCTGAAACGGATTTTACCAACTGGAACATTAAAAACATTTTAAATTTTCAAATGTGAAAAGGCCCAGTATGGGTGATATGTGTGCAAGGTTTCAAGAAAAAATGACAACATTTCTTTATATATGCTTTGGAAATAAACCCACCTCCATGTGAGGTCAAGTTTATTTTTATAATAAAAAATAGTGAAAACGTGTGTCCAAGCACAGAGATGCCCCTGCTACTGGAAAAACTCCATTTGTGATGATGTGGATGGACTATGACCTCTGAATGGGAGCAAAATAACATGAAAATCCTCTAAATTCAAATCTGCCTAAAATGTAGAAATAAGCAAAATGAAGAAAGAGATTATGAGAAGCACATCTTTAGCCCCCCTACAAAAAATATATGAAACTTCATTGAATTCTGTCCATTGGTTTTTGAGATGTGGATAGACCCTACCCCTTTACTTATGAAAATACAAGGGCGTACAGACGGACATGAGTAACCCCACATGCCCCTTCTGGTGGGGGCATAAAAATACAAAATTTTAAAATTCCCAAAATATCAAAGGCACCTCTTCAGTACATGGGAGAGGTTGTTGACACGTGCTCTGGAAACAATGGTTTGATTGACAACAGCCTATCTGAGACCAAGTTCAAACTATTTTTACCAATTTGGAAAACAAGCATCTTGAACAGTTTTTGAGTTAAACTCTGTAAATAAAAGGGTTATGGACAGACAGACATGCTGGGTGGATAAAAATGATCACATTTCTCCACTTTGTCCCAAAAAAACAGCATGTAAGCAGCTTTAGAAGTTATGGTGGCAAATATGATCAGATTCAGGAACACAAAGAAGAATATTCAATGCTGGTTCTGATTATGACCCAGGTACCTTTAGAAGTATTAGTTTAATACATATCATGATGTTTAATATGAATAAATAAATGTTATGAATATTTATCAATAGTGAAGCTTTAAAGTTTGACAAATGAATCTTTCCTAAATGAGTGGTAACAAACTAACCCCACAGTATAAAACACATTCAATAATGAATGTCATCACTCAGTTACAATGCAACAAATCTTTATTTTTACACCATTATAACACTCCATTGGAGGCTGTTTAACAAACACACACGAAAATCAAACCTTTCTTCAACGTTTCGTCTGAGGTACCTGGTATTCACGCCATTAAACATAGTTGATATATTCTTTTTCATTTGAAATGTTAATAGAGCTTATATGGACGGTATCTGACTGTAAGGGCTGTGGTGCACTAAGAAAATGTTTAGGATCATTTGGATCAAAGTATTTAGCACCATATTTACAGGATCAGCAATCTTTTGATTTGCAAAGTGTTTCTAAATAGCCCATACTGTTTGGTCATAACATGTTTAAATAAAAAGCCTTTGAATGTAATGACAGTGTGCAGAAATAAAAGACATTACTTTAGCCAATGGATCCTTGGTGCGTTTAATAAATAATCCTTTAGGCTGATCATAATAACAACATAATAAACAGCTCAAATATTTCCAGTAACATCCATCTGACTTCGGTAAAAAAGAAACGTTAGCAACAGCAGATTTAAAAATACACGACTGAGGGTGACTCCAGTGTCTCGTGTCAGTAGGCTGACTCCAGTGCTGCAGACAAACCCATCAAGTCATTGAAGAGAAGAGGAGGAAAAAGAACAGAACTAACAGAAAAACTGGACAGGAGGGTAAGGGGGATAAGAAATGGTGATTTCAAGTTTCATTCGTAGGTTACAGTGTGAACTCCTTCCTTACTATCCACATAAAACTAACATCAGACCATGTTCTAGAAGATTTAAGTCTAGGCTATGACAGCATATCCACCCCATCATCTGCCACTAGTTTCTGACTCAGTTTGGTGTCCTGTGCTGTACGACACTATTGTTTTCTCTCAGAGGCCCCTTGATGTGAGAAAACACTGAATTTATGTCATTCATTGCAGCTCATGCTATCACAACTCATCATTTGGGAAGCTCTTTTATTCATGTATGTATTTATTTTAGAGGACTGAGGACAGATCACTTTCAAACCTACACCTACAGGTGAAAATGTCCAGCATCAGATTGTGACCTCTTTGGTCACACTTCTCCTGGAGCTGCTTGGGTTTGGTTTGGCCTCTAACTTAGCCATCTAATTTATCAGTGAAAAATAACGTTACCAGTATCTATAAAGAGGATTATATATTGGGATCAGTCTGGTTTGGACTGGGTTCACCTTGGACAGAGATGGAAATGCTTTTATCTCCCAGTTTAAGGGACATTTGCTGCATTTACTGCAATAGAGTGTGCTGGTCCATTCTTAAGTGCTACAACCAGCCTCCAATATTTGTAATGTAAATCCTGAAATGCATTTACACAGGGAATGTACCAACTCCCCTTCCCCCATCGATCCCCCCTCAGTCTCGTGGTGGTTTGGTCCGACAGTCCCAGAGCAGTAGTCTTTATGTCCGCACCTGGAACTTCCCGGCCTTCGTCATGTACTTGATGCCTTTGAAAGGTTTATACTTCTCACCGTACATATCCAGTCGATTCACCTTCAGCCCTGCAGGACGACACAAATACAGACAATTTCTCTCAGCACACACAGTCTGATGTGTGTGTGTTACTGGACAAAGAGCAAGCACTGGCACGAACACCAAAACCAGTGGTGAGTGGTGGGACAGTACAACAACAACAACAGAGATGTCAGTGTTAGGTTTTCACATTGACCCGTTGTCCTCAGATCAGGATAAGCATTACATTCAAGTCACAAAGCAAAGCAGCTGATCTTCCTCTGAAGAGAATATTTTAAGACTCTATTATATATAATATATTCTGTCCGCTGCATAAGAATGATTTTTTAAATTGTTTCCAGATTTCCACTACTTTTTCCTAATCCAAACAAAGATGGTGGTCTGTGTTCAATTTGTACAACATGAGCCAACCATTACGCACATATCAGTCATTTCATGCTGCCTGGATTAAACAGCATATTAACAAACCTAGAAGCAGGTTAAAAATATAATTGGTCATGCAGAAGGTGTAATATCTTTCCATCCAGATGAAGAGTGATGAAGAGTCTTTGAGGAAAGATTGTAAGGTATGTATTCTGACAAAAAAAAAGATGCACAGTGCTGTGAATCAAATGCATGGTAACTACATAATCTTCTGTATTTTAGGATTTTAGAGAAGAAGTTTTAGGAGGCGTTAATGAAACATGTCAGCTAACATCCAAAGCTGAGGATTTTCAGCAAAGCAAAGTGAACGTGTCACGTGAGGCGGTGCATTTACTGCATCTGGCACCATCTTGTGGCCACTGTGTCAGTGTAGGTCACAGCACTGGGACGAGTCAGGTGATTGTCAGCTGAGCACGATGTGTGAAGAAAGCTTCTCTTCTGTGAGGTTGAAGTTACTCTCACTTCAAAATGTAAAGTGGAAATGATTATAGGAAAGATATTATTAAGCTAAATCAAAGACTAAGACTGTTGTGTGTGGAAAGAAATATTTTTCTTTACATAGAATTCGTGAAGGACACAATCGTGACTGTGGGAAATGAGCAGTGATGATGGTTAGAGTTTGAGTGTGTGTGTGTCTGTGAGTGTGTGTGTGTACCTGAGATGGCCATCTGTTGGATCTTAAACTGGATGTTGATGGAGGGGTTCTCGTCAGGTTTGGAGGCCCCGGCCTGCAGGCTCATGGTGCCTTTCAGGCTGGGAAGCTTCTGTGGGTTGATCTTACCTACGTCCCATGACAACATCTTGCCAAAACACAAAACATGGAGATGGAAATATGACATCACTACCAGCTGGTAGAAAAAATAAAAGGTCACACTGAGGAAAACGGTGGCCTCTTTGAGCTTACAGAGAGGACAGGTCTAAATTAACCTACTTTTGAGACCTTTTATTCATTCAACACTGATGAACACTTCCCTTCATCCTTCTATCAGGTGTGTGAAGACGCTCAGACTCATGTCTCAGTACCTTTGTGACTGGGTCAAAGGTGTATGTTCCCTGGGAGGGGTTGAGGCTGGCGTTGAGGACGCCCCGGGGCAGCTGGCTGCTGACTAGGACCGACTCCACGCCCTTGCCCATGGTCTGTTTGGGTCCCAGGGTCAAGTCAAAACGGCCCTGCGAGCTTCCCTCCCGGAAGGTGATGTTGTGCTTGACATACACAGGGATCGCTACCAGGCTGAAGATAAAGCCAGCAAACAAAGAGTCAGTCATACAATATGATATTAATACACTGCTCAAGAGACAGAATAAGTACAATGTGTTGGATTTAGATCAAAAACACGTGGGTATTATGCAGATGGGTGTTTCATATGTGTAAGACAACAACAACACTGACTTCTGAGAGCTGACGTGGTAAGAGAGCAGCCGGAAGTTTCCATCGGGGGGGATGAAGGAGAGGATTCGCTCAGCTTCCCAGCGCTTGAACCGAACACAAGGGTGGAAGCTGACATCATCCAGGAGCCGAGGATTCTGGGAGGTAGAGGGCCAGGATGGTTTGTGATGGAGGAAAATAAAATGTGCATATTTATACTGTAAAGATCATTCTATAGGTTGTGATGGTGGGTTTCGTATTTTAATTTGTACTTCATGTGCAGTCGATCACTTTCCAAAGCATTTTGACTCAATTCTAGAAAAGAAAAAAAACTCACCATAAATGACAGCGTGAGGTCGGGCATTCCTGTTAGTTTTACACAGGCGTCAATAACTCCCTGAATTTCTGCTGTGATAGTGGAGCCTGAGCCGGATGGTTGAGGGGGTCGATGGGAGAGATTGACAGGAAGCAAAAACCATATATAAGAACAACATGTTTGTGCCAGAAAGAAATTGCTAATGCAAACATGCAAGTTAATATAATAAAACTAAACAGCGCTCAGAGAGAGCAAACCTCAGCCAAGGCTCCTCAGTTTCCCCATTATGACAATGAACCTAAAAGCAACAGTCCCACGACAGTTTGACCCTCATAATATCACTTCTTGACCATGAAAACCTTCCCCTAGAATCTGGAATCACATTAGTATCATAGGTATGATTACTGATAGTTACTAACAAAAAACAATATTTCACTAAGGGTGTTTTTTCTCAGGATCTAGATCAGTAACATTTGAAGATACTGTATGTCAAATTTGGCACAGTTTCAGCTACAATCTGATCTCAGTTCAGCCTGTATCATTATTATTATCTGTTATCTCACAGGAGTGACTTTTCCATGAGCCTTACACATATATATACATATATATAAACAAGCCCTTTAAACATTCTGGATGACCAGTTCTGGAATACTACTTGGATCCAGATCAGACTGTGACGTATAGGGATGTCATCATGTAATTATTGTCCGAGTATTGTAGGCATTATCCATGAAGTTAGAAGCGAATATCTTGTAATTGCCCCTATCCCCCAATGGTAAATAATCCTTTAAGTGATTCTAGATCCAGATGATGATCCAGATCACCATCAAACTCTAATGGATTGTTCCCTCCCCAACTCTCCAAAAAGAAGAAGAAAATAAATCTAAATTTTTTCATAACATTTGAAGTAATCCTGCTGACAATCAGGCAAACAAACAAACAAACAAACACTGGAAAAACCACAACCTATCGATTGAATATTATCACTGTATGAATGACAATATCAAGCAATAATCAAAATGATCTGTATCTATTTCTGTTATATGTTAACAGAAAATTGGTCATAACTAACACAGCACTGAATGATGATGATGATGATGATGATGATAATGATGATGATGGTGGGGGTAAGGTGAGGTGTTTGACCAGCAGGAAGTTCAGACAAATACCTGATTTATCGATGATAGCATCTATCTCCTCCACCACATCAAAATAGGCTTCATTGTTGGTGTATTTCACTCCGGTGCGTCGCCATGGAACCACTGACAGCTGGCCTGTGGGGAGCTGCTCACCAACATTGGTGCTGCCTGTAATATAGACGGTAACCACACGTGAAAAAGACGAGCACATTTACACAGCACACGGAAACGGACGATTCTGATTCTGTCCAGTATCATTTGGCACATTTGTAACCTCACATTCTCACGTGTCTCGTCCAGTTCAGTTCGTATTTTACAGACACTGTGGTTAACATGTACACAGACGGTACCTGTGATGGTGTTGACCATTGTGCGGAGGATGGTGGGAGGCTTAATGAGCTCTTTCAAGATGTTTGACTCTGTGGCCAGTGGAAACCCATTATCCAGCATCTCCTCCAGTAGTTCATAGACCACTACCACATTGTCTTTAATGGCAGCCTCGGTACACACTCCAAAATAATCCTGAGAGGAAAGAAGGTAGGGAGGGTAAAATATGGGTAAAATAAAGTCAGATAGAAGTCGTTCAAAGTGGACAGAACATGCACAAGAGCCAGTACCTGGAACGTGTCGACCACTCTGTGCAGAAACTCAATCACAAACAGCGGCGGCACCTCACTCTGGATGACTGCAACAAAGTAGATGCGATGCCTGAGCACACTGATAAGGTAGTGGTGGGGTGTGGGGATCACTGGTGGGACGTTCTCTGGCTCAGTGGCACGTTCCTGTGCCTCAAAGAAGTAGTCACACACGGAGCGGCTGACCACGCTCTTCCAGTGCTTCTCCAGGAAAATGTCCCCTGAGGAGTTGACTAGGAACAGGCTGTGGATCATTTTGGCTGGAGGCTAACAACGAAAGGAGGAAACAAGTCATATGAGAATTTGTATTTCACACAATGTGATTAAACGGTTATAGAACTATACAAATATAATAATTCAGTCACTCATTAATAAATATAAGTATTTTACACATCCACAAATCATTTGTAGCTACTTAAACATTTCAGGAAGACTTAGATATTTATGAATGTTTGAACATGTCATGGAAGAGTCTCAATGAAGTCTGACAATCTGAACAGGATTTAAAACAGAAGAAGTATCATTCATTTATTAAAAAGAAGTTTGGCTCACTCCTCTCTCCATACAGACGAACCAATACATATAAAGTTGGTACTTTATACAGTAACATTATCCTCTTAGCGTTGACTTATGGTGGCTGGGAAATATGACACCGGAATATTCATTAAATATGCGACAACGCTATCGAGTGTGGACCGGCAACAAGAACCTGAATAAACTTGATATTCCACTAAATTATTCCTGTAATGACACATTTAATCTATCTCTATAGATGACGGCCTCCATCTCCACACGAGATGCTACATCAGTCCCTCCTCCAGTCCAAGTCTCATGACAGAGGAAAAGCCTCGTCACCCGGTAAAGGGAATGAAAACACATCAAAATAGCTGTGCTGTTCTGATTGAGTAAGACAATTACCAACTGAGCCGATAATTAATGGCAAACGACTTACCAAAAACAATTTTGAACGTTTTCGTCTCGCCTTTTGCCTCTTTTCGCACTGAAAGATCACGTAGCCGTCGCTGCTTCCCGTTAGGTGGAGCGGAGCCTGATGTGAGAAGGGACAGAAAGGTACAGCGAACCAATCAGAATCAAGAGAGTGCGTAAAATCCCGCCTACTTAATTGAGTCATAGGTTGATAGTACGGTAGCTAGTTGCCCGTAACTTGACCGTGATTGGACCATGGAGGGAGCTCTACAGTAAACACTAGTAAAACTGTCCGCTGATTGGCCTGAAAATGTAGCAGGTCTGACATTTTGTTTCCAGTATCAGATTTCATCTTGTGAGTTCCTCTCCATTCAAAGAGATACTGTAGATGCAGGAACGCGGATATGAACCGTCACTGAGAATAAGACAAAATATAAACTTTATCAGCTGTTTGCAATAACCAAATGAAACAAGAACAATACAACAGATATGATAAATGTTATTCCCAAATATAACACAAAACACTACTCTCACTGTCGTCTCTAAATGATTAAACCCCTTAATGGCAAGCATCTCCAACACTTTGTAGAGACTCTTTAGCTACTATTACTGGCTGCAAACATGATGCATAACCAGACACCAGCTTCTGGCAGCGTGCCAGAAGAATCTTAGCCCATTCCTCAAGGACAAAGGCCTCCAGTTCTACAAAATTCCTGGACTTAGATGCTGCAACCACCTTCTTCAAACTCAACCAGATTTACCAATGTGTGCTCTAATGAGGGATGCTACTCAGAGGGTTGATTAATTTAGAGACTGCAGTAGTCAGTAAAACCAGCATTTAGTACTGAATGTGGAAAAAACCCAATTTAAAATCTGTTGTACTGAGCTATTTAAACTGTATATTTGTATGATGTATAATATTTCAAACATAACATACAAATCACTGTTTATTCACAATATATTCATTATACATGAAAACATATTGCTAATAAAGACAAGACAAAATAACACTAATATTCCTTCTACCACAACCTGAATATATTGCATAATGCATGTTAACTACTTGGCAGCTGCCACTATAATAACCATTATGTCTAAGCTAATATGAGCCAAGAGCATCAAAAGAACATTAATAAGTAGAGTTCTATTTGGTTTTTGACACATCACAAACATGGAAGAATGAAAACTGGGTGCCCAGTGAATAAGTTAGTTCACACTGTGAAGCTCCACCTTCTATTCAAATGCAGTGACTCACACCCTTAAGATAAAGGTTCGACTACACATGCAAACACTGACAGTGAATAGATTAACCTTGTGTTGAGCACCTTAACCCTTACAGTTAATGGTAATGGACCAGAGGAACACATGCATCAGAAGAAAACACTAATATACTGTATCTGTACTGTACTGACGGTCATTGGTCCAAATCAGCTTGTAAATCTGCATATTGTTTTTGTGTGGTGGTCGCTGCCATGCAACCATATTCTACTGAACTGCACACACTGCTTGTGTGATGATATGACCTTCAGGAGGATTTTGATTAAGTAATGAGCTGTTGTTGTTTTTTTAACAATGGCTCTTGTTGTCATGGTGTTTGCATTTTCTCTAATAGCATTTGGCGTAAATATAAAAACATGGTTATTTATGGTGGAGGGAGGGTCATGCATTTTACCCTTCTCATTCAGGGAGGCACAAACCGAACAGTACCTAATTGAAAAACTGTGGGGAGGTACAAGGGGACTTGATCAGACTGAGCTTTGACACTGCATATCTGACAAATACTGACTCTTGTGTTTTAAAAGTGTTAGATTAAAAGGGAGACCACATCATTCACAACCTGACGAAACACAGGGTGACTGAGGTGGAGATTCACTTTATTGCCTATACATTGACACGCTTACGCATTACAGGGACACCTAGTGGCCACAAATAGTCAAAGCAATTCCATAAGAGACTGAACTGATGCCTCAAGTTCATTCATCAGTTCACTAAATATGGGATAAAATCACTTAATAACAGGTGGTGCAAAAAAAAAAAAAAATCTGATGTCTGATGAAGTTAGTTGTAAAGTCAAACTCAAATTCATTTGTGAGGAAGTTTTTCTTCAGTCAGGTGTTAATATTATGAAGAATGTTCCAAGTTTTCAGGGGCATGTAAATAAACGTATACCATTTAGAATGAAGTCCTAAACAATAAGTTGTCTGCTGTATCGAAGTTTGTCACACTTTTTCTGGAAGCTCATGTACTGAATTCCTTCCCTAAAATAAAAAACGATACTTCAAAATCTTTAAAAATATATAAATATACAAAGATTCAAAATTCAGTTTATTCAAGAAGGTTGACTATTTTAGGAAATGTGCATGCTATTTAGCATAATAAAAGATCTTTATTACTTTGGAGTAAATCAGGGAGGAGTGAGATGTAACTGTAGAACGGATTCAAATGAAACTAATAATCTCAAGGAAAGCATGAATGGCTCAACATAATTTATTTTCATTTTATGTTAAAATGTACAGAGTTCTTTGAAAGTACTTGCTAAGAAAGAAAGAAAAAAAAGAATAAATGGAAATACATACAGGGACAGAGCAGAGAGTTGAGGCCACTGAGAGCAAATCAATCTTCACTGTGCACAGCAGTCCCTCCTCTCTTTATTTTGCGCTCTCTCTTAGCATAACGCAACATGTACAATTACAAAGGATACAAAAAGGGAAGCGATATAAACAGACAAATATACTGAGCTCCTTTTTACATGCCTCTCAAATGTAAGGAAGTCATCCTATACACACACAAGTAAAAAAGAAAAAAAAAGAAAAGAATGCCAAGTGACCTTTAGATATTTGTAGTCCTTTTGTTTAAAATAGCATTAATATACTACACAAAGATAGAAAAACTCTAGAGATGAGATGGAATGGAGAGGTTAAAGGCATCTTGAAGTCACTAAAAGTGAGTGGTAATTTTTTTAAATTTTGAATTTCTTAGTAATAAGAGGCGAGCTAAAAAATATGTATTGTTTTTTTTTTCCTGAAACAAAAGTGAAAAAAATGACAGTACCAATATCAATGTCAGAGTTTCCTTTTATATTATAGAAAAAACATTTTCTCTACAATAGGTTTTCTAAAGTCAAAAAGAGTCAGCTTGTGTCATAAAAGAAAGCTGCCCAGTCTGATAAAATTCAGAAAGAAACACAACAAAACATAAGTACAGAACAGAACAATACACACAAATAAAGTATGCAATGTCAGGTCTATAAGAAAATGAGAACTCCTTTTTTGACTTGAATACTGGTACATGGAGCAACAAGGTCAACCGCCTCACCCCTGCCAGTTGAACACCACTACCAACAGGACCTCGAACACTTACTCACCTCCGACCCTCTATGTGAGGGCCAAACCATGCACTAGATCAGGCATTTGAGCAAACCTTTTATAAAGGCTAACCGTCTACAGCCATATTTCTAGTCAACGGGAGTGCAGGATTTTGCAGAGAAGAAAAAAAATACAATAAAAAATACTGAAAAAAATACCATCATAAGTAGATTCCTCGACCTATTTGGGTCGCTAACACTTAAGCAGGGATGTCAGCTATAGTTAGCTGAGTTTCCTTAAAGCAGTTAAATGAAAATCCCCCTATTTGTTCTGCTTTCCCTAAACTGATAAAAAAAAAAAGGCTGACATAGTACACCGTCTGTCAGTGGAGTGTAGACAAGAACAGTTCAATGTTGTACTTCCCTGAACTAGCCACCAACTGGTGACGGCTAGCTAGGGTGTGTTTATGTTTGTGTGTGCGTGTGTGTGTGTGTGTGGGACATTGGGAAGTACCAGAATATTTACATCTGAACGTCTCAGAGTGGCAGCAAATTGGAAAATAATGCCACTCATTTCAATTATTGACATATAAGACAGTAACAAGCTCCTCATATCGGAGTCTTTGCGGTTTTTCGTACACCTACCATCTGGGAAGCCAGAGACTGCAGAAACAAATCAACACGTCAAACCCCGTTAGCCCCACTCCTCTGCTTTTCTGGAACTAAAAGCTGTCTGATCGTGTGGCCACAGAGATGTTGGGGTGTTTTTGAGAGAGCAAGAAGGTGTATCATGATTTCAGAGTGCCACATATATAAAGACCAAAGCATATAAGAGGTCAGACTGCACACGATTATTTCATAAAACAATCAACAAAAACAACAACAACAAAAATAGGTTTCAACATTATGTTAAACAAAACAAGAGTCCGCCTACAATGTTTCATTGTCTCTTTTTTCAGGTAAGGCTTCCCATATGAATTAAAAGATTGTTTGCATGGTTGAATATATTCAGTTAACCATTGTTTTTTGTTTGCAGTCAGTCAGGCAAGGTACTCCTGTATTGTCTTTCTGTGCATCTTGTCATTTCTGCTCTCCCCTGCTCTCCTCCTCCATATCATGAGAAGGAGGAGACTCCTGGACCTGTGAGAAACCACATTCCAGAGGACTGTGTAGCATGAAGCAGCATGATACGGCCGAGGTCCATGTACACACCCCCCTGTCCGGAATCCATCCATCACAGCCAGCTGGAAGGGGAGGGAAAACGAGCCCAAATAAAAAGGGACAAAATGACAACATAGAAAAGCGGGAAACCCAAAGACCCTCTCTGTCTCCAATCACCCACACTCACTTGTGCCTGCCGTGGCAGTGGAGAGGGTGAACAGGAGCCGTGGACATTTAGAGTACAGCGAGTATCGGCCAGGGTCCCGTGTCTCCTTTTTCAGTTCTCGGCTGCTCATCTGCTCATGTATGGTGACTGTTTTGGAACACCAGCATAGCTGTGATGGGAGGGGCCAGTGTACATCATGTTGCCATGGTGATTGGGCTGCATAGGCTGCTGCGGATAACCCTGCCCTCCCATCATGCCCATTTGCATCTGCATGGGGTACTGGGCTGGCTGATTCATGTAAGGGGGGTTGCCGTGATAACCACTGTTCATCATGGGTTGAGGCATTCGGTAGCCAGCTGACATGGCATTGAGGGGCGTCATATTCATAGAGTTGTATGGTGCCGGTGTAGGCATGAGGTTTGGCATCATACCGCGCTGAACCGCCAAGGTGCGCGGCGTGCCCTGCATAGCCACAGCCCCTGAGCTGCGGCCATAGAGCTGCTGCTGGTGAGGGGCCGGGGCTAGCTGCTGAGTGGCTTTGGACCGAATAGATATGTGGCCTTTGACTGTAGCCATCTGGCCCTGTAGCCGCTGCGTGTGTGGTGGGGGTCCCAGGCCAATGTTGGTAGTGGACATGTTACATTGCAACTGCAGGGAGCCCAGGTTCATGGAACCAGAGCTAAGGTTAGGAGGCGGGGTCATCGTGGGCTGGCCCTGTGGGAGGGGAGTGTGGGGTGAAGGGGCCAGCCCAGGGTTAGAGAGAGAAACACTGGTGGCATAGGAGGTGACCGAGGCTGAGTGGGAGTAGGGCATGGCATGGGGGTCCATGATGGTATTGGTGAGCTGCTGAAGTTTGGCCAGGCTGAAGGTTGCTGAGGGCTGGGGGTAGCCGCCTGTGCCAAAGTCCTGACCCATGCGCTCATACAGGGTGCGGCCTCCTCCTCCTCCTCCACTCTCTGGGATCTCCATGATCATAGGTGTGGAGGCAAAGCCATTGCCCATGCTACACTGGGAAAGGGCCTGCTGTTGTTGCTGTGGCGGTGGTGGTGGGGCTGAAGGTGAAGGCTGAGGGTTGGGGGCTTGTTGCTGCTGCTGAGGAGGCTGCTGAGGAACCTTTTTTTGTGACTGCTGCTGCTGCTGCTGGTTGGTGCTGGGCGGCCTCTCAATTACACCACAGCTCTGAGGAGACTTAATGCCACAGCTGGGTGTGTTGGACGGTGGTGGGGGCTGGGGAACAGCACTTCCTACATTAGTGGCACCTGGTCCACTGTTGGGCCCCGGTCCTGTTTGCTGAATGAGGCAGCTACCCATTGCTAGTTGTGATGCTCCAGTTCCTGTGGAGGATGTGAGGCTGGGGGCTGGCACAAAGGAGCAGCTGTTAGATTTGGAAGAGGAAGATGGGGTGGCTGAGCTTGAGGATGCGGAAGCTGAAGACGAGGAAGTTGTGGAAGCTCCTGCAACTACGGCAGCTGATATTCCCCCTCCGTTCCCGCCATTCCCTGTTCCATTGCCCCCTCCACCCATGGTGGAGTCATAGCTGCTGGGGTTGTCGTAGTTCTCTGTAGTGCTCTCTATGCTGCCCAGGTCACTGAAGCCACTGTCTACCACCTGCTGTGAGTGGTCCGACACAGATGGCACATCCATCATTGGCGATGTCTCCATGTTCTGCTGGGAGGGGGCTGACAGAGAGCTGGGATGCTCTGGTGTGATCTGGGTGTACCCCCCTCCCGCACCTCCACCACTGCCCCCTGCCCCATTCGGGCCAGGTGTCCCTCCCCTCTGCCCTGATGGTGCTGTGTCCATGATGCTCGAGGGCAACCCAGGACTGTTCACAGAGCGCACAGATTGACTGGGCAGGGGTGGGACTGGGGCATTAGGGAGGGGGCTGCTGTGTTGGGAGGCCCCACAATCCTCCACTAATGCAAGTGCCTCCTCCTCAGCCTCGCCTGTGTGGCTATAGCTCTGCAAGTTCCGGCAGGCAGCTAGGGTCTCCTCACAGTCCTGGTAGGCCCCGTGGTGTGGTTGGGGTTCGGTCTCTTCGTCCTGGGCTTCTCCCTGTGTCAGGGACTGGACGGCCTGCATAGTCTCCAGGTCTAGCTCATTGGAGTGATGATGGGGGTGGTGTGGGTGATGGTGACTAAGTTCCTCTTTGTAGTCAGAGTGCTGGTGTGGGTGGGAGTGTGGATGTGTGTGCTGGGGTTCCATCAACAGTGTGACCTCCTTGTCGTCCGGATGCAGAGGCTGTAGGTCCATAGGCTCAGAGGGAACGGACATGGCCGTGACTGTTTCCACTGCCGCAGCTGCTGCAGCAGACTCCTCCTGCTCTCTGCGCCGCCTCTCCTCCTGCTGTGGGTCAGCTGAGGTGGGCCGACACTTGGCCTCCTGCACCTCCTCCTCAGCCTCCTCCTCCTCCTCCTCTTCTTCCTCCTCCTGCTTGCTGACATAGTCGCAGGTCACACTGTTGTCCATGTCTAAAAAAGCCTCTCCACCTTGGGGTTCTTCTTTGACTGGAGGAGAGCCTGCATGGGAGGTAGGCTCCTCCTGCTCATCTTCATCATCGTCATCTTCAGAATCCTGGCCTTTTCTCTTCTTACTGCCGTTGCTGCTGCTGCTGCTCTTGTTCTCCAGGTGTCCGTCACCTTCATCATCAGCATCGTGGTCTTCACTGCGCCTGCTTCCAGAGCCTGGTGTGACTGCTGCTCGCCTGTTGATACTACTGCCTCCGCTACCCATGCTGCCACTTTCCTCTTCCTCCCTCTCCTCATCATCATCATCTTCTTCCCTGGCAACAATGTCTGTGTCCTGAGGCCGGGACTGTGGGGCCCGGGGCCCTGAAATGGATGAACTGGAAGAAGGGGACAACAGGGGGCGTGAGGGTGGACGGCTGCGTTTGTCCTCCTCCCAAGCTCTTTCAGTCTCCTCTTCTTCGTCCTCTTCCTCCTCTGGCTCAGAGGTGGGGGGTGGTTTGGGGGCAGGCTGTGGTGGCTGACAGAGGTTCCGGTTCTTGGGCGGTCTCCCTCTCCTCTTTGGCAGCTTTTGCTCAACAGGCTTAGGGAGATAGTTGTCTTCTTCATCAGAGTCTCTCTGTTTGCTGTCTCTATCAGCGTTGGTTCTGCAGACTCGCTTGCGGTCATCTGTGTGGAGCAGCTGAGGATCTTTGTTCAGCTGCTGCTCCAACAGCCTTTGTCTTTCCTGCTCCTGCCTCTCTGCCTCCTCCTGGGCCCGCTGCAGATACCAGGTCTGGGGCTTGCGGCCAGGCTTCATCTTCATTTTGGGGGGTTGAGGATCCCCACTTTGGGCCTGGCTGTCTGCCATTGCTTGCTGGTTAGGCCCACCATTGGGTGGTTTTCCAGGTCCCCGTTTCTTCCAGTGCAGCGGTTTCCGGCTTTTCCCCTTTGGCCAGCCTTTTTTCTTCTTGACTGGGACCTCAGGGTTGGATGCTAACGTCTCTGATGGTGTTTGCAGAGAGGCCACAGGCTTCAGCACAGGTGTTAACTCTGAGAGGAGGTAAGAAGAAAAGTCAGTGTCAATAAAGCTGCACACGTGTATATACAAATCAATTATTAATGAAGTCCCGCTCACCGTCTTCTTCTGAGTCAGTCAGGTTGGACTGCCGGCCCCGTTTGGGTGCTGGGTCAGACAACCTCAGAGCAGAGCGTGCTGGGGGGTAACGGTGCAGTGGGTGTCCCAGGGGTGTCTCCTCCTCCAGTCTGGGCATTGGCCTCTCTGAGTCTGAATCTACAAAAGGCTCATCCAACACCTCTGTGGTTTCAGAAATGGTCTCCGTCACCACGCTGCTGTGAGGGTGGCTGCGCTGGCGAAAGCGACGCTTCCTCAGTGGCTTCTAGGCAGAAACAGGTCAGGGAATTAGGTATGTATTTGAAATGTGTTTTAAATCAAAATAACTACAATAAACCTAAATGACCCTGACTGTCTGAGATAAAGAAGATTATGGTCAGGTTCATGGCATAAATACAAATCCAGTTGATTACAATAGTTTATTTACATTTTTGAGCTCCAGTAAATTTTGTCTGTAGACAATGAATCAAGCTTAGTCATGAGATTTTAACATTATTTAAGTACCAGTAAATCTGAACACTGTTGGTTTCTTACCTTGCATTTGAGCCCCATAGCAGGTTTGGTGAGAATTGGTGGGGAGCATGCCCTCCTCTCCTCATCGTCGTCATCGTCGTTGTCATCCTCCTCCTCTTCACTGCTTTCACTAAAGCAGCTCTTCCTGACAGGTGGAGACACATTCAACCTGGAAGCTACAGGAAACTGTGCTAGCCCCTGTCCAGGCCCTTCTATCAGTCTGGGCTTAGGGCCTCTCTTTTTCCTTGGGGGCCGGCCTCTCCGTGTGGGGGTTATGGAGGGGTGCCTGGCCATGTCCAGTGAGTGAAAGGCTGTAGACGCTGCTTGTCTATCCAGGGAAAAAAGGGAAGGTGGCCCAGTGGCAGAGCACGTGTTTTTTCCTCCCTCTATTCTCTCCTCATCGTCATCATCCTCATCCATCACCGGGCGGATTTTAGGCGGCCGTCCCACCCGTGTGTTGTCTTTCACCTTGCCCCAAGGCCAATTTTTGGGCGGGCGTCCCCGTGGTCTGCGTTCTCCATTTGTCGGTGGAGGGGGTCGTGTTGGTTCTTGGACAGCGGGTGGACAGCGAACGGGAGTGGAAGTTGGAGAGCTTTGACTAATGGGAAACCCCAGAAAGCCCTTTCTTTCCTCTTCTTCTTCTTCCTCCTCTTCCTCAACCATCTTCTTCCCTTGGCGCATGTGCCATGACATGGGTGGGACCTTGTGACTTGGTTTGATCTATTTACAGATAAAGTAAAATAATCAATTAAACAATAATCAATCAGTAAGAATGTACAGAAACTTTGAAATCAACCTATCACCTCATTTAAATAAATTTAAATTCCAAATATTTACCTCCTTGCGGTTGTCTTCCTCTGGTTCCTCATCCTCCTCCTCCTCATCATCATCATCTCCATCGGCGTCAGAGACCACAGTGTTGGTTACAATTACAGGAGTCCAGCGGAGACACTCGGGGTCGACCTCTAGCTGCCGTGGTCGGGCCTTGAGACGAGTCATGTGACTAACTACCAGCTTCTCCCTTCGCACCAGCACCAGCCTGATAAAAGGAAACATGAGCAATGTAACACCGTAAGCTAGCTTTAAAACATGTAATACAAGCATAGAGCAGGTTAGATGAATGTGGTTAAGTATCTTGTATATGTATGTGAAAACACAACTCTGTGTTAATGTTAGCCTGTAAAGCCCATTTGAAGTGTTGTGAACATATGGATGCAGATAATCATTTGCATGCAAATTTAAAAGACATCCAGATTAATTTTGCCACTTTGAGTGAGTTCCTGACCCATTAAATATGACATTAAATAATGTGGGGTCTAAGCTGGTCCTGTCTCTCACCTGTCTCCTCGCTGCTCCAGCATGTTGAGGCTGTGCAGGGTGGTAGTGATGTCCTGTGGGCAGATCCCGGTCAGTTTGCTGAGTTGTCGTATGTTGATCTGTCGGTCATGGACCTCATGGAGACACTCCAGCACCACACTGCGCCAGTAAGCCATGTAGGACAGCCGACCTAGGTCTGACAGAGGCTTCTCTGGAGATCCTGGCTGGCCCTCTCGCTTGGACAATAAATAACCTGCGGGGAGGGAAGAGCAAACCAAGGACACAGACACTATGAGCAATGAAAGACGTCAGCCCCAGGGTTTTTTTCTTTTCTTTATTTTTGAATTTAATAATTTTGTCATTCAAAAAGAGTATCAACAAATATATATTCCAGTTATTGGTGCTGTCACTGAATGTGTGTTGCTTGTGGCTCAAGTCCTTACTGAAGTCGATGAGAAAGCGGCCATAGCCCTTGCGTTGGTACTGTGGAAGAATCATGATGCACGATACGTTGTATTTCTGTTGACAGTGCTTCTCCTGGAACAGAGGGAAAGACACAGGCGCATTTAACCATTAGAACACAACTCATGGAATCGACATCGCAGAGTAGACTTGTGGATGTACAGCAGGGTGCTGATGATGCTTTGTCCATTCAATAGCTGCTAAGTATTGGCAGCAATGTCAAATGTTAATGGTAGCACCTGTGAATGCAATGCAGCATAAGCATTTGTATGTCTGTGGGAATTCACGAGTGTGGAGTGATGCCAGTCATTTACTTTAAATATATTTTTGTCTCCATTCTGGTTCATGCAGGTGTTGTTTAAAGCTTTTAGGAGGGTCCTAACAGATGCATGTATTCATTTGAACTAAAGGAGGCATGATGGTGGTGGATGATACAAAACTGAAATCCAGAGATGAGGCTGGGAACATCACAGTCATACCTTGGAGAAGTAGCCGACAAGGTGGCAACCTTTACTGTCGTTCTGTGTTAGGACGTAGAAAAGGAAGGGCTCCACATCATAGTACAGGGTCTTGTGGTCCAGAAACAGCTTGGCCAGCAGACACAAGTTCTGACAGTAGATTGTGCTTACATTCCCATCAACCTGTGGAAGGATTACAATATATCAGTACAACACATTGACACATAGTTTTCTAAATGACTACTGTCCAGAGGTACATCTTCAGGCTGCTTTTAGAGAGCTGTGGGACAAGTGAAGGTGAATAAAGCAGAAGTTAGTGTCAGGCAATGATCTGAGCCTAGTCTCTGGGGACCCTGACAGATAGAGAGGGTGGAGGAGAGAAACAAAGAGCCGTTGAGAGAAAGAGAAGGAGAGAGTTTGGCAGCTCGCCAGTTATCTCTGCTCTTCTCCGAGCAAGGATAAACTGCAGAGCAGGGAAACAGGAGCCGTAGTGGCAATGGCCTGTAGACAACAATACACCGAATTAATCTGATGCTTGGCTACAAGACCCACAAGAACAGCTCCAGTGCAAATTGGTAATAATTAGTGACTTCTCCCCTGATGACAAGAACAAATGAAAATTGTCAATTAGTCACCATAAAGAATTTGACTGCTCAGCATACTGTGCATTCATAAAGTTGCGGCAATGCATGTGATTAATCTACTACAATCATAAATAAATAAATCATGGGTTATGGTAAAATATGGGATATATTTCTGACAGGTGCGTGCAGCTTTTAGGTGACTACCAGGGCTAGAGTGAACACTACGTGTCATTTTGAGTTGACGTGTTCAGACCTATCTTTCTCTGCTAGTGTCATCCACCATCACTTACTCACACGTTTACACCTTCCCTCTGAAGTTCACTACCTACCACTATTATTGAGTCCAGATTTCTGAACAGCTCCTCACCTCAAATACAGAGACATCATCCTTCCTGTAGATCTCATTGGCAGGAGGGTGGAACCAGTTGCACTTTTTCATGTGCTGGTAGAGGATGCTGCGACTCTTCATATAGCGTAGGCAAAACTCACACAAGTAGAGCTTGGGTAGTCTGGAAAGGGAAAAGGAAGGGGAGTACAATGGAAGAAGGAAAAGTGTGGAACGGTTATAAAAAGACACCGCTACAACTGTAATGAGTAATAGTCCACTATAAAAATAATTGCCAAAATGACAGCAGTAGTTTTGAAAGAAGCGATTATTTCTACAATTACATGTGTGGAAAAAATAGGATTTGAATATTTGAAAAAGTTAAAAGAGATGTTTTTACTCTGAGGGGGGCAGTAACCTTTCATTATATGATCTTTCACAGTTTTCAAATACATAATGAATACAGATATGGTAAACCATATAACAGGTCATGTTTTTATTTAACTGTTTCATACACACACACACACACGCACACACACACACACAGGAAACCTCAATCAAATTACCTCCCTGGTCCTGGTTGGTTACCCGACAATGTAGGTGGTGCCGTAAGCAACCTTATAATTGAGCTCCATTATGCTGATGGTGATTTCTGTGCCTACGAGCAGGACTGGGAGCTATGTATATTATATATTGTTGTTCTTCATTGTGGTAAGTGAACCTACCTGCTGTACTCCTGGGGATAGGGAGACGAATACCATGTCTGGATTTCAAACTTCCCAAACTCGATGACTGACGGACAACGCATCTGAGGGTCTGGTGGACCAGTCACCCCGACTTTCTGTGTGGGTGAGTGACAAAGATGGAAGAAGAGAGTGAGGGGGAAACATGAGAGGTCAATTCCAGCTTTACCACTGGAGAGGTTAACAGATCATGTGGCCAACAGGGACTGAGTCACTGATCAAAAGTTATACCTTCATATTATTACCTTTACATAACTATCAGAGACTTAGCTACATGCTGCTTAACAATGGAGTTTAAAGTGGAGCTGTGAAAATGCACTGCCTCTGAATTTTACAAGACCAGTTTGCACATCGCTGCCTGTCGTTTATGATGATCATGTACTCTAATCCACGGCACACATCGACCCTTTTCACACTTCATTAATTCTAACAACTCTGTCAGCATCCAACACTTTAAAACACTGGTGGGAATATTCCAGCCTTTATCTGGGATAATCATTTATACGATACCCATGATGCAGGCCAAACAAACCACTCTGTCCTTGCAAATCTATTGTGCTGCATAAACAGGACCATTGAAGTGGCTATGTTATGTTTCTCTCCAGTGTAAGTACACTGGCTAGGTTAACCTGTCAGCGCAGGACACCATTATTAGAGTGTCCCTGCTCAATTTCGTCTTCAAAAACGTGGGATCAACTTTATATGCCTCTCTGAAACATGGCAGAGGCCTAATGCAGTTTAGCATGCCGTGGCCCTCCATACGGTTACACTGAGCAGCCCTGCCCTTTCAAACATAGACTAAGGTTTACCATCTATCACGAGAAGAATGTAAAATGACAATACTGTACTTGAATTACCCTGTAGTGAAGCAATGTCTTTAAATGTCTTAATTTGCATCGACTGGCCCTTTAAAACCAGATCCTTCATCCTCACTTTATCCTAGATTCATTGGCCTGCCCTGAATCCATGGCAGTGGATGATTCTGATATACATGCTGAATCCTGCACCTTTTCCATGACAAATTAATTTCTTTCAGTGCTGAAATAAAATTGTTGCTCACAGCTCACCGTATTTTCCATCCAAAAACATGTCTACCTCCCACTGACCTCGTCTGAGAGACATCATCTGTTAGAACCTGGGTGTGGTTGACTCTGCTCTTTACTGACCACATTCTAATCACAATTAAATACAGGCTCCACGCTGCACACTGTTGGTTTACAAATATCACGTCCGATGACTCCGAGCCTCATTCACAGTGTCAAATTTCATCCCACCTTCCCCTGCTGATGCCAGTTCTCTCCACAATTTGGCCCCTCTTCAAACCCTCCTTCTAAACTGTCACAGAACTTGTTAGATGTATAATATTATGCTGTGTACCTGTAGTGCCAGCTCCTGGATGTGTCTGAACAGCTCAATGTCTTTTTCTGTCAGGTTCTCGTGGCCAGGCAGTTTGTCATCTTCATCACGCCAGTCGCTGCCGTCCTGATTGTCTGGGGATTAGAACATGGTCAACATTAATGCAAATCTAGAGAGGAGCTTGCTACACAGGGTGCCAAGATGTCTGCTGATTGAGTTTTGCAATAATGCTACTGCACAGAGGGTGGACATCGACACATTTATACATGTTTGAAAGGTATCTTAAAATGCAATCAGTGTTTTCTTTCTCAAGAAGGAGGGATTTTGCTAATTTATCACAACAGATGGAGGTGAAACACCAACTTGTATGTGGGGGATTACTGTGTTTATATATACTGCATGCAAGGTTGCCGATATACAAGTAAACTACATCAGTAATGGCCATATTCAAGTCATCACCACAGGCATACTCTATCAGTGTTAATCAATAAACACTCATCCCATGCATCTGCTGTCACAGTTCTACTGTGCTCAGAAAGTTCAGGAGAAATACAGCTGCAGGTGCCCACTTCATCATAAAAAGCTAGTTCTTCTGATGCACAAGCAAAAATTTCCAAAGGCAGAAAATGACAAATCAACTGTACACCAATTTTACCCTCTACAAGTTCCAAAAACTAAAATATCAGGGTTGAATATTTTATAAAACAGGACAAAGAACAGTGAAGTGCAGTCTATACGTCACACTAACAGCTGGTGATTCAGAGTCTGTTTGACAACCACTATTTCAGTCTGATAAAGCCTTTAAAGAGGTCTGCATGAGGACACAGCATGTTAATCAATGCATTGATGATTGGTCATTAAAGTGCATCTATTGATAATTTAAGTTGTGAAAGCTTCGTTAAAAATCAATGAGTCCTTTTCATATTTTTGTAGTCACTTCATCAATGGTTTTTTTCAGAACTGTTGAAAATTTGCTTTAAGTCTTCTCACTTAATAAACTACATTCACATTACTTTACGTAAATCGCTTATATTAAAATGCCAATGCTATTTATGAAATACACATACATACATAAACGATATAAACTTGAACATATTCCAAGCTGTCGTCCTTGTACCTTTTTGTAATAATAAAATTATTAATAAATTTACACAAAATAAGTTTTATCTATTGGACCAGTGAAACTCTCACATCTCGTATCAACCAGCTGTTTATCTGCAGGCTAAATTTCATCCAGCAATCTAGCTAATTGCACAGCTAATCCTTACCCCCTCTGTCATCCCCTTCTCCTTTGCGATGGGCTTTCTTTCTGATGCGGCACTGCTCAGAGTAGTCCACCACTTCCTGCCGTGCCTTTCGGCCCTCGGGCGATGGTGTGAAGAACTTTGTGAGAGCGTCGATCAGGCCCTTTGTCTTGTTGTTGAAGCGCAGGCTGCTTTGCGACAGGTCGTCATCGTCATGCAGTGAAAAAAGAAGCCGGTCATCACCGGGGTAACCCTCACAGGACGAGCTGGAAGAAGAGTTGGCTGAGGCCGAGCGCTTCCGCCTACCACGCCCACCCAGCTTTTTGAAGGGCCGCCCTGGCCTGCAGAGAAAGTACGGGGACTGTGTCAGAAGTTTATACAGCTCAGTGGGTCCAGAACCCTGCTTATAGGACCACATACAGTATGTTGCTAATGGAGCATGACTTAAACCTACACAGACTATTGAGAGAGAGAGAGAGAGAGAGAGAGAGAGAGAGAGAGAGAGAGAGAGAGAGAGAGAGAGAGAGAGAGAGAGAAGGCAATGAAAGAAAAAAAAACTGGCATTGTAGCTGTGAGCTCAACCACCCTCTGGCGAAGCAGATGAGAGGCACCTTGCAGTGGCTCTCCACTGGGCAGACACTGAAGAAGATGCCATTCGCTGAAGGCATTTCTTTACCTGTTCTTGGGCCGTCCCAGCGGGGCGTTGTAGCGCCGTTTGATTTGTGCAGCCTTTTCATGTAGAAGCTTCTTTCCCTTTTTCCTGGGTTGGCAGATTTGACAGATCCACATGCCTGGGAGAGGAAGAGAGAAAAATAAGCTGGTTCTCATACAGTGAGGTGGATTAGACATGAGTGCAGTAACCAGCATGCTCTGGGATGTATTGAAAACATAACAGCTTCATTAGGAGTTTGAAGCAATAACTCAAGAAATCATTTAGAGTGTCAGGAAAGTCATACACAGCCGTGAAGTATGGGCCCTGTGTGCTAAGTGGTAGAATGGGTACAAGTTGAATCGGTAATGAAGAAGTATGTGATGAGTGAGAGGAGCAGTGCCTTTCATTTACCTTTTGGCATCCGCGTGAGAGGAGGATCACAGCACTCCATGTGGAAGCCCCGGTCACAGGAGTCACAGAACAACATGTTGTCCTATGGAGCACATACACACACACACACAACCACAAACACAATCGCACACGCAGATGCACAAAATTGTATTTTTGTCAAGTCAAATATGGATCAGTCAGTTTCATCCAACTCATGGATATGAAGCACTTTGATGGTATAGTTGTTCTCCATCCTCACGGATGACAGTTATGTTTTGCATTTTGCCTCACCGTTAAACCTCCCTACAAACATTTGAATAACAATGAATCGTTGCTGACAAGGAAGAGAAAAGAGAAAAACCAGGAAGAGGTGGACTAAAATAGCTCAATCCCAGGACCACAGATATGTCTATCAACATCTCTATCTGGCACTTAAGCAGAGAAGAGAGCATTTACAGACACGGTTAGGCTGCCAGTCCCCCATATTTGCTCTTCCACTCACCGCATTCTTTCCTTGATCTTGACAGCTGCTGCAAGTCTTGCATTCGATGCATTGCCACCACAGAGCCTTGACTCGCGCTGTGAGCTCTGGGGAGAACTTGAGACAGGATGGGTGGCCTGCAGGTATATAGAAATGCATACACAAACAAGTGCGTCAATGTCACAGACTTTTTTCATTACTGGTGACTGACAGCCGTGACCCACTTACATCGAGATGGAGGAACAACAAAAACTTCTTTTGGAATTCAAACCTGGCTGCAGAGAGTGTGTTCAAATATAAATGACAATCTGTCAGACCAATGTGTTTGCTGTGTTTGAAGAACAGCAAACAAGGTGGCCTTGTCTGGGACAGAAATTCACTAAGGAAAGAGGAGCAAGCTAATCTCTGTTCTGCGTCCGTGAAGCAATTTAAGACCTTAGTGAGATTATTACAACTCCAAGTAAAGAAAATCAACCATTTCAATTGGTTGAAAAACTAAAACATTACAGCCTAAAAGCAATTAGTGTAATAAGCTGAAGTGACAGTTAGGCTACAAGTTTCAAGTGCGAGAAATAATTGAAGGCAGAGTAGAAAGTTAAGAGTAAGTGCTCTCAGTATCTTAACTTTGAGCATCGACTGAAGTTTAAGTTCTGAGAAGAATTTGAATTGTTTGAATGATAAATTGAGCTGCAGGTTTCAGTTGAAGAAATGATCATGCAGTTAAACAATTACAGATGATAGCATTTAATGTATAAACTCTGAAAGTTTTTGAATCGTCTATTGAAGAGCAAGAGATAAACGTAAAGTTACTGTGTGTACTGCAAATAGTTAAGTGTGCAGCCTCATAACATCTGTCTTCTCTCATCCAAGTGCATTAAAAAAAATTTCAAAAAAAATCTGAAGGCCATCTGTCGCACTGGCAGGCAAATGTTAACCAAACACATAAAGAGAGATCATGTTTGCAATGTTTCATTTACAGTGTGCTGTGTGTCTGTGTCACAGTTTGATTCACACACTCCTACAGACCCCTATGGTCCAATGAAGCCATAATGGAGGGTCCGCCGTTGTTTTCTTCAGTGTAAACAAACAAAGACGTCATAGAGAGGGGTCTTCATTGTGGCACTGCTGAGCAATCTGTGTAAAAAGGGCTTGCCCTCGACACACTGCTCCACTGGCTCATCAGAGGACCTCTTGACACCGTGAGAACCTCAGTGTTGACGGGCTACTACTCTTGACATGTAACCAATCTGACAACAGAAAGTTGGCTACAGACAGAGAGAGGTGGCTGCGTCAGAGCCATAGTGGCTAATTTTTAAATAAGTGTTAATTTTAACCCTGACATTTTTTGGCCTGACATAAACTCAAAAAACTACCACGTGTTAATTTACTTGTGTTTGATCCAGAAGTATATATACATCAAATACATCAGTATGACTTTGAAATCAAGGCCCAATCCCAATCCACCCCTTACCCCTTCCACTTAGCCCTGACCCTCCGTTTTGGGTATCCCAATTCTTGTTGAGACAGAGGGGAAGGGCGAAGTGTGAGGGCTACATGGCCCTCCAGACTGAGGTTTTCCAGAGCCACACTCCAAACGGAGGGGTAGGAGATATCAGCCAGATCGTGGCGAATGTTTCAGGCACAACAAAAGAAAAACACAAATGTAATTTCTTTGTAAATAAAGATTTTAAAAATGTTAATGACCGTCGGGTCATATTAGTTTACTGCCGTTTCTAATATGTATTATAGACATAACAAACCTAACAAAAATCACTAGTTGTGTGTGTGTCTGCTGTCTCGAGCCAAATAGCTAAAGTTATAACGTTGTTTTAAGGCTGATTTGTGGATTAAAGTGCTGCATTTTGACATTTTTAATATAAACATTTTTAAAACATAATATTTAATTATCTTATTGCAAAGTACTAAAATGAATATGTGTTTGACATTAATAGACTTGGCTGGTAAAAATTACACTGGTCATGAAGCAGCACTCACCACTATTGCCACAGTCAGCACAGGAGATGAGTTCCTCTGGCCTCTTGTCACGGTTCTGCTCTTTGGTCCCCAAACAGAAGCTGCAGATGGGAATGGGCTCTGCCACCGGCTGGGAGAGGGACAGAGCAGAAGGGAAAGGAGGACATAGGGGAGCAGAGAGAGAGTTGAGACTGTCAGTCAATTTAAAAGCTTAATTGTGTAAATAAAAGCAACAAAATGTCCTTGTGTGTCCTGCAAAGGACAGACTTAAAATCTACAATGACAACACCAAGCAGACTGTTTAGGATACTGAAGAGCATGACAGCTACAGTGAGCTTGCATAATTTATGTGGCATGTCATGTTAGAAGCTGCAATCATGCGTCAATGTCTCTGCTGACTCCTGAGTTGTTAGATCAAAAGCTTTAACTCCGTTCCTTTGGTTGTTCTGGTGGAGGAGTTTAATTCTAGAGCACAGTGTCCCACTTTGACACTTACTCTGAAACATGCCATCAGACATTCAGTTCTGGGGCTGCATAAATCTTTTAGTGATAAACCGGTGTGTGTGCTCAAGACCCAAAACAAATATATTATCTGATATGCAGACAAGCTAAACCAGGTTTGTGTTCAGAAAAACAAAAAGGCAGGATTAACACATGACATGGTGTTAAAACTTCAAAAAGGACTTGTGTGTTTAATAAAGTTGAAAAATCACATCCCTGAAGCACTGCAGGTGCACTTCACACAGGCACAAACACAAGACAAGGGGGCAAGGGGTGACACCGATTTAAAGTAGCTAAGGCCTGGAAGCCCTGAGGGCAAAGTGGTGTCTTACTGCTATGTCAGAGTACTGTATACTGCTTTTTCAGCATTCTGTTTACTGCTAAGCAATATGTATAGCAAATATGTATTGCAGTAGCAATTTAATAATCATAATCTTCATATTTTGGCTGTCATATTTACAACTTGTATAAATGTCCTGTATACAAATACATTTTGGTAGCATGAAATGCCAAAACTTGTTTTGTGTTTCCAAAACTCTATAAGACATCTTACTAGATGCAATTAAACTCCTTGTGACCTTTCAGATCTTGCTTTTTAACAACTGCGGTTGTTAACTGGGATTTTCTCAAATTGACCAAATTAAAAAAAGAACTCATAAAACTCTAAACTCTTCACAATAATGCAAGCACAAAATAATCAACAGCTCATGTCTGCTTATGACTTTTAGACGGTACATACTGGGCTGAATGAAGGACATTCATATGTGATGAAGGTTTGTCGAGTGATTTCAGGTTAAATATACCTACATAACTACTAAATGAAGCTGAGAATGTACAGCATGTTTATGAGAAAACACCTCAACTGAGGTACAACCTGCCTAGGGCGAGCAGTCCTCAAAAACAGAATGATGGACACTGAAGGAGTTGCAGGGCTGCATGGCAGAAACAGGAGACACTGTATATGGGATAACTGTTTGCTGTCTGCTTCCACATTCTCAGCTTTATGTTTGAGCAGCAAAGAGAAAGACACTGTTGGAGATGACTCACATGACATGACTGGTGTTTTCCAGCAGGCACATGGTAAACAAAGAGGCAGAGTTTCTGATCCGATCACAACATAGCAGGGCTTTTTGGCCGTCATACTAAACTTACACATTTGGTGTGATTACCCCAGTGCATGTCAGTGCAAACACTCAATGGTAGCATGGCGCTGTGTGAATGCTCCTCAGCAACATACTACGGACGGCAGAACAGCAAAACGTGCAAGAAAACTGCCTCATGGGAGAAGGCACACGACCAGAGAACACACAATGTGCTTGTAATGCTATGAGGAAGAAACAAGTTAATTAAATCTGTCCAGCTTGTTTATGAGATACCAATCATTGGTCGATAAAACAATTAGTTTGCGCTCCTTTAAAATGCTGTTGGCAGCGCTTGTGCTCTTCGAGGAAAGTTAATGGGATTCCCCAATCCAATGTTGGCTTCAAGTCCAAAATGTTTTGTGTGCAAATCCTTATCATGCCTTTATTTTAATATAGCAAATTACTTATATTTTTAGGATCTGAGTTGTAGGGCATTACAAAATGGGTACAAATTAATTTGCAGGCAACAATCAGGAATACTATTCTACCTAATAGTAGGTTGTAAAGTCTTCAAAACCTATGATAGCTTTTATGAATTTTAGGTTTTGCTTTGTTGTGATATTTTGTTGCACTGCTCAGTGCACGTCGTTAAACACAGGGGATAAACATAACCAATATTAAAATTTATAATCATATGATATCAATTAAGAGTATTATTATACTATCAACATGTAAATATTTGTAAATAACCAATGTAAACCAGTGCATAATTTGAATAGATTTGTAAATAAATTGTCTACAGTATTTCACATGCCTTTCCTCGTTACTTGTCCCTATGTCACACTTTTATCAATGTCCATACTTAACACCACCTTTCCTCATAACTCCTCTTATTTTGCTATGAAAATACTAAAATATCACAATGTCTCATTTGATTAAAAAAATAGACATTTCAAAAATACAAAAAATTGCAAACTTCTACTATTTCAGGAACAACACTTTCAAGCTGTTCAAAATAGACGTTAATTTTGTGTCCCTACATCACACTGAGGTTTTAGCTCATATTCACGCAGAAAAGCTGGAGCTTGACATCTGATTTCTTGATGTGTTTTAGAACTCATTGAGACTTATTCATAGACACCTTCTTTAGATCTTTACATATAAGCTGTCCCTACATCACAACTTGGCAGACCCTAATCTACAACCTGTGATACTTTTTTATGTAATCACACAGCAAACCACTTGAGTTTGTCTTTAGCAGACAGGTTGAGTGAAATTAACCCGAGTTGTAGATGGCAGTACGTTACATGCAATAAAAACTTCCCCAAAACCAAAAGACGGACAAACGTCGACCCCGAAGTGCAAACCAGGCCAAAGTATCTCCATTTTTCAAATGTTCCACTATGCTACCTGTCGCTACCTAACTTGAACCTGGTACTAGTGGCGAGGGTGCTAATAGCTCATTCCGCTGCTGAGGGGAGGGAGGCTAACCCTGCCCGGAGCACTGCCACAGGTGCACTCAGCGCAGCACAGGAAGACGGGCACTGACCCAATCTTGGCTGTCAAGACCAAGACCTAACTTTCTGGCTCTACAAGACAGATATAGGTAAGGTTTGATGTAAAAGTAAATAAATATGTACAACTAATTACACCATAAATCTTGAAGCACTCATGACAATTAAAGTCAAGGCAACGGCTACACGATGTGGCCAGGATGAAAGGTTATTGAACTAAACACAGAATGATATTACAGAAATAAAAAAAATTAAAATAAAAAAAAAAATACATAAATAAATAAATATCTATCTATCTATCTATGACTGAAGAAATTCAAGGAAGAGTTTCTTCCTCAATCTAAATTTCTGAGAATGATGAAAACACCACGAGAATATACTTATCTGCAGGTTTTAGATCATCAGATATCTTTTAAAATCGAAAACAATTTGTAGGAGGGACACACATGTGTTCGAAGCATGCACTTAACCCACAGGGGACAATCCAATCATTTTTTAAAATGGGAAAAACAACAACATGACATTCACTAAGGATGGTGTTACAGGGTTCTCTGCAAGACAACAGCGCAAATGCACATAACTGCAGCAAGCTGGGTAGGCAGCAGGTCCTGGCAGGGAGGAGACAGGGACAAGAGCTTGATTTATTGGGTTCATTTCCTTCTGAGTCAAGCTGCTTCCAACACACCCCACTACCTCTGTACCCACCCACCTAACAGCACAGGGACAGAAAGAAAGAAGAAAGAGAAAAATAAGGTATGGGGTGCGGGAAAAGGGGAAGAAAGAGGCAAACAGTGGGAGGATGCTTGCAGAGAATAAGAAGTGAACAGAGAGGCAAATAAGCAGAGACATGCCAGGTATAAAGTGGATGATAGAGTCGTACTGGAGGATAAATGTAAGCAGTAGTTCCATCTCTGGAGCCATTTTACATTCTCACAGAGAATGATATCTTCTCTACGATGATATCCTAATGGTTGTTTAAAACTGTGTGCGAGCTGACATTATCGAGTGTCACTCGCATTGAAAAAAGAAATCAATCATAAACACACGCTGTGAGTCCACACATTGAGAGTGCATGCAGTGTGTGCTAGTGCTGCATTCAAGATGACCTCCGAAAAATGTGTTCACATGATCAGCTCAGAAATCATGCCCTGATGATTGACTATATCAATAGCCAATCTTGTTCATAACAATAAAGCTCAAGGGGGATAATATCAATTATCAGTGACGTCTTTGCTTTTGTAATGCTGGCAGCGTCTCTAATATTAAGACTGCAAACATATCAATCCAATATTAAATTACTTTCAGGTTTCCAAGGAAGAAAAATCAAATTGGACCATGAGTTCAAATCTATTTGTCCAAGACAGATCAGGTATTTTCCCACTTTCTGATGTGTCACGAACACAGCATATGTAGGCATACATGGTCACAGCAACAAGTAACAAGTTAAGTTAGCGTGACTAAAATCATGTGAACAAACAGCCTAAGGAAACAAAATTGAGACACCACCAGCCTTGACATCCATGTCGTCAGACTGACAAGATCATCCTTGCTTGGATGGCGGCAGTTCGGGTTCGAAAAAACACATCTTGCTCAAAGGTTGTTTGCCGTTCAAGATAGATACACAACCAACTTGTTTAACCATCTCCTAACAAAACACCACTCAGAATATGATTTTGACATCTTCTCAGCGTAGTAGAGCCCAAAACATTCCCATCCATCACTACATCACAGACACTAGTAGCAAACTATATTAGTGCCTAACCCATTTCGGACTTCAGCTTAACTTCTTATGCATTTCCAGCAGGCTAGATGCCTTGTGGCACATTGCTGCCTCATCCAGGTCAGGAGATTCCACTTTGGGGAACGACTATTTCCATAGGTGTAATCCTATTGTGGTGATGAATTGGAGGACTGCTTTAGTGTGTGGTGGCATTTGTCTATTTTGACGTATTGCAGACACTGTACTAAGTAGACTTATGGTGCATGTGTGCTACTCTATGGCGCTACTGCTATGTTTGTACATTGCACCCTTGGTGTTATTGTTAATAAACCAAGTTCTGAAGTTAATAAACATCTTGTAATTCCTGCAAACATCCAATAATCAGTTTAACAGCACAGTGGATTGATGAGGATTTTACTGTGACGAGAGTAGTCCTCCACGCGAAGCAAACAAGTAACGCCTGATAAAAAAAACATGTTCTGAAAGTAAACTAATGTTATCAATCAGTATTCCTATCGGTACTGCTACCCGGCCTGACAAAAAGAGGTATTGGTATTGGTATTGGCATCCGTATTTATGACAAGAAAAGCAGCAAATGGAAAGAACTAACAAATGCTATGACCAAGTACCAAGTACAATGACATGGTTCTTACTTGAATGCTTCAATTTCAAGTAAATATCAATCATTAGTGGGGAATGATTAATATCCTATTAACAAGGGCAAGCTGGTACGACATAAGAATTTTATGAACACATTTTGAAGGATGCAAAAATATTGTCTATTAAGGATTATCAACAAAATCCTGGAAAATATCAAGATATCATTTTTTGCCAATATGGCACACACCTGCTACCAAATGGTGATCAAATCCCCAGACAATACCGCAAGACTCCAAAACAAATCATTATTAAGCTCCATATGATCCGAGTACATGATGAAAATAGCTATAGTGATCTGCTGAACGAACAGTCAGTCAGTGAGGAGAAATGGAACTCAGCAGCAAGACGAAAGAAGGAGAGGAGTGTGAAAAAAAAGACAAGGCTAGGACAAAAATAAGAATTCAGAGGGCGAGAGCGAAGGAAATGGAAAGTGTAAAGAAAGAGAAAATCTGCTGCGGCCGTCTTCTGAGCGGTATGCGTGTGACCAACACCTCAATCATTCTTGACGCTACCCCTTCCCTGCTGGAGGAGGTCAACAGCTTCCACTCTCCCTGTGAGCGCTCGAGTAAACATGAGCCAAGAGCAAGCGAGAGAGCATTGTCTTTCACACACAGACACGCACATTTACGGTGAGGCTTCAGTTACTGCTGCCACTGTAAATTAATCCCCAACAGATACTAATAAATGAAAAGCTAATCCTTCCTTCATGACAGGCATATTGAAACAGTGAAATGCAATCCTCAAATTCCTCCTGAGAGCTGTTTTCCCTCCCTATTTCAGCGTTTTCTACCTCAGCCAGAGCTGTTACCAAGACAGTTATTACACCAAAGCAGCGCTCTGGATCGACCGACTATTTGAGCTAAGTATCATGGTCGACATTTGACTTGAGATGTGCATATGTGGAGGTGTACAGGTCTACTTTAAGCCTGTGTGTTCATGCTTTGACATGTGCTCTTTTTTCCCTCATGTAAAGACGATTCAGGAACAGAACGTTGTTCTGAGCCAAAAAGACACGCCTTATAGCAACTGTTAGCAATCAGCTGCAGCAACTGGGTGGACTAGAAATGCCATACAAACAATCCAAACATGTCTTACAAGTTACAGGCTCCTCTGCAAATATACACCTGAGCGCAAATGGACAGGTGAGGATACCAGAGTCTGCCCAAGCTGGCAGGCCCACTCATGCTTGTGTTAACTTTGCTCTACATTTTTCTTTTAAATAGCTGAAATTAATACGTGAGGCACTGTGGCTGAAATGGCTGGACTGGGAGATAATAGGTTATAGAACACAAGTGGTGGCCTGGTTTCCCCTTTGAAAACTGGCTTGGAACTACGGGTACTATCCAAAGGCAAAGGACATGAGAGTGAGACAGGAAGGAGGGAACAATGGAAGAAGGGCGACAGAAGAAGGAGGAGGGGAGGGGAGAAGGAGAAAAGGCAATGGGAGAAAAGAGAAAGAAAGAAAAGCATTGCTGTTGTCCTTGTCTCATCTTAAGTCAAGGATCTCATTAACATGGAAGCCCAATCTCAGCACCCCCCACCCCACTTCCCTTATGGCTGCCCCCACCTCAAACACAAACTCATCGATCACTGTTACAGGACATACTGCACCAGCAGAGACACCACACAATCACATATGCACTTGTTCTAAAAGTCAGAGATACACTCAGCACGAGTGTATCCAAGTGACATCAGTCGATAGATAGAGGAGTAAACTTTACATTTCAAACCTGAAATACCTGGAGCCTCACTAGCCTGGAAAAGAATTGGTATACTCTTCCTTGTGAAAACTACAACAGCCTGAGGAAGATGCTGTGTTGTGCCAACATGCTTTACCTTCAGCCAAGTACCACCCCCATTAAAAATTGAGGTTAGCCAGGGAGCACAAAGCTAAAATTCACTGCATGAAATGGAGCGAGCCTGGCAATGCTCCAACCGTCACTTCCACATCTGCTCTACACACTGGCTCTATTTGTGGGGTGGGGAGGTTAGCCATACACAAGGCACCACTCAGCTATGCTTCACGTGCAAAATGCCATTCAAATCACAATCACTGGTGAGCTTAAGGTAACTGCTCCCCTTCTGGGCTCTGACACTGCCGCTAATGCCATTTCTATAGACTCATGGCAAGCAGCATCTTGTCTCTGGTTATTCTTTAGCAGCCAATGGGACAAAATTGGAAAACATTGCTGAAATGACAAATAACGGCCAAGGCTACACAATGACAAATCTTTGGTGCTGTATGTACACTGAAAATGTCAACCAGGACACAGACCTCTGGCCAGTTTTTAATCATAATTATGCCAAAAGACATAGTCCAGAAGAAAATTGTTGAAATTGGGGTGTGCTGAATTTGAGTATCATGAGTAAAAAACAAATTTTTGCTGAGTTTTCAAATGCAATTTTTTTTATTACTTTGAGAATTTCATTACCTCATCTTTTAAAGGTGGCAGCAGAACTCAGAGCAAAATATCACAAAGCTAAAAAATTTGTGTCCAATGCCACAGATGTCCCCACAACTGGAAAAACTCAATTTTGACATACAGTGAAACCCTAAGGCCCCCTTTAGGTGAGGCATAAAAACCCATACATAACACAAATGGCCCAATAGCAATAAATTTAAGGAAGAAAACGCGTTCATTCTACTTTGTGTGAACTGACCCGTTTTCATAAATGAATGCTTGAGAGTTTTTCAATTTCCTCTGCTGGTATGTATCACTAAATGTCAAACAAGAACTGGGTCTGTGGCAGCAACGCAGCATGAATTTAAAGCTGGTGCCATCAGAGAGTGAAACAAGCCTTTTCAACTTAAGGCACTAATAATGGTTCAACTGAGGCCAGGGCTCTGGTAATATGGAAACTGTCAAGGAAAGGAGCCAGAAATGGAGAATTTCACCTCCTCCTTAAAGAGAAAAAAAAGACATCAGCCCAAAATGTTAAATTTGGGGGAAAAGGCGAACGGAGTGGAGGGAGACCATTTCATGGCACCCAACTTAGTCTTTTTCTCCACATTCCTATGATGTAGAGCTAAAAATGCTTCCATCCATCTATCGAACACAAAAACGTAGCTCTTATGAAAACAAAATATTATGCAGCAGTAATGACAGGGAAGAGGACTGAGAGGCAGGTTGTAGCCACATTACCCATTTCTGAGGGGATTCATTTGTATTCACTGTCATCTGAGTGACAACAGACAATGTCTTCACCTTGAGCAAATAACAAGAGGTAATTTGTGTGATGACAAAGAGATGGGTAGGTGTTGTTACATAAACCAGCAAAAAGAAAAAAGAATTACAGCGGATAAATATATCAATTACGCTTAATAAGAGTATTCTAATGTAGCAGCTCTACAACCACTACCAGCAGAGTAAACACAAGCTGCAGCATGCCAGCCTGTTAAGGTTTCAGTTGGACATTTTAAAGGGAAATCACCACAAGTATAAAACAGCGTATGAGCAGAAGATGTGACTGTATGTGTATGTTGTTCGCTTTTTTTCACACGTCCTCGCCGTGACACTGCACGTCGACATCGAGAACTCTGGTTCACCCCACTCCAGCTGTTGAAGAAAGGGCAACCACAGGGCAGGGTGATTGCTCCTGCCTATTATGACGGGATGAAAATCACACACACACACAAACACAATTTCATACCCACACATGGATATACACACACAAAAGCTCAGCGTCGAGCCCATCCCACCTAATGGCCATAGCCTCATAGTGCTCACGGGCGCTCAGGGGAGGCAATGAGGTTTGCCATCTATATATCCATGACCCCTGGTTGACTTCACTCCCCCATTCACCTCCCCCCTCATGACCTGGCAATGGTACCCTATTAGGGTGAGAAGGGTGAGACAAAAATAGGGACTGGGATCCCGTTTGAATGGAGCGCTCTCACACAAACACCAGCATGTTGAGTACACAAATCTCCCTGCAAATGGGGTCAAAGTCAGTTCTTAGCCATTTGTTTTGATTTCTCTCCCCTCTGCTTCACTCATGGTCATAACTGCTAGCAATCATGCAGGGCAATATGGCAATGATGCATCAGTGGCAGAGTAGGAGATTGGAGGAGAGTGATCATACAACACCGACTGTATTTCGTGTGCAGTTACTATGTCCTTGCACAGACTGACATGTACATCAACAACACGACAGTCACATGATGCAAACAATTGAGCAGTAATACAGTTATATGCTTTAGAGAGATATATGAAGGCAACATCACAGGAAAGATAGTGAGATTGAAAAACAAGAAAACCTCCACATTTACGTCCGTATTTTAATTCATAACAGTGATGTAACTGGGTGGCTTCTTAAACAAAAAGCTAAACTGCTTGTGTGAAAATTCATTGTCTACCTGTGTTGAGTTTCAAATGAACAGGATTTGATTGAGCTATTTGGAGTCATATTAGGTTTCATCAAAAAATGAATTCACCTGTGTGGAAGCATTGCATTCACACTGAGGTATGCATTACTTTCTTGTGTTTTAATTTGGTTCTGTGAAGCAGAGTAGCAGGCTGATGAGTAGCTGAGTCAGAGAGAAAGAGGTGGTTGATCTCTGTGTGTCTTAAGGGGTGTACCATCTGCAGCCAAGCAGGTCACTATGTTAGTCAGACCACATGTGACTCCAGCCTGCTCTCTAAGATAATCCTACTTTGTGTGTATGTGTAAGGGCATCCTTACCATAACCATCAGTGGCTGCACACCACTCTATGCACACACATATCCCCAAATTGGAGCCACACTATGCCAGTAACCAGTCAAAACAGTTTTAGAATCTATCTACTATCTTCATGATCCACTGGCTGCCTGAGTGACAACCTCAGACACATATGACACAATGATGGGACAGTAGGCTGGCAAGTAGTAGCTCAAAGGGGTTTATTTACAAGCTGGTTGTTAGAATGCATGTTTGCATGTCATTTGGGCATCTGAGGTGGACGATTTATGACATGTGAACTCTGTGTGCGGTCTCATGTGAGCCTGTCTCCACTGTATGTTTATGTATGCCATTCAGTTTCTTTCTTGTATGCAGTTGCATGGTTTCATATTTGTTTGTGTATGTGTACACATGTCCATAGTTCTTAGAAGCAGAGGGTAACAGCCAACTGCTCACTCTGATCAGGTTACAAAAGTGGGTGTGTTCCCGCTCTCCTCTGTCGCCTGCATGTCTGCCTCCCCCTCTCTCTCCCTCTCTGCTTTCCGAGGCCTGCAGCTTGCATCATCCAGGCCTCTTCCTCTGGCACCACTACAGACCACCTCTCTCTCACTTGTCTGTGTTCCTGCCCTTCCCTCTCCTCCTTTCTTTCTCCCATCTCATCATATCCTGAGAGGGAACAGCCCTGCAGCTGGCTCACACTCTCTGCTGGAAGCTAGAAGCCATGTGACTGACTCCTTTGACCTTTAACTCCACCACCTCTGCTGAAAACTGGCCCACCGGCTGCCCACCTGGCATAACTCTAGTGTTGCTTGCCTGAAACACAGCATACAGACCTGGGATTCTGTCACTCATACAGTCACTCATCAAACACTGACAAACTGCCATCAGTGACGTCTTTCTGAAATGTACATTGACCTGGTCTACCGAACACACATGGAACAACGCATATATGGACACTACAGTTTATAGAAAGATGCCCACTCTATAATTTGCCTAATCTTACAAATGTTGCCCAACCGTTCTCAGCCATTTACAAAATAAATGCAAGGGGCGTGAAAAATGGTGAAAAATGCTAAACAATATACTGGATTAAAACTCACAACTTCCATTCACCTTGTAAAAGGCCTTACTGAGCTTCAGTAATTACAACCTTGTAGGCCATGACCAATTTGAACAAGCAGAAGAAATGTAGTGCCAACATCTTGTGTACTGCCAGCATAGATCTGAACAATTCTGGGTGTGCAAAAGCAATTATGAAAGTGGAATGTGTGTTTTTTTAAATAGAAAAATTATCCAGGAAATGTGTTTCTTGTTACATTCACAGATGACTTCTTATGTTGCTCGAAAAAGTTTTATCTGAATAGCACATCTGATTTCTTGTTTTCTTGTCAGAAGTGCCTGAACACTAATGTTGTTTCAACAGGTTACTGGTGACCTGGTGAACACGTGATGTCCGCAGACCACAGTGCTTTATACTGATTCATCATTTTATAGAATTTAATGTATTTAAACAAAATATTTGCTTTCAACAATGCTCGGAAATATCCAAATGATAACTGCTACCTCTGTGTACCAATAATGCTCATATTATGACCAGGTGTTTACTATTTAATGTATTTTATCAAAATATGTACATTTGAGGTGCATCCACAGTATTACATGTTTGTTTGTGTTAGTGACAAATGCAGACACATTACCTTGTCTTTCTCGTGGGGCAGCAACCGGACAGGTGGCAGTGATTCCAGAGACACTGTCCCGGTCCCGTCATCCAGGGAGTTGCTGCGGCTGACAAGCTGGAACAGTGGACCCTGCTTGACCACACGTCCATGGGCCACGGCCCTCTTCAGGGCCACCCTCAGCTGCTGGTGGAAGAGGCCAGGCCCCATGGAGCCACTTCCCGACAAGTAGGCTGCCACATCAGCCTGGCATTTGAGAAACCGTTCAATGTTCTTTAAGCTGGAGCCACCAGGCTCATGGAGCCCCTCCAGTGCTCGCTTGATCAACTTGTTCCAGTCAAGTCCCGGTTTCCTCCCTGAATGGGAGTGAGAGCTACCACCGCCATTGTTGCTGCCACCTCCTCCTCCACCTCCTCCAGAGCTGCCACTACCTTTGGGTTTAGGCAGAGCCAGGCGCCCAGGGTTGTCAGGGTCCTTGTAGGAGTTGAGACCTTTGTTGGTGACCTTAAGGATGGTACCATCCTTGACACTAAGCTCCAACTGCTCCAGAACCGTTTTGCGGTCCAGACCATGAGACATAGAGACAGCATTACAAATGCGCTCCTCTGATGGTCGCTGCTTCTGCTTCTTCACCTTCTTGATGGCCTCTAGGATCCATTGTGTGTACATTGGGTTGGCCAGTTTCACCATGGCTACGGTCTTAGTAGGTGCAGTGGCCCTATGGCCTCACTGCTATGACCACACACAAAAAAAGAGACTGTGAGCCAAGGAAACACCTGGCCTGCGCCGTAGCGCCGCCTCCTCCTCTTCCTCTTTAACCACTGCCTGTTTACTATCCCTTGTCCTGGGGTCGCACAGAGAGTCCCTCAGAAGCTGAGTATGAGCAGCACGGTAATAAGCAGCTGACCATAGCACAAACCCCCTGAGCCAACCCTCCACTCACTAAAATGCAGTTTACCCACACCCACTTCAAGCCAGGACGGTCCCTGGCGAGAAGCAGGGTGGGGGTGGGGGTGGAGGAAGTAGCAGGTGTATTAGCAACTTAACACTCACACACCACACACAGTAAAGTAGAATAAATGTTGACAATAAAAGGGGCTTTCAAAAAAATAAAAAAATAAGATGTCTCCCACTTTGTCTGTCACAGAATACCTATGCACGGTCAATAGAACCTGTTCATTCAGCTTACTGTCAGAGTAATCCTCAAAGGTTGAAATGGAAGAAACGGGACTTCTATTCAAGGTTAGAACATTTACTGTCGGAGGCAAACAGGCCAAATTTCAATGTAAGCTGTGGAAGATGATCATTGTCACAAAGATGTGAAATTAATGTTTCAATGACTAAGGTGAGGGCAACACAGTAAGCTTGTTTTTTTTTCTGTGGAGTACAAAATCCAACAAGGTTTTCGTGCATCGTTCCTCGCTTTTTCTTGTTTTTCTGCTCTGTCTTTCACTCATCCAGCGGTCTGGGCTTCTCAACTCTGGGATGGAACAGATAGCTCATCCCAAGGAGCAGCCAGGACTGATCACCTTCATGCTTATTGCACTTTGGTCGCTGAGGAACCCTGTGCACAAAAGGGAAAAACACAGAGACACAGTTAACCTTGCAGAAAACAACTATACATATTTTGTTTAAGAAGATGTAGACATATTTGAGCAGGTGCAACTTTATAAACAACACAGTTACAACTCAATGTTCTTACAGAGATAGATAAAGCCATGTATGCCTTTTTGAGAGCACAATTAGGTTTGGTCGAATTTTGATGTAGATTCTCATTCATCCAGGTCATGGCAATGCTTTAAGGCTGAATTTGAAGCAACTGGACTTGTGTTTAGGGTTTGACCCTGATCAGGTTTGGCCATGAACTACTAACAAAACAACAAATTAGGAAGAGTACTCATTCTACTGACACATGGTATACCTCTAACAGTTTGCTAATCATTTTGAATGCAACCACAAAGTTCTCATATTACATTGCTAGCACTTCCAAAACCAAAGCCAGCCCACCACACGGATTGTCATGTAATAAGCATGCTCACAACCTCTAATAACTACTAGAAATGATACAGGTTCGTCATATGATGGTGGAAATGATGAGGTTTAACAAGGTTAAAACATCATCTCCAAAACTTCATTCGCGAGTTGACCATTGGACTAGTGAGGTTGCTAACGTAAACATGATGCAGTCAAAACACAGACTGTTAGCAAACATTAGCTAAGAGGCTAGCTAAAAGGTATCCAAGACAATTACAGCATTACCAAACATTTTCTATTGGTTCTATTTCCTATCATTGATATATATATATATATAAAGCAGCTATGAATCTGACAAAAAGTCTTCCCGCTAACATCTGTTGTTTAGCAAGCTAACATCAGAAGCTAACAAGCGAGCTAACGTTACGATTATGTTACTAACGTTAACGCTAACCTGAAACGTAAACAGCTTGAATCAGGAGGGTAGCCAGCGCTCAAACTCAAAAAGACAACATTTGCTCCTTCGGTCAATATTTCACACAACACCAACAACCACAGCGCAGCAAACAAGGCAAATAATCCAATTTTGAATGATATATAGATATTAAAGAAAGACCGCGGCCTTGCAAAAGGCACAATGCAACTTGCAGACGGCCATCACAGCTAGCGGGCAGTGTAAAAATGAAGATAACATAGCCGCAGATTTTGCCGTATTACATGTTCTGTGGCCTCCTTCTCAGTCTTCAGTATGGGCGAGGAGCCTCTGCCCGCTTAGACGCGTCCATAGAAGCGGTCCCCACCTTCCTTACTTCCTCCCTCCACCAACCACCCTCCCACGTAACACTACAGCCTGCGGTATGGTGAAGACAAGGCCGCTGGAGCGGAGTAGCTAGGCCTCGGCTCCCCCCCTCCGTACCCCCCACCCACCTCCGCGATCATCATCCCTCCGTACCCTCTCTCCTTCTACCTCTCGCGGTTCCCCAGAAAGCCCGAGCTGGTCCGGTTCTGGTTTCGGAGGAAAGCTCGGGTAAAGCAGACCATGTAAAAAATCAAATGTCCCCCACTCGGTTTCCGCTGCTACTCACCGGAATTTCGTGTCGAGCCGCCAAGGAGAGGGTGCCTAAATCGTGCGAAACGGAGACAACAACAAGCCTAAAAATGCAGCCACAGACCTGAAGCTCTGGAGCCGACGCCATCTTTGAGTGAAACAGGAGCACTGCGGGTGGGGGAGGGGGGAACGCTGAACCGTCAGGCAGGGAGGGTTAAGGGACCGTCTGCATGGTGCGAGGCGAAGACCAGGGGGAAAAAAATCACTGCAAGGCGCGGGGGGCGGTGGCGCTGTGCTGTTGCTATGAGAGGGGTGTGGAGAGCGTATGAGCACATGAAATGGAAGAAAGGGACAGATGGTGGTGGTGTTGGAGGAAGAAAAAAAAGAGGGAAGAGGTGTTCTCGCATTCTCTATACTACAGACTCATAGGGGGAGATCCAAGGGAGCGTCTGCTTCTTGCCCAGCAGTTGTACAAACTCAAGCCAATGAGCGTGCCTTATCGTTAGAGGGTATTTAAAGATCAAAGTGAGACACCCCTCCACACTGCAGTCTATTGTAGCAGCTGTGTGTTTTTAAAGCTGAAGATGGGAAGTGAGCCACACAGATCCAGTCCCCAGAGATGTTCAGATGCTTCTGTGTAGCTATATGGAGTATTATAGCACTTAATAAAGCATGTTATTATCTGTCTATGCAGAGCGGTTTACTGATGCATTGCCCATCAGACTGTGAAAAAGAGTATTAGCTTTCCACCAAAGAAAATTATTATGTAAACTGTCTGCAGCAGATCCACTTTGCTACATTTCATTAAATGACAACTGAGTCTAATAACTTTTCCTTATAGTTTATGTTTGGAGAAAGGAGGGTATTTATTTTACAGCGCTCAGTGCAACATAAATTACAGCATCTGGTGACAGATGGAAGCAACATAATGTAAAGGTAAAACTCTCTGTGCATTTGGATCTGAAGGGTGCTCAATTTAAATGAGCACTGAAAGTGTCCTAATTATGGATCCGACCTAATATACATTTCAGGAGAATGAAAAACTACATTAATAAAATTGAGACTGTTATTCATGGCTCAGAACACAAAAGACAATCACAAGGAATGATAAGGTATCCTATATTGTAGCCATAATACATACATTTGCCTTGGGTGAGTTCGAACAACTTAAGTACAACCTTTTTATTCAGAGGAAATCAATTATGAGAGGAAAACTGAAAACTTGCAGCTTCAATTTCATGATCATAGTGATACAGAGGCATTTGTGCTGGAAATCTGGCACCAATCTTCCTTTTTTATTATAGGCTAATGGTGAAAGCTCCCTAGGCGGAAATTAAATTATCCACAGCTTTGTGTAAAACGATGTGTACAGCAGTCCTCAAAGACGGATATTAAAGTGTCCTTAAAGGTGCAATTAGACCCGAGGTTTTCCCATGTTAGGGTTTTCTTGTGAGTGGGTGAACTGCAGTCAACCCAGTGGTGATCAAATAAAACCACTAAGGTCACATTTTACTCGCTGTTTATCTTGCACCTCTTCAGGGACAGATAAATCACATTCCAACGACACGGCACTAATTATAATTAACTATAGTGTTATTACACAGATAAACATTGTGAAGCATTAACACATGAATGGCTATTAGTGCACCTCCTGAGGACTCACATATTGCATTAGTGTGTACAGTAAGCCAGCTAACAGATGGACAATACTCAGGAGAAGCTTGCACTACATCTATAGTTGCTGGTCATGAATAAATAATGTTGTGTGCCATAATCAATTGCAGAGGACATGTTCACCAATACACAACAGCAGAAACAAACCAACCTGCATTGACATGAGGGTGGAGGCGTAGGGAGTCATTTGACTGTAATTATGATAAGATCATATGTCATTTGACTGTAATTATGATAAGATCATATTGATTTTCATAAAGATAAATAAAGGCACAAGCACCACTTGAAGACCTTATTCCAAATGACTGCTGTCAAATTCTACAGTAATTTGAGGGCAGGGTTTGCAACTCAAGCACATTACACTCATCTTTTACAAGATATTACAAATTATTCCTTATTATTATGCTATTACAGCATGCCTGATTTTACACAATATAAAAGTCATGTATAACTTAGTATGTATAAGGAAGAGCTGAAATGACAGGTTTTAAAATTACCTTTTTGGCCGACTGACAGAAATTAATGGGCCAACATTTTGATAATTGATAAATAGTTAAAAGGAATAGTTTCCCATTATAGATATGTACTTATTGTTATTTTCTCTCAGAATGTTTGACAATAAGATTGAAATCACTTTTACATCTGTCTGGTAATTTAAAAAAAAGGGTCTCTCCAAAGTTAGCAAATTAACACATTATATATGTTTAATCCAAACAAAAGCAGTAACTTTGTGAAGTCTTATTGGAGACTCAAGGAAATCATTGGTCGGGTCAAGATAGAGTTCATTACATAACCCCAACCCATTATGAAATAACAGAAATGTGACATAACACACATTAAAGTTGCTGGTGCTGTAAGTGGACTTTGTTACCTCATACAAAGCCCTTCTGTTTCCCTGCTTCCAGTCTTTATAGGATAGCTTGGGATAGCTTGCTACAGCCTCCAGCTTCATATTAAACACAAAAATGCATATGTGTGACCAAAAAAGTATAATTGTTGAACTACTGCTTTAAGTCAATATACTGTGCAACAGTAATTCTCCAAATCCTGATTTTCAACTTTGGCTCTGGGAAATTGTAAGCAATATTTGTAAGTCACATTTCTTTGACATTTTAAAGTCTAAACACTTGACCGTATTGTCCGACAAATAAATGACAGATCAACGGATAATAAAAATGATACATATTTCTATCACTTATTGACATTTCCGTTTAAAATGTAGCATTTTGGGCTATAACGAGTGGACCTTGTCACTTATTACTGTTACACTGCATAAAGTAAAATCTTACCATGTGTCAATTCCTATTTTAAAACACTGGTTGCCCAAATATAGACAGTGATCTAAAAACTGATTGAAAATGTGTAGGGTGATAAATTTCACCCCCTTCCCACAAATAGATGTTTTGATATGAGACCCTGGGCTTGTATTGTATCTTTGGTGGAGAAAAGGAGACAAGTAATCCTTCGCTTCCTTTCATCCCCTTAATCCTCCTTTTTAAATTTCTGTTCTCTGAGCATCCACCTGCTCGGGGCCCTGTGCCCCCACCAAGTCACAACAGTGTCCACCTGCCCCCTGCAGCCCTCCTCTCTGTGATACACACACACACACACACACACACACACACATAAACACACACATCCTGTCCACCTGATGCACAGCGGCAGCCCCTGCTCTCCGGGCCTGCTGTGGGTCCTGCTGGCTCCTTTTCTGCTCCACTTCGTCCTGCCTCCTGAACCATTGCCAAGCCAAATAAACGTACGACTTCCCTTTTCAGTCTAAAAAAAACATTTCATGCTACACTTACTGTGCTTGGTTTTTGTTGTCGCTGTTATGTTTTGCTACAATGTATATATTTAATTGAGAGTTGGACAGTTTCCATATAGCCTATAAATAGGTTCTGCTGTTGTTTTTACTCTAGATCCTTTTGCAGTGACACGTCAGAGCTCCTATTGTGAAATGGACTTAAATCAGGATCTGATTGGTTGCCTGTTTAGGTTCAGTAAATGAGGATGTTTACATATTGAGTGCAGCTGAGGGGGCATTTTCCAAGTAAACAAGGCGACTTCAACACAGCCCACGCTGCTTTGGGAGCCGTTTACACCACAACGTTTTTTCTATAAAAAGGTAACCTTTCGTTTTGTGGTTTGGCCTTTCATGCACACGGCAACGTTTTGAGGGCCTAAAAACACAAACGTTTGAAACCGGGTTGCACAATGTATTCTTGGTGAAAATACCACCATTACACATGAGCATGCTGGCAAAAGGCAATTCTTATGAAATTTGTGATGACAAGGCCCGACTTCAAGCACGACTATTACGCCTTGCGTGTGTTATTATATTCTGTTAATGACATTATGCTGTGACCTCAGACTGGGATTTTGTTTTATAGGGTTCCTTGATGGAACGGACACCCCTATCACTGCTCCTGCAATTAACAAAGGAGGCTATGTGAATAGGAACCACTGTGATCTTGTTCTGTGGAGTTGATTTTGAAAAGTTACACCACCAACTACAGGCCTGCTGTGCATATTACAGGATTTTCATTTGTTTTTGTGGATCCATGTGCATGAAGATAATTTTCACAACGTGATATGACCAACAGAGCATTTTTAAAACACAAAGGACAAACTTTTCAGTTTTTAATCAAACTGTTACAGTCATTATGTTAACAGCCATGATGGAAATTTCAGGTAAGTAGGGTTAATTAAAATAAATAAATAAACAAATAAATAAATAGGGTAAATTGAAGATTTCAACATGACTCAGCTGAAAGGGAAAACAGAAAATGCTTCCTCTGACTGATTTATTCGACTTTCGTAAATAAAAAATCAGAACATATGACTGTAGACTGCAGCTGTGAGTAAGCAGCAGTCAGTATGGGCCACAACCTGTGCAGACCTCATTTCTGAGTTCCTGTTTTTTTGGTTGATGACTGGAGTGCTGCGCTCAGATATCCAGGCAGTGTCCAGGATTGCTTTTTTTGTCCGTGTGAAACTAGCAAGCTTCCTGCTGTGGCTGGCTGGTTGCCAAGTCCCAAAACCCCAACCCAACCACTCCCACCAACCCAAACTCCAACAAACCCCTCCCATCCTGAAAAGAGCTGAAACATACAACGGAAATTTCCAGGGCCTGTTTGCCCAAGAGTGTGCCCCCACCCATCCACTGACCCCCACCGCAATCCAGAACTCCTCCGACCCTCCCTCCCTGTGGCCCCTGCTCCCTCCACTGGTTTCAATCCAAAGGGACAGACAGCAGCAGGGAGGTGAAGTGCAGCTTGTTGGCGCTGAGCTGAAAGTCAAGCCAGACACCTCTGGTGCTCCCTTCAACTCCTCATGTCTGAAGTCTTGCTTCCTTCACTTGAACCCAGAAGTGTTTAAGAGTAGGCTACTTGAGATAGAGAGGGAAATGTACTCTGCTTGACAAATCAATTATCCTGCTGTGGTTAACAGTCGTTTTAAGAGTAACTATATTTCAGGACAGGGCCTCTGACAAGGCCATTTACATGTTCAAATAGTTCTGACTATATCACCATTAAGTGCAGTAGAGGAGGAGCCAGTCACAGTAATCAATAGTGCTGACACAGGAAAACTGACACATCCACGACATGCAGTACGTTTTAGTTTTATCCGTTTTAAAGGCATGATTCAAGGTGAAAGTGGCTTCAATTTGGTCAGGTTAGAGAGACCAGAGGACATGAAACCTTCAACCAACAGCCAAGCAACGAAATAGAATGAATAAAAATAATCACAAGATTCATAAAAAAAGTCAGATAACACATTTTTCAAAAGTATCTCAAGGGCAGTTCACAGTTTATCCCATTTACAAGGTGCATGGGTTCTCATATTAGTTCTCTAGAGATTACAGCGTGTAAATGTAATATGTAAGGATGTGTGGTTTTTGGATTAAAAGATTTAAATAAGAGAACAGCTGTGAGGTGATTTAAGAGTAGAACCTTGTAGAAGAATATGATGACTATGAGTAATGAAGTCCATCCAACCTCGTAACACAGCAAGCAGTGGTGAGTAGAAATGATTGTTGATTGGGTGTAACCTGCTGTGGTGAACACGATATCACGTTTATGTGGTTGTAGGGCAACAGGGCAGTAAATAATGTTTCTGTAATCAAGAGCAAACACAAAAGTTAACTAAACATTAGTTGTATGATTAAACATCTACATTTACTCTTGGATGAGGTTCACTCTCATGTGTGCATAGTAAATATGCTAGCAGTCACTTAGCTTTTCTTAGCATAAAGACATGGAAAAGAGTGAAACTGGTTAGCTGGTTGTCCATAGATAAAAAATCAGGACCTTCAAAACTCATAATTAACATTCTGTAATGGGCGGCCATTACAGCTTGCAGTCTCGGATAAGAGGGGCAGTGACCTGGCCACCGCTGCCGGCCTGCCAACCAGAGAGCGTTGAGGATAAAGGCAGAAACACTCAGTGAAGGTTGGGCACCTCCTGAAGACCTCAACGCATCCAGAGGAAGAAACCAACTACAACCAGGCCCTCATCGCCGGCTGCCCCCCCTCCCACACAACCGGCTCCACCGTCACCCACAAGTATCCCACAAAGTCTCCCACAAGCCCAGATGCCATCAGGATAGTGTGACTACCAAGGGATTGAATCATCTAGTCCTAGGAATAACTAACTTACTTTCATCCATACAAATGCGAAACTGTAAAAATTACAATGAGCTGTTTTACATAGAATTGTGTGCTGTTCTATTTTGTAAATGACCCCAGTAACTTTCTGGAGTCTCTGCTGGTTTCCTGACAACTGGTCTAAGTAAACCTTACCAATTTTAAATGATACTATATTACATCCCAGTTTCGTTCATTATGGTGCTGGTTACACTCTGAGGACAATGAAGCTTGAGGGCTTCCTATCGAACATCAATTAAAGAATGTTCCCCTGAAAACCCTCCCTTTTCTACACTCAAAGAAAGTAACTGTCACCAAGAATCCAATCATTTTAAACTCCTTCGCTGCTTGGCAGGCAGCCCACACTTCCATCGGCTTGAACATGGTACTACTTCGGAAAACTCCCCTATGGGATAACCCCAGCATCCCTCATCCCATTTCTGATGGAATGTTAAAACATTTGGGTCAATAAAGGCATAAAAACAGTTGAGGGTCTATTTACCCAAGATAGCTTTGCTGATTTTCAACAACTAATTTAATTTAAGAAAATTTAAATGATCAAATAACGCCTTATTCAAATATTTTCAGATTAGACACTGGGTCTGCAATAGCTACACAGATTTCCCACAAATGCCACCAGAATCCGCACTAGAAAACCTTTTATGTAGTGAAGCCTCATGTACTAACTACAAAGGGCTCGACCTCTTCTGTTTATAAAATTCTTAACAATAACTTGTCAATCTATAATAAGATTGGGATTAAAAAGAAAAGGGAATCAGACCTTAAATGTAACTACAGTGACCTCGAATGGTGCAATATTCTTGTGGCATCCCTGACTGTATTAATCTCAACCAAGCACAGGCAAATACAATTTGACATATTTAAAATAACGTACTATACCCCACATAAACCACACAGAATTTATAACAATACCTGTCCTAATAGCCAGAGGTGTAAATCCTGTGATGGAGATTTACTTCATTTGCTTTGGAATTGCTCTTATCTGGAAGAATTTTGGAAATACTGTATGTGGTTTCAACAACTTAAACAGAAATTCCACCTGAACCTAGGGTCTGGATACTGGGAGACTCACAAGGGCTCATTGTGAATCACAATACTAGATACTTTATATTGCTTGCAGGTACAGCTGCAAAAAAACGTATTCTACAAAATTGTAAGTCTGAACTGCCCCCCTCATAGAAGCAATGGTTAAATAAATTAATATCCTATAGTACACCTGAAAAGATTCTGTACAATGTAACATATGCAACATATGAAAAAATATGGAGGTCTTTTCTGGCCCGTCTGCCTTCTTTACACTCTCCTATATAATGAATCAGTACAGCAACTTATGGACCTCAATATGACTGAATTTAGGACTTATTTCTTTTGGACTTTATTTTCCAATATTGAACGCGAGAAAACTTTTTACCATACCAGGATAGTGGGTGTGGTGTGGGGTGTGGGGTGGGTACCTTGCTCTTTTTCTTTTTGTTCTTTATGATGTAATTCTTTTGTAAAAATGGCAATTGTGCCTGAATAAAGATATCTTTGAAAACAATATTAAATAATTTACACGAAACATCAGACTCATTATTAATTATACACCACAGCTAGACTCAAACTCAGGTTGTCTGCACAGGAATCAGCAGTCGTATCCACCAGACCAGCTTGTATAACTTAGCTGCCAAACCAAAATGACCCCTTTTATTGTTTTGATGTGGGTGGCTCCTGTATCTTATGTTCCCATAAGAAATCTATTGTATTTCCATAGTGACTTTGTGTAAGACTCACAGGCATTCCCTTAAGGGGTGACATGTGTGAACATACATACATACTGTACATACATTTGAAAAAGCAAAAGCAAAGTCTCTTACAGGAAGTCATGACACGGCTAGTCGAGAAAATCCACAGACCTTGCTGGATGAGTGGTTTTTGCATGAATGTTTTTCTCTCTACCAAACTACATAGTATCACCACATAGAGAGAAGCATCTCCTCATGAATGAGAGGCTACAGCTAACAAAGCTAATTAAGCTACCAACATTGTAGCTCAGCCGAGGAGGACTTCATTAATCATTATATCCCATCCTGTGAGAACGAGCCTCTCATCCACGAGTAGCATGTATGCTTCTGTGCAGTGATACGGTGCAGTGCGGTAAAAAGAAAATAGTTCCAAAATGAAACTGCTCACAACAAGGTCTGTGAGTTATTTTGATGAACTGAATCATGATTTCTGGACAGAGATATTGGTGTTGAGTTCTTAAATAGTTTTTTTTAGCACCATCAAGTTCCATTATATTCAGGAGAAAGTAGAAATCTCTGGTAGATATCTCCAGAACGTGGTACGCTCGCTAAAAATAATATAGATGGATGAATAACACACATACAGATAAGAGCAATAATATGTATTTTTGATTTTGAGCATAACTGTCCTTGTAATTAATGAGCTATTAGCAGCTGGCAGGTGGATTTTGTTGTCCTTGTTTTCAGTTTTAATACTAAGCTTTTTTTTTTTTTTGTAGGCTGGACAACATCTTTGGTAACATGAGCCATTGCTTTGCTTTATTATTCACCCATGCTGTGTACGGCAGCCTGGAAGCACATGTCATCAGCGACATTACCAGCATCATGCAAATAATACCAACAAAGTGTGTATGCGGTGTCTAAAACACTGTACTGGATATAGTGAAAGTGGAAACAATGAAAAGGGGAGGAAAAAGGATGGACATAGTTTCTATTTTTTCCTGAACCTTTGTTGTGTTTGTTCCTCTTAAACAGCATCAAAGTTCCTCTATGACCGAACAGCTGCTCCACAGCGGTTTCATTGGCTTTCACCCAACAACTATACTGTATCACATGATGCCTTGTTTGGCTGTTTGGTATCCAGACCTCCCAGGTCCAAGCCTCAGCGTCGTGGAGTAAGGCAGCTCTGCATTGATTGCAGAGCAGGATGCACCACAGACAACAATGCTGCCTCCAGGACTCTCTCACACACACATTCCTGTGGGCCTGGTGGTGGTGGTGGTGATGGTGGTGGGGGGATTTAACCTCTGGAGCTAAGCAGGCTTTGTCTACTTCTCCCCCACCTCCATCCCTCCCAACTAAAAGCTACCCCCCACCTTTTTTTGCTAAGTGTTCACTTAGACAGCGAGCTTTTCTCACACCAGAATAAGGACACGAAGACCCGCTTAATCAACTCCATTTAGCGTCAGGAGTGAGATTGATGTAAAAAAAGGATACGTTGGTTAATGGACGAGCGAACGCAAAAGATGTGACTCCTTGATTTCATCAATATGATCCATGAAATATATATTAAAAGCCATTCAGTTCACAGTGATTTAAATTAATGATACCACTTTCAGATTACTGCGGGGTAATGGGGGCAAAAAAGTGCCCATTCCCATGAATGATGAGCCCTCCATGGTCGTCCTAAATTGCATTAGAGAGGCAGTAGTGAACTGTGTTGTTATGTAAACTGAGGTGAATCAGTTATTCCTTCAATATGGTCCCTAATTGAATAATTACACTCATTTGTGTGAAGATATGAAGGTTTGTCTCCCCCCTGTGCTAGCAAAAGGCAACAGATGGGGCATGTTATGTAATCATATGGATGTAAATTAAAATCACAAATTATCCTGAGAGACGTGCAACACGGAGACATGCGTACGTATCAGTGTGAGGGTGATAAATACCTTCAGTCCTTTAAGATAGCTGTATCTAGCCTGGGTGACAATAACAGAGGGCTTGTTGTGTTTTTCATAAGGAGAAAGACGACAAAAACTGCTGCTGAGAGCGATGATGATATCATGCCTCATCCATCCAGGCTCTCCATACACATGTTTCCTGCCTGGAAACAGACATCTACTAGGATGGAGCTGAAGGTAAACGCATGTCTGCTTGGTTTTCAGCCTTATTATACAGTATGTGGGATAAATTCCAACCATTATATTGGTTGACATAAATCTTAACAAGGGATATATAATGGACTTCATTCATATTTACCTTTATTTGCCTCACACCTGTGATATAGTTTAAACTTTATAACCCACTTACAGACTGGGCCAACATACATGATACGTATATTCGATTACATATATTATATTATTTAGATTCTTTTTGAATACCTTATGTACTGCCTGGGCCAAACCATCCAACACGTTTTAGCTTGCCTGAGTCATGTTCCACTAATCCACAAGGTTTCGTGGAAATCGTTTCAATACGTTTTGCATAATTAGTGAAACTGTTAAAAAACACCACGTCTCACAATGTCAAAGAAATTGGAAACATATTCCTGGATCCACCCCTTCATCCGGATCCAAAATGTAATGGGTTGTATCCTGGCCCACGCCCCATCGATCCACCTGGTTTCATGGAAATCCATCCAATATTTTGCACACTATCCTGCTAATAATTAAACCAACCAACAAACAAATGGACATGGATGAAAACAGAACTCTGTGGTGGAGTTGCAGAATGTCACCTCCTGATTTACAGATTGAAGGTGTATTTAAAGAGTCAACCCCCCCTCCATGTCACCTTGTGTTTCAATAATGTATTGTATGAGCATGTACCAAACAAAACCTCATTTTTCACCACTTCTTTGCTGTTCATTTCTCTATAATAATAATATAATAAAGTTAAGTATTATCATGTAACTTGAACCCCAGTGATCATGACAGGGGCGAGGAAGAGCCCGACCAGACAACGGCTGCCACAGAGCTCCAGTGCCAGTGAACTTCCCTCTTTGAGGTCATCAGACCAACTCACCATAACCTCGCCATGGCAGACACAGCAGTCTGGCCCCAAGGCTGTGCGTCCTTCCCTGACCCACAGACTCACAACATCCCCTTTTACTGCAGCCGGGGCCTGGAAGTCATCACTGATACTGGCAACACACAGGGAGCACTGAGGTCATCAATAATGACTCCATTTACTTAACACTGACCCAAACACCTGCTCATTTATCATGGCTGACACATGTCAGCCCGGCCCATTTCTCACAGAGGAGCCAGCCAGCCTCTGCAGATCTTGATCGGGTCACCTCCGGCACTGAGAGGGCTTTAGTGAGTGTATCAATACACAGAAAACACACAGAGTTCAGTGCAAATAGCTACACACTTGTACCATGCCTGCAGGAGCAAATACCTGAATAGACAAGTAGAGAAACATAATTAATGTAGATGGTTCCATGCAGGGCGTCTTTAAAAGTTCTTTTAAAGGGTTTGATTTTGCAGAAGGTGGATCTAGAACCAATCAAGATATTTTAGACCACCATCAAAACAACAAACTACGTTGTAGAAAGGCACTCAGCAAAGTGCACACATTCGTATTCGTGTTTCTGGTCCTATTTGTTACCATTTAGCGGCTCAACAAAGATCATCCTCTACAAAGACACAGATCAAAAGACCAAGTCTACATCGTACTCTTTACTTTACAGACCCCCACACTTCCCCCATAAGCAAGAGCTTGGCGATGGTAGCAAGGAAAGACTTTCCTTTTAACAGCAAGAAACCTTGGAGCAGACCCGGCTCTCTCCCTCTGCTTGGGGGTATGAGGAGGGGAGACACACAGGGATACAGGGAGACAGCTACAATAGAGAGATTGCAAAAAGTAGTATCTGTAAAAACAACATCAATAATAAATAAATAAATAACACCAAAGTATCTCCTGTTGCCAAGTCATATCCAAGATTTGTTCTATTTACTGAAGTAGTTTCCATTGCATAGAAAGATTTGTTTGTTAGTGACGATGGTGGAAGAGGGACGAGGTCCTTTAACATATCCATAATCAGGATGGCTCTGGTCCGCCGCCTCCATTAAATCCTGATAAGGGACACCTCATCGGACATTATATCACAGAAGCAGTCAAATCTGTTAAAGAGAATGATAGTTTAATAACATGTATTTCTTATATCAATGTAAATTACAAAATTAATATGTATCCTCTTTTAAAACATCTACTTCTTCTTCTACGAAATGCAAGGACCAGGCTTGAAACTTTTCCCAGCATGCAAAAGGCAGAGGGGAGGGAAACACCCTGGACAGGTCACCAGTCCACCACAGAGTTACACAACCCACAGACCAACAGGCGTAGCTCACATCCACGCCCAGAGGGAGTGCATGTGTCTGGAATGTGGAGGAAAACGAATGTGAACATGGGGAAAACGAGCAAATTCAAAACACAGCAGGACATCCGAAATGTGAGGCGGGCGTTTCAACATGCCAACAAATCGGTAATAACGGTTGATTAAATTGCCGAAAACATAATACTAATTCTGGTGGAATCTAATACCAGTGAAGATACAAACACACAAGCAATTCTGAGCACATTCAATGACTTAATTTTAGGAGAAAAGAAGGAATTAGCTGCAAATGCAAGGCATTAAATCAGAGATGTCTCCTCCTCGTTATGGTGTCTGCAGCCACAGCTCAAAATCCTTCTTTCAGAATCTGTCTTCCCTGATATTCAGGGCCTTTCTGTTTTAGAAATAGAGATTTTTTTTCACTTTGCATTTATGATTTTATCAAGCAAAGAGAAAGGTTTGCACTGAAGTATCTTCTCAGTATCACTAAATATGTCAACATAGAAGCAGGCACTACCTTTGCTCATCTGCAAACACACAGTCAAGAAAAATCAAGTTCAGGCCTGTCTGGACATTTTGGAGATTTGTGTTGGTGTTACTGTGCAGCTCTGTGTCCTGCACCACTTTCAGTCCTCACTTTTTATTTAGAGACGGCCTCTCTCCATGTATCTTCATGCTGCTACATTTACTTTCTTTTCTCTAATGCACTTATTGATGGATGTGTCTTCAAGAAGGGCTCAATTCAAACTGTTATAAAGATACATTGTCCAATTAATCAAGCTGCATTGAAATGATGCACTGCTGTTAGCCAGACTAACAAAACAGTCCCATTGACTGAACATCTTGTTGCTTCCTGACACTCTCCTGTCGTTCTGCAGAATCCTGGAGACAGTGACATCACTTAATAAAAGCTGCTGCTCCATGTGTTACTTACACATATACAAGAAAATGTCACCCAACACAAATGGAGGAGTAACCTTTGGAGGATTGTGGTCATACCACCTGTAGAGTTGCACAGATTTGAACAAATTACAGCATGACTATGACCTCCGAAGACGAAACAACACCTTCCTCTGAGACACTTGTTGGTTTTTCCTTTAATCTGAGCTTTTATTGGATCAGATCCATTCGTCTTCATGACTGTGACTTAAGAGGAAAAAAAGGATGGATCAAAATATCAGAACCAGCATCATAGGTATTATTCTCTTGGTTCCAAAGCTAGCTGCTTACGTTACCCACAGTTCTACTTCCATCAGTAGTTGGGTTGGAGGATTTGTTGCAACTCTGAAAGGACACGTTATGCATGGGAACGTTTTCCAGGACAACTTGGAGTGTCAAACACCATTTCCTGCATTCTTGTAAATTTTTATGGACTAATTTGAGTCTCTGCATCAAATTTATGGCGGAAATATCCTCAATTATGTAAAGGAAAACACCAATTCAGGCCTAGTGTGTCTAACTGTATTGGGGGGCATTGAAAATCTCCATGAAGCCAACTTCAGAGTTTTATATAGAGATCGACTCTATTCCCTAAAGTAAAGGAACTTCTTATTGAGAAATATATAAATATTGTAAATTTCCTCCTGCTGCTGCTATAAAGTGATTTTTCAGGGAACTCGACTACACCATCAATGTTCAACATTTAATTGTAAATCCAAAGCATGTAATTGACATGTATGCTTTATAACTATGAAGAACTTGTTTAATAAGAAACAAAATGATGCTTTAAATGGCTCCAGTACGAATGAAACTTCACATGTTTTGTCTGAGGTATGGGAGCTGCATGTAGAAACAGCTGTTTGAAGCAGGTCTGAGCCAGCTGCAGCCGCCGCATGCAGACTGGGACAGAAACCCAAAGAGTAGCCAGAGGGTCTCTTGTTGTTGTCCTGCCTTTGTTTGTTGCCCTCCTCCTCCTGCTGCTGCTGCTGTCCTTAGCTCCATAGGAGAGCTGTGCAGGGCTTAGAGCTCCCCTGAGCATCAATAATAGAGGGCTCCCAGCTTCCAGTACAGAAAGGACTGAGGCAGCAGGACAACTTAATACCATTCAGCTACTAATTAACTAATTGAAAGACCAAAGTCTTTAAATCCGGAGGCACAAATGACCGACTATGCCTCTTTGTCTTTTACAGAAAGTGCTCATCCGTTTCAAAATGAGGCGTAAAATCAAGAGTACAGTGAGTGTGAAATCTTGTGGCTCTGCCTCATATTTGTCAATGAGATCAACGCTCGCTTATTACTGACAGGAACAAGAGTCCCATAAAGATTGATCTTCTGTGATCTCTCTTGCTCTTTTTTTCCCTCCCTCTTTTGGCCTGGAGGAGTTCGATTTGCTGCAAGTGGCGAGTGAAGCCCATAAGGTCAATCACATGAAGCTGTAAAACGAGATGTAACCCACATTCATAGGGGCCTTCAGCAGAGGAGGACAGGAGGAAGAGGAAAAGATATAGAGCAGGGGGAGCTTCAGTGGAAAGAAATGGACTCCATTTTTGTAAGTCCCCCTCTCCAGCTGTCAGCCCGCTCTCTGTCCCATGGGGGGTTGCCACGGTGATAGGAGGCCACATGTCTTGGGGGCGTCGTTTTGGTCAAAGGACCCCATTGTTCTTGTGTTAAGCCGTCTTCACTATGCATGTCTGCCAGGAACGGGGGGTTCGGCCCCAAACCCCCTTGTGTAGAGGTGCAGCAGTTTGTCTGTGCACTCACACAATAAAACAGCCAACACAAAGATGCTCCCAGTTACAAGTTTAAAAACCAGTCATGGAAATAGTCATCAAACGGGCACAGGATGTTATAAAAAAAAAAAAAAGAAAAAAGAAGAGAAACATGCACACAAGTGACCAAAATAACCTTTGATCCACTACATTATTTCCTCTCCTGACAGCATCAGTCCCATAATTTTTCAAGTCGTAGGAGTAGCTTGACTGCAGCTCCTCAGGTCCACCACCAGATGGCAACACAGAACCACCACGTCAACCCAGAAATATACCAGTGTCCATATAATTCTGTCCATTTGTCTTCCAGTGGAATACAGAAGAGACCTTGGCACAGGCTTGGATTCAGAATCCTCTGGTGTCCTTCAGCCAAGTGACTCTGACTTGATGTAAAAGGAGAGTCAATTACCCAGTGATGGATAGATTACAGTCATGCATCATTCTGGGAGCCAATTTTCCTATGTGAACTGAATTTGAAACTCAATTTGTTACTGCTCACTCCATTCCTCTTTGACAGATGGATGGAGCCAGTAAGGAGGAGCCGATTTGAATCTCTAACTGGTGGAATCTGAGGTTAGAGGTCAATTTACTGCCAGACATTTGGCTTTGTTGAAATTCAGAATGCAGATCAGAATGGTCATTTTTGTTGCGATGCATTAAAGTGATGTAAAAAAAAAAAAAAGGTCCTGGTTTGTGCGACAGGAAAGCTGCTGCACTTTGTTGTGAACTCATCCCACAGCTGGAACATCCCATTTGTGAAGAAAGTGGCCGTTTTATTATCTGGATGAATTCCAAATGAGTCTGAAATCATCTGCTTAAATGAACACAATCTAATCTAATGTGCTGTCTTTACATGCAACCAAAGCATTCAGAGCAAACGGAAAAGAGCACGGCAACGTATTTTTAATTTGATGCAATGCATGAGACAATATCAGCCACACTGTGTATTACTATTAATTATTGACAATATATTGAAGCAATCCAGTAAAAGCTCATAATGCAATGAGACTGCAGGTCTCCTCTGGACATTTTCTTACAAGTCAACAGTTTGGAACACTAGGGGAAAAAAAAATATCCCAACAACAATAAACAGAATTATTAGAGCCTGTTAATTTGATTTCTACATGTAAGTCACATTTTCTCCTTCCATTATTATTCAATATTCCCCCTCAGCCTCGCGTGACAGATGGTGAATGCAGTGCAGCATCTCCATCTATCCACAACAAGGAGATATTGACTTGGAGACTCTCGATCCAGTGACTTTGGAGAGTGAGACCGAGGACGCACTGTGATTACCAGCTGAGTGGCTGGGTATTGATTAGTAGGTGGTCAGCAGAGATGATTGGGCTCTCAGTATATTGACTGGCTTGGCTAGTGGAGGGAAACTCACGACAAATCACCGGTCAGCTCTAATAATTCACAAGAAACAAAAGCATCAGTATTTTAGCTGGAATAAAACAATCAGTTCTTGGGCTGATCATTTAATTTAGATTTAAAAAAACAGAGCAGGTATGTATGAAAGTGTATTGAATACATTAGTCGTCCTCCATTAATTTCAGTTCAGTCATTTATGAGGCGATGTCTTGTGTCTCCTCAGGGAGTAAAGGTTGGACAGGTGGAGCAGCGCTGAGTCCTCTGCCCCTGGTCCTCCTTCGGGCCTCTTTACTGTAGTCAGGGGAGGTCCGAGGCAGCCAGGCGAGACCTGCACTGCTGCTGCTGAGGTCTGTTCTGCACAGGTTCCTCAGGCTGCGGCGAACTGAGCGCTGCCCTCTAGTGGGGATCGGTTTGAAGACATCCTCAAAATTAAAGTCGGCCTGCCAGGGGGCGAGGTCCAAACTGGCTACTGCCCAGTCTTCCTGGCTATCAGAGCCTGACCTGAGAGGTTCTTGCTGACTAGCTGCTTGTGCTTTCTGTTCCTTCTCCCCCACTTCATGGCCCGTGTGCAGGTCCTCTTCCTGGATCCCCTGCTCTTGTAGGACAGAGTTGTTTACAGAGCTCCGTCTGCCCTGCTTGGCTTTTCTCTGTGCTGGCTCTGAAGGCAGGCTCAAAGTGCTGCTGGAGTCGGACATTGGTGCATCCAGACTGTCAGGACATTCTAATTTCCCATCTGAGTCTGGGCAGAGTGTATCTGCAGAAGTCTGGGCATTAGGTTTACTGTCAACTCCCCCCTCTTCAAGTACAATGTGAGTCAGTGGGGTTTCTCTTGATGCTTTGAGGCTTGCAGTGGGTTTTTTTCCACAGTGCTCCTCAATCTTTCCTTCAGTCTGGTCCAGAGTCTCCTCACTGAGCAGGATGCCATCAGCAACACTGATCTTCCTCCTATTCAGTCCTCTCCTTCTGATCTTTGGCCCTGACAGTCTCCTGTCCTTCCTTGTGGTGCTTTCTTTACTGGAGTTTGAAGATGTGATGGAGTCCTCTGAAGGATTTTCAAAGGTGTTTGTCGCAGTCGGGTCACTCATCGTTTGACTGTTGTTAGTCATCTCAGGGTTCAAGTCGGTCTCCTGATTTGGGGCTAATGGGAGAAATGAGGACAAAACAATCTCAGGGATATTCATTTCTACTGATGACTGTCATCTAAAAGTTCTAAAAATATAACAAACATACATTTTAAGGGTTGTGCATTTAAGAAAAAAATTCATAAAGGGGAAAATATAGGGGATTAAAAAAATCTTTGCACCCAATATCACAGAAACAAAATCCTTATTTAACTGTGATTGTGGGACCGTTATCACCTGCATGTATTTACCTGTGTAGCTTGTAGAGGGACTCTGCTGTGCTGCTGGAGACTGGCCGATGAAGGACAAACTCTCTGTGATGGGACTCAGGGCGGGGTTCTTGGAGGCGTATGCTCGTGTGTTGTACAGGGAGCGGTCCACGTCCTTGTTCCACCGGCGTTTGGCTGTGGACGTCATCTGGGAAAAGACAATCAGCATCGTTATATCATTTTGGACAGATGTCAGCGTTCTGAAGAGAAATTTGTCTCTGGCTGGTCAATATCCACTTAAGTTAAAATACAGTGATTATTTCTTGTTCAGCTAATCAATACTACTGACTGATGAATTGTATAAACAAAGGACGAGCCTATTGATATTCTGCATTTGTCTTGTCAGCATGAAAACACTAAGAGCAAAAACAAATGTATCCTATTAACAATCATTATGTGTGTATTCACAGCCTGACAGATGTGAATTTGCTGTCCCACCGATCCCCATTATTCCAATAGTTGTTCAAACTCATTAATTAGGCAAGCTGTTGCACTGGATGAAAAGTTCCTTCATTATGATGAAGGTTGGCACAGTAGTTTATTTTAAGTTGTGGCTGGAATATTCATGAGTAAACCAAACCAGCAGCTGAAAATAGTTTATTTTATAACAGACCTATTCCTGGCAGCCATATTGACATGAAATAACAGATAAACACAGGTAAACAATTGACATAAATAGAAGAGAACCTTTATGAGTTTCATTAGTAACACCTCTGTTGTTCATACCACAGAGTAACACCTGTGTTAACCTCCTATATCATGTCAAAATGGCTTCTGTGGAAAAGATCTATTCACTAGTTAGTTCAGTTTAAGTTAATATTTGTTGAACTCATAACACGAATGTGTTTCAGGAAATAATTTTGTAATTTTTAGAAATAAAATGACTTGTTTTTGTAGATTTAAATCTTTACTAGGCATGAATAACTAGGGCTCAGAGCCACATTCATAGTAGGGAGGCTGGCTTCCTTGGCATATATATATATATATATATAATATATATATTAACATGACCATATGAGTGATAATAAAAAGCAAAAGCAAACAGTATAATAAAAGCTTTTTACTATTATCTGTGACAGCAGTGCAGGTTCTCTTCTCACACACAGCTTATGATATCATAACAGATTTCCCATTATTTATAATCCTCCTCTGAAGATGATAAATCTTTGGCGATATATATCTGGGGCCTATAAACACACAACTATTTTCCTCAGCTCAGCCAAAGGAAGTCGTAGTTTGATTGTGCAGCTATCGGCTCCATTACTGCCTCCCTGACAGAAATCTCTGCTGATCTCCCAGTGCAGCAGTGTAAAGAGAATTCAAACACACACACTCAACCAACCCACCTTTATCTTCCCAGAGGCTGACTTGGCAGCAGAGCGAGTCGGCCTCTTCACAGGTTCGTTCTCATCTGGCAGCTGGGAGAACACAAAGTTGGTTTGAGGATACATCATATAGACTGTCTCTCACACATACACACACACACACACACACACACATGTGGGTACAAATGACACAGCTCTTCAGCAGTATGAATCAGTCTTTTTCATTTCTTAAAACACTGTGGAAAATCAGTTTTCATATCAGGACCTATTCCCACAGTCGGCCGTAGTGTAGGTTGTTTTTAGCAGACTCCTTAGTCTTCACACCTCGCTGCAGTCCGCCTGCAGAACGCACAATATGGCTTTTATTGACAATTATTTAAATTTGATCCCCTCTTCTTCTTCGGATCCATCTCTTTCTACTGATTTATATTTTAGCACCCCCTACTGTCCATATCCGGGACCTCCTCCTCAAAAAGCACCCACTCTTTACAGGCCTATGACTCTGCCTGACTCTCCCCCCTCCAGCAGTATTCCTGTTAGGATTACGCCTAGATTCACCACCTACAGCTATTATAACTTTCTAAATGCACCCAGACTAACAGGCCATGGTGGGTGTATTGCATCCGTATTTAAGAAACATTTCTCGTCTTTTCTACTGAGCCTAGGTTCTTTTAAAAGTTTTGAAATTCTATCCTTCAAAATTGTATGCGATAATCCAGTTTGCTGTGTTATCATTTATTGACCCCCCCGAACATAAATAAGGGCTTTCTTGATGAATATTCTGAATTTCTGTCCTCTCTTGTACTTGGATTTGATTGGACTATTGTAGTTGGTGACTTCAACATCCATGTTGACAAAACAAACTCATTTGCCACAGATCTTTTGAACCACTACAAACTCTTTAAACCTTACTCAGCACATCTCTGGTCTCCACACATAACCGCGGTTACGTGTGGAGTTGTGTTGAGTAAGTTTGACTTTGCCTCTGATCACAAATGCATTATGTTTGATGCACTTTTAATTCCAACTATAATAGCCTGGAGAAGTTTGATCCACTCTTGCATCTTTAATGGAAAATCTGGAGCTACATTCTCCAACTTCTTTTCTGCTCTGGCTAACCCCTCTCCTCACTTCACAAATGTTAATGATCGAGTCAATTGGTTTAATAGCTTGTGTACATCTGCCATTGACAAGTTTGCCCCATACATTTCCAGGATTGCTCCAGCAATTAACGAAACACCCTGGGTCAATGATAACATCAGACTTCTAAGAAGGGAATATAGGAGGGTTGAACGTAGATAGAAAAATTCCAAACTGCAAGTCCACGACCTCTATATGAAGGAGCTCTTACTAAAACTGAAGCAGGATATTAAAGATGCGCGAGCTGCTTACTTCTCTGCCCTGATCAATAGTAATAAACACAATCCGAGATTTCTGTTTAGTACTATGAACCAGCTTGTCAATCCATCTCCTCCTCCCATTCCCATGTCTTCTTCTAATGACTGAGAATTTCTTAGCGTTTTTTGTCGGCAAGATCGATAGTCTAAGATCCAATTTTCTCCAAGGCTGTCTTACCGTTCACCCAGCTTACACGTCCCATTTTGTTGTCTGAATTTACTCCTGTGTCTTCGCAGACCCTTTTAAACATAATAGCTCATATGCGTCTCTCTTGCAGTCCCAATGATCTTATTCCACCAATAGAACCTACAATCTGTGTTTCTGGTCATACTTTACACACAAGATGGGAATATCATGGGACATGATTAAGTTCTGATCCAGTGAAATTAAACAGTAGATTAGATGGGAGCATGTTATGACCCCTAAATTGTTAGAGAGACAATCTTGTGTGGCAAACGGAGATTTCTACAAGTGAGATCGAGCTGAAAGCAGTTCATGGTTGGAGCAGACCTTTCTCTTTCGACTTCTGGAGCGAGCTGGAGCCTCACTGGTAACTGGAGCCTTACTGGTGGATTCACACTCTGGCCCTCGCTGTTATGGAAGAGATTTAGAAGTGTCAGGTGTATGAAATGGAAATTTCACGGTATGGAAATGTATAGAGGATAATAATAACTTGATTACTTTGATCCTTAACTATACACAATGAGCTTTGTTTCACACGGATGATTATTAATGACGCACTGCGCGCTAACACTGTGGACATGATGTGAATAATCGACAGCACTGATTGTAAAATGAATAGATATAATAGTGAGATACAAAGAGAAGAGACAGGCCAGATAAAATGACAGATATATTATATATATCATATATCAGATGAGCCACTGCTTACAACATACCAGCAGAAAGCATCTAGTCCATAGGAAGAGGACCAGACACAAGGTGGCCTTAATGTTAGCATTTGACATGTCAGAAAATCAATATGATTTCTGGTGGAGTTCAAGCTAGTATGTTAATGCTGACTATATGTTATGAACATAAATCATTATGGTGGATAGATATGATGAACCAAGAGTCACAGTTTTTCCTCAAGAAAACAACAGAAAATGAAATTCTACTGACAATCGTGGAAAGCCAGATCTTCACTCCAGTTATTATTATGACAGTCATGGACACATACAGCAACCCCGACTCGCCTCACAGTGATTCATAAAACAGCCCAGAGAGAAAAACAGCAGGTACTGCAAGAAGCAGTTGGAGCCTACAATGCACCAATGCACCAATACACCAAATGCATTCGGTTTAGTTTGAATGCTGTGAGCAGCGTCAGCACGTGTAGGGCAACCCTTCATCACAGTACATAAACGTATTGAGTGATGAGCTCACAGCTGATCTATAGGTATTTAGTATGTTGAAAGGGTGCCTACACCTGCTGACCCCACTCCCTGCAATCAATGATCACTTAGCAGTTCATTTTAAGAGACCTGTCGTATTCTCTCTTTTGTATATTTCCTATTGCTCTTTAATAAAGCTGAAGTATTTCTTATATGATTACAGGTGTAATCGTCTGAATTCATAGTTCCCGCATGACGTCATGACCGGAAGTCTTATGATGCTCTGTCATTTGTATGGACAATCAAACCACAAGCGTCGTCTTCTATAATTTAACTTAAGTGTTTAGATGAATGTTTCCTTGGTTTGTGTTTCAGGAATTGTTCATTTTTGTACCATTTTTAACTGTAGTAATTGTTCTAAAAAGGGATAAAGTTTCTTTTCACATAATTCCGAAGATAAATTGATGACTGCAGACAGCAGAGAAGCTCTCACAGCAGAGGAGGAGTGCCTGTCTGGTGCAAGTCAAGAGGAAAAACTTGCCAACCAAACACAAATGGATATGCTCTGATCACTTTATAACAGGTAGGATACTATAAACACTATCTTTGCAAACCATATTTAATTCTGTACATTTTCATTTCATCCACTGAGAATGTCCCATCCATATCACCAGCTGATCACACTGTAATGCATATCGCCCAGAGTCTTAAAATACGCATGTCAGGCTTAGACCATTTGAATTACAGCCACTGGTGCAGTGGTTAATAAATAAAATTAAATATTTATCATTTAAATACCAGTCTGAAAATGGATTTGTCTTTGGAAGTGGAGGTTCATGCTGACTTCATTCAGTGGTTCAGCTCTAAATGATGTCTTTTGGACATTTAGTCTAAACAGTCATTGGCTTTTAGATTATTTTTAAAGTGTTGGGACAGCTTTTCATGACTCACATTATCCATCATGAATGCAGTGAGGACTAGCTTGGTTGTGTAGGCTAGGGTATTTTGTATTGTACACAGCTAACACTAGCTAAATGGGACATGTGTAGCCTCTTGTAAGCTCTCATTTAATCCTCAATGTAATGGCTGAGTGTGTAGACCAGGTAATTAAAAAATATTCCATGTCAGGCCATCGTGTCTTGTCATGAAAGCTACAGTCAATCTCAGGGATTTCCTTTGGATCTCTACCACCAACAAGTTTGATTTCTTCCAATACATTGTGCCCTCACTTCACCTGTCAATGATTCAAAGTAGCTTTGCTCTCTAGTTTTTATTTGAGTCTTGGCAAAACCTAAGATTCTCCCCATTTCGTAATGTAATGCTTCTGTGTTATCTACAGACGCCAACATGTTTGTCCACACAAATGGCTGACTTCCAGTCTTAGTGATCCGGATGTTCATCCTATGGAAAATATGAATAATCTGTGGAATACGCTATTATAATAATCAGTGATTGAGTCCCATAAAATACAGCTTTTGCTCTCACAATGAATATTTAAGAATATATTAATAATAATAATTAATAATGATGGCAGACCTTTTTCCTTCGGTTTCTAGGTTGGGCTGGAGCTTCAACATCTGCTTCAAGTTGCTTCTCCTCTGGCAAGGATGTCAGCTCATCTGTCTGAGAGGTTGTGCTGGGTTTAGCCTCAGACTCTGAGGAAATGGTTAGGGTTAGAGTTGCAGCTCAGATCAGAACCGTCCGAGACTTTGTTAGTTGTAGGTAAAAATACTGATTATGTGGGTTAGCACTGTAAATGGAAACAATCAGAGACAATGTCTCACAGCTGGATCCAGATAAATAAGGCCTTTCTTCGATACTTGTAAGCAGTAGTTTAACCTGTTCATCATTTTGACCTCCCTGATATTTAACTTTTTCTATACTTGTAGACTAGCAATCGGCTTGACTTATTATGCTGATTTATAATGAGAAGCCTGGATGTTTCTTTATTTCTGTTTAGCAAATATAGCTTGACAGTAGACGTTAAAAAACAGGAGAGCTGAAGATGTGAAGTTAAATGACAATAAAAGGATGAAACGTAGACGTATGACAGGAGTTCACCTGGCAGAATCAGAGAAAGGGACTCCTCATGGTCTAAATGGATAAGGTCTAATTTATATCTAAATTCAATGTGCACATGGGATTGTCATTAAACAGAGTTTGAATACATTCTAGTAATAACTAATAAGCTAAATAAATAACCTATAGCAAATAAACTATAATAACCAACCTGTATCACATGTGACCACAGAGTCAATCTCGTCCAATGAAGGGAAAACAATCTAGGATCAGAAAATGAAGGAGAGCAGATAGTGGGTCACAGCCTGGTTCTTGTCAATAATATATAATATCACGCTAAAACAATTCATGATGGGTTCAGACTAAATGATATTCTGGTCTTCCATGATGGTCTTTCAAGATTCACCATGTCTGTAGGCGATCACAGGGCCATAAATTCTTGCAATAAATTCTTTCTTAGTTGAAAAACTGGCAACACTTCAAGTTTGACCACGACCAGTCGTTCATGTCAGGTGATGTGTCGTCGATGAGGAGGGTCAACACTGCAATGCTCGCAAAGAAAGGATGATTGTGAAGCCATTCCTGTGTGTCACGAAGAGGACACTGCAGACTGTCTGTCCTTCAAGAACAACTCGAGATACTAAATGTGTTGGGTTACGTACATTACATAAATGTAGCTAGCTACCACGTTAGCTGTATGTGCACAGGATGTCTGAATGAAACGTGATGGGGTTTTGACAGTTGTGTAGCCTACTCTACCTGGTAAATGAAGAAACAACAAACCAAGAACCAAAGAAGATACATTCTCAATTTCATATATGGTCTTTTACTATAGTTTACTGGTTGTTTGGTGTGTTTCTTGGTTGTGTTGGATATAAAAAATTGAACTAAACGCAGCCACTATCTACAGTCACACAGTCATAAGAGTACACAGAAAAACATGGGTCTACTCGCTGCCATGTTGTTCGCTGTCATCTTATCGGTCAGCTTACGAGACTGCTAGACTTTTTGGAATGGAATGTCATGGAATATCCCAGATGCTGCATCACTGTTTGTTGATTACGTCTTACATCAGGACCCAATCGTAGTTTTGTCGCTTTCATATTCAGGCCCAACGCAGGGGAATACATCAGCTACGACCAGATCGTGTCAAAATCAGGGTATAATCATGTAGTCTGAATCAGGCCAAACCCATACATCTCTTCAGAATTGGTTCCAGACATAACTTCTAAGAAGAGCAAGAAAAAAAGAAAAAAAGAATCACGCCTGAAAAAACAAAAGGTTAAGATGTACACTCCAGTAGAAACATCTCCAATGCCTACCTTTCCATTTGTCTCTTCGCTGTCCTCTCCCTCAGATTGTACTCTAGATGTGCGAGGAATTGCAAGTGTTGGAGAGGCACTGAACTCAGTGGGGCTGCTGAGGTCTGCATGTGCTTGTGGTGTTTGGGATTCACTCCTCTGTGGCGTCTTCAGCACTGAGCGCAGCTGTAAGCTCCCACCTGGTGTGGGGCCTCGGGCAGGTGTGCCCCCCTTCTGTAATGGTGTGCTGGGGGGCAGGTTCTTATCAAAGAACTCAGGAGAGAGAGGACATCCAAAGCGCACACTCTTTTTCTTGTTCTTAGCCGTGGAATCTGCAGCGGAGTCATTCTCTCCTGAAAAGAGTGTCAAACATTGAATGAACAAAGTCTTTTTTCACCAAAAATTAGCACCAATATGTGAAGTTTTTTTAGATACAGGTAAACAACTAAAATATGCGATTGAGTCCTTTCCCATTTGCCTTTCAGTTTTTCTCCTGAATGCACCGTTTCCAACAAAAACCTAATCCTAGTGTTTTCCAGTATGAACAAAGTACAAAAGACATTTACCTTTTGTCGCCCTTATTACATCATGTCAAAGAGGCAGGAAGTCTCTTAGATTGATATATGATTATCAGTGTTTTATTATTATTTGGTCAACCTCTCAAAAATAAATAAAAACAGGCTGTTTACTAGTGTATTTTTCATTCAGTGGGTCTGCAAGATTAATAAACACTGATTAAAAGTCTCTATGAACTTTTTATTCGAATTAGAAAAGTTTTTAGTATAAGAAAAAGAAAAGCATAATTCATCTTTTACTAAATAATTGAACTAAAACTAACTAAAAACAGATCATTTCTCTTTATTTGACTTGGTCAATGTCTGTGGTGTTAGACACTGAATTTATTAGACAGTATGCTGATTTCTATATATTGTACCACTGTCAACCAATACTGGTCTACTAATTGATATAAACACTGGCTTTTCATGAGAACCTTTAACACTACCCCCTTGTAGCTAAAACACACACTGTGTTCCCCAACACAGAAAACTCAAACGATGTTAGTTAAAAAAAAGAAAAGAATTTCCTCCCTGAAAACACAACTTTGACATTCTCCAAGTCTGCAGCCTGAATATCCTACATCAACTGCAGCTCGATATGGCAAGCTTAAAACAAAGACAGGCTTAAACCAAGACAAAAGGCTCTTGCATGAGACTACTGTGTCTTTACCTGTGGGCTTCATCTCTAGCTGAGAGGGGACAGAGTGGATGTGGAGGGAGGATGCAGGCCTGGCTGGTGGAGTAGCTGCAGGATCATCAGGTAGCGGTTGGCTGGGGCTTTGGAGTTCAAAGACACTGTCCTGTTGTGAAAGAATAAATGAGAGATCCAAGACTGTACTTGAAGGGACTTAGTCTCAGTCCAGCAGATTTCAAACTCAAAACCCATCAGCTATTATCTGACGATGATTTAGCTTTTGGCTTCCATTGCAGATACCCACACCCAGTCAACCACCACCTCACACTTATGCCCTCTGGACAGTAAAGAGCATTGAAGTGTGGAAAGGTTCGCTTTGGGAAAAGCCTGATCTCTGCGGTTACAGGCGCCTTAAACATCAGGCCCCGATAAACAGGCTCAAAAGTGTTCTGCTGTCTGTCAATTTATGTTACTACTGTTTTGTTGTGTTGCTGTCATTGTGTGCTGTTGATCTGTGATCAGACATGTATTGTGCTGTGGAAAAGAATTTCCTATTCGGGATGATAAAGTCTAAGATATGTGGATAATGGATATCTGGGCCAGTCTACTTCTTTCATGCTCCAGTCATTGTCTACAGTCCCATTAGTAACTGTCCAGAGGTGCAGATGTTATTTTGGGTAATCTCTATAAACAGATAACTGCATAATAATGCATATAAATAATTTTAAATAGCTAAATCATTGTCAGATGATAGCCAAGGGGTTCTGACATTCTGCATTTCAACCAGTGTGCCCTGCCTCTTTTTGGTCTCCACATGAACCTTCAACCTGCATGCGACAAAAGCCTGCTCCAACGTGATTTGTCAATATGACATGGGCTACAAATGGAATGGCTCTGGTAAAAAAAAAAATAAATAAAATTCTGTCCCTCTTGTCTTATCCACTTTCCATATAAAGTAGAATTTATGTCTTTAAGGTAAGGCACATATCATCTTATCTTAACCTCAGGCTGCAAATTAAATGAGCTTTCAAAGCACTGTTTAAACATAATTTTAATCATTTAATGGACCGGACAAAACGAGATCTGACATGATGGTCATGTTTACCCATTTCTCTGGCAGGTTGTATTAACTGAATTCAAATCACAGTGCTATTACGTTGTTCAAATGCTTCTTATTTTCTTGCCCATATCTTATTTAAAGGACTTGATGAAATAATATCTGCTTTAATTCAGAACAAAAAAAACAGCACAGATTCATATAATGTATCTTCATCCGGAGGTCTAGCCTTCATTTTACATTATTACTGGACAGCAAATCTTATTAAACTGTCAATTTATCTCTCTGCATTCCAAAAAGATGAAGGTCCTGTCTGGTCCATTATGGAGCTAGGTTGAAGACTACCAGTTTCACCCATATCCTTGATCTGCTCTCCCCTGCTGCTGAACAGAACTATCCTAACAAACCTGTGATCCAGAACACTATGAGTATTTGGTGCCAATGTAGGAGCAATTTTGACTCTAAACAAGTGCTTAGCGTTGCTCTTATAACCTCAAACCCTCTTTTAACACTCCTTTTTATCCTCCTGTCATTTTTATGTCAGGGGGATAGAAAATATCACATTCCTCAATCCCACTTTTTTCAATAGTTACAAGTCAGAAGCTTTGCCATGAAACATTACACTACATTTCCCCTTCTTCTACCAAACTGCCCTCTAGAGAACGATTTAAGACCTGACACAAGTCTTAAAGGTCTTATTTCAAACCTATATGATGTAATTCCAACACATTAATTCTCTGACACTGACTGAGACAAAAGATGCCTGGGAACAAGACCTTGAGGTGACACTTAGTGACATTTACTCCTCATCTATATATGCCACTTTCTCTCATTGGAGCATTTAAAAATCAATCCACTGACACGTGCTGAAAACGTCCAAATCTTGTTGTGTACACTGAGAGTTTTGAACAACAGCAATCAGCAGTGACTTAAGCATTAAAAAAGAACATTTCTTATCGTTGCAAGATAATAAAAAGAAATGGTCAACAGGTCAGAAGGAGCAGGAAATGCTCGGCTAACATTACAAGTACCTTAACACAACACATAGCTCCATATACACTACCAATCAAAAATTTGGACACAGTTTCCCATTCAAGTGGATGGCCTGCCACAATATTGACACTGACCGGCACATACTGATTTCCAATTTATTCCTACTATTTAAAAGAGCTAAAATCTTATTTCATTCTAAAGCAACAAGCGGCGCATTGATTCGCTCATTGCCTCCTTGCCCTGATATAACTCTCTCTTGATAAAACAAACTTATTTTGTGAATAGCCTCTCCTCTCTGTGCACACTGTATCAAAACACGATCGTGTGTGGGATGAAGGATTGTTGGTGGCTTGTCGACAGAGAGGATGGCTGCATTCCTGAATAGAAGCAATTTGGAGTTGGTATCACGAACATCTCCAGAAATAAATCTCTCCACAAATAAAATCTAATTCTGTGACATAGTAACATTTGTAAATATGGCACATAGCAGCAACAGTTAGAGTTTCAGTCATTTGTTCCTCTGTGATTCAGGCCTAACTTCTGTGTGCACATGTGTGTGTGTGTTGTAGTTGGGATTAAGAGATAACCTGTTGGTTCTTAAAGGGGGAACAGGCTTGGAGCTCGATGTCAGAGTGAAACGGTGGGGATATAAGCACAGCTTGGGCCTCTTCCACAGTTTCTCTGGATGGCAGTGGTCCTTGTGTCACAACCGGCTTCACAGGCTCTTTGTGCTCCTGTGTACATGAATAAGGAATTCACACTGCATTCATTTTGTTGCACAAGAGTAAAAGCACTGCCATGGATGCAGTGCAAATTGACCAAACTGCTGTTTTTGTGCATAGAATGATTCAGGAGACATAACATGATATTTCACTTTATAGGACACAAGTGGAGATTCAGAGTTTAGAAACTAAAAGATAAAAAAGACAGCGATAAATAAATAAACTCAACAAATCAATACTCAGCACTTAAATCACACTTGATGCACTCGAGTTTGTTTTTCACTTTTTAGATAGTTGTGTAGCACCAAGATCTACCAATCATAGCGGAGTGTCAATAATCAGCAGAGTCAGTGTAAACCAAGTACAGAGAGGTAAAAGCTTTTAGTTGAATTATTTAGTAAGTACACAGTCAGAGTGAGGGTACCTCTTGTTCCTTCAAAGTGAACTGGAGGATAGGAGCACTGGTCTCTCTAATCTCCAACTGGCAGGTTTCTAGGGGGCCCAGGCGCCTCCTCTTGCTGGGTGTGGGTTTCATCAGTGACGAGCGGTTCTCCTTGTCTCCATCATGGCTGTTCCTGTCTGATACACGTACAAAAACAAATGGGACTTTGCAACATGTCAGATAATACTACAATAAAATAAAATAGATACTAATAAAAGGAAAAACCCAGCTTGGAAAACAACTTTCAAAAGAATGGAGATGAAGTCTAACTTCAGCAACAAACAGCTCAGAAATTCAACAATTTAATCAAAGGACCAAGCAGTGAAGAAATGAGTGGTGTGATGTCAGAATTGGGCTTGTACTGTGAAGCGCATTAATCCATTGCTCTCGAGCAGTGGCCCCCAGTCACCATAAAGAAATCCTACTGACACAGATCCTCGTTGAGAAATGGAACTATTAATCCTGTGGCAATGAGGCAGCCTCACCAGACAGATAATCTCTTGTCTTGATTCTTCCTCCAGTGCTGCTGTCCTGCATTAGCGTCGCATCACAGACCTCACTTTCTTCCACATCCATCAAGTCCTGGAAGGAGGCCATCTTTTGCCTCAGTGTGGAGGGGACCCGGGGAAAGAAGGGGCTACTTCTGTCAAGCTGAGAGTTGAGACAGCAGAAAAAAAAACATATCTGCTCAGTCATGCAGCTTGAGAGGTCATAGATTTCTGAAATCACTGAAGTGGTGTTACGGAGAGGCAGCCTATTTATCACATACTGCTTATATCATGCTTTGGTGGGCTGTGCAACATCTGATGGGCTAGACACCTTAATTCTCATGCTTGAGAATATTCTGTCATTACCACTCATACAAGTGTAAAAGAATACTTTCTTTCAAGCAGAATTTGACCCAAGATGTATCCCTTTTATATCGGAATCACCACCTGCAGACAGAGCTGCGAAAGAATTGGTAGATTTCCCAGTGGACAAAGTACCTAAAGTCCATAGAATCTTCTTAAATCAATTCTGCAATACTTTCCTGAGCAACATAAGATCAGAGTTCCAAAAAGCTTTACATAACTTTACCTACATGTGACTAAATGCACTTTCAGGTGGAAACTATGTTGATTTTCCACCAGATTTGTATAATTATTATGCAAATTGTACATGCCAGCCAACAATGTTACTTTCCTCCATGTTGCCTGCATTTAGACCTCTCGACTTATTTGGATGATACAAAACACGTCACTTAGCAGAATTTTATTGGCTCTAGGGCTGTTGTACGAACTACAGATTGTATTTTTGCAGTTTTGTATGTCGTCTCTCTATTGGAATGGGATAGGGGCGCCTCACCAAAATCAAATTGCAGCTGATTAAATACGAACCAAGATTCTGTCACTTTAATAACTATTTCCCATCTAATATGTTTACAAAAACAATGTACGTTTTTTTTTTTAACCTTTTGAGCAAAGGGGAATAACAAAGCTCTCATTTGTTTTCTCTGTTTTCTCTGATGATGTGGCACCAGTTTAAGAAATCAACAGCGTAAACAGCTCAGTTTTATAGCGAGACCATCTTTCCAGTGGTGAAATAATAAGTCTCTAGAAATATGAAGTAAGCCGACTCATGCCGTTGGCTTAATGATATATGTTACATTCCCGAATAAAAAAAGTCTAGAAGTAACTAGACCTTTCTTAAACATTTGTTACATTGCGTACTTAAAATATCTTAAATGTTTCTAACAATGCTTAAACCCAGAGAAATAACTCAAGGTAACGGTGTGTTTCAAAACTTGAAAACATTACCTCGTCTGTGAGCGTTTCTACGTCATGTCAGGAAGATTTTCATTGGAGATGGTGGATGTTTAATGATGAATACAAAAACTTCAATGATTCCATGCTACTTCAGACAAAGTCTTTTTGTTTGTTGTTGTTGTTGTTTTGTTATATGATGTGCATGAAAGCTTTTTTGTGCCTACCTCCTTTCCGTCAAGAATGCTGATGTTGACAAACAGTTTTAACAGTGTCAGAAATCAATAATAATTTAGACTCAGAGGTAGGGCTGTGACATTATGGATTTCTTCGTACTGTTGTGAAAAAGCATAGTATACCTGCTGGCTTGCTTGTTTTGAGGAGTCATTACATTTGGGGCATCCTGTGTAGTCTTTCATGTTACAATTTAAATTACAGAGAAGCCATGGAGGGCTGAGCTTTCTTGAAAGCAAAACACATACTTTTCACTGAGTAATCGACTATTCAGTTGCATTAAATGTAATGTTTTCAGGGCTTAAAAAAACCCAGCACTTCCCTGAAATGTGTTTAGATGCAAGGAAAAAGAATGGAGGGAAGGGAGGTTCAATACAAGATATTTTTGAGCATATGGTACAAAAACAAGGACCAGATTCTGTAAGTTTGTGGCACCAATTGTTCCGTCTCCATCACTTTCCTCCATCCAAGTCCATCTCCACTTATATCTGTCAACTGCAACTGTGTTTTCAACCAAGCACATATACTCGTGCTGTGCTTGGGTACAATTTCAAGGTACCTGTGCTACATCATACTTCCAATCCACTACATCTCAGAGACAAATATTGTACTTTTTACTTCACTACATTTGTCTGACAGCTTTAGTTACCAGTTACAAAGCTAAATGTTTGTTTAGTTGTTATTCAATACATTCTTCTTGTATTAAAAAATATATTTTAAACACATCTATGTTTGCTCAATTAAATGCAAGTTTAAGTTATTCTATTTTTATGTTAATACATTATATTCTATATTTTTACTAATGAACCCACTGGTTTCTTCAGGCTGAAAGCATTATCAGATACTCTTCAAACAGCCAGTATAATTGTAAAGTATACTACAGTAAATTATATAATGTGATAACTATTGAGAGCGATCAATATGGGATTTTTTTGTTTTGTTTGTTGTTGCTCTATTTGGTCCATCCCTACAGTCACATACTGTACATATGTTTCAATATTGACAACAGAGAGCAAAACATAATGTAATCTGAACACTGCCTCACACTCCAATATGATCTGACAGGGGTGCAGGATTTTCTAAACTGTATACCGAGAAGCATCTCACCTCTGGAGTTTGTAAGCTTGGCGGGGTCTTCATCTTCTTTTGTGCCATGAAGCGGATTAGGGAATTTGTCTCTGGGGAGCCTCGAACACCAACGTTGGACCTCCGCCTGGCTTTTAGTTGTGCTAGACGAGACGTATCTAGAACAAAGATGGTATGCCCTTTCAGTCACATCTGACTGGTGCCATATGCAGGAAAATACAAACTTCCCCTTAATGTTTTTTGTCTCAGATTATAAGCATCAGTGGAGCATCTGTTAAAGCCTGAGTTGCATATTTAACTGTACTATGGTTTAATATGTTCACACATTTCTCTTTGAAATACATATTACAGATATTAAAGCAAAGCAAAGCAAATTTATTTATATAGCACATTTTGTACACTGAGGCAATTCAAAGTGCTTTACACAAAAAAACAAAAACAAAAACAGATAAAAGAACAAAGCAAAAAATGCTTTGTTTTATGTATAAAATGCATAGATAGTGCAATACATCTAAATCACAATCAAATGTAAATTCACATTGCATCTAAAAATCAAGATGTAGTCAGGAGCGGTCAAAAGCCGTGGTGAACAACAAAGTCTTCAACCCATTTTTGAAAGCAGCAAGACCCGGGGCACATCTTAGATCTTCGGGAAGTTTATTCCAGCTATGTCTAGCATAATAAGCAAAAGCTTATTATATTAACAAACCATGTATAAATAACATTTCTCATGGTTTCTTCCAGTGGTGCCTCAGCACAGCCAAACCATTATAAAGTAAACATCTCTGTCTATGAGAGGCTACATAAATGCAACACCAGTTTAGCAGCAAAGGAAAAGTCCTCTCACCTTTACGGTTTGATATTGGTGCTGGGGTAAAACTCTGGACAGAGATGCCAAACTGACAAGGCCTGAGATCAGAGAAATTCAGGGGGGCTGAGGTGTCATCAGAAACAGGTGGAAAATCCTTCTCTGAAGGGGAAGACATTTTCTCCACCTGATCTCCCTCAGTACTAGCAGCGCTCCTCTCCATCTGCAAAGAAAATTTCAATGCACTTTATCGTTTGACAGCAAATGAAACACAAGACCATGTGTAAACAGTAGTTACTGCGGGAAACTTAAGATGGATGAATCAGGTGTAGTTTGTCACCTGTATGTCCTCACTGTTCCAATAAAGTTCATGCTTGTAGGCTATGACAGTAAACAATGACATGAATTCAACATTTTATATGATCAAAACTTGGTTAATGGTTAAGTCCACGACGTGACAAGAGCAATGTTTCCGTGACGTAAACAGGTTGCTAGTTCATATCGGTAGCCAAATAGGTCACATGAAAACACATTAATACCAAGATAGGTCACGTTAATATTGCCGGAAAAATTATGCTAACCCTAGTTTGTCATGACCGTCTGATCACACGAGACGTTAACGCTAGCATTAGCAAAAGTAGCAACAGGAGTGTTGGAAGATAATGGAGTGACGATAAGATACATACCTCATAAATGTATAAAAAAGGTGTATCTGCTGTTAAAAGTACATATATAAAACCACTCACAGACTACTCTATAATGATAAAATTGACGGATATCTCCATATATGTCCCTGTAAATCCCAAACGATAAGAAAGAGGCCACACTACGATTCAAAATACGCTCCACTGCAGAGCCAGCGGCTGCATATGGATCCCTCCGCGAAAGTCAGTAAAGCTCATGAGCAAAATTCCCAAATGAAATTTGAAGAAAATGCGGTGTATTATGTATTGTCGTTTAAAAATTTAGTATGTGAACAAAAAAATTCTAAAAATCGCAAAAATAAATGGGCAATCGTATCGCTCGGAGGAACTAGCTTCCGTATTTTCTGAACACATGAGAGAGACCGGAACTCATTTAATATGAATTGGCCAATAGAAATGCGAGTCAAGATACCACGTGATCCATTTACGTAAAGACGGACAGCAGACTTTCCAATTTAAATATTCAATTTATATTGTCATAATTTTATGAATAGAGACATTAAATTTGTTCCCAATTTATTTGAATGGATACTGATCCATAGCCCAGATGCATCAGTGGCAAGCAAAATCCATCATTTTGATGTAAAATCTTTAGAGCTTTTTTCTTAGGTGGAATGAAACCTCAACAGCAGAGTCTAATCTGTTGACAGACTTTTAACCAAACAGATGGAGATGGACTGCATCCCTCTCTCTGTCTGTTGTTTGATAGCTGACCTGTTGCTTTAAGTAAAGTCTCCTTGTGTCTCTTATGGAGCTAGTCTCTCAGCCAGACAGCTGTCATTATTTTCATCATAGGGAGGTTATATAATGTGACTTTGTAGTTACTCCTTTTAACACACAACAGAGGTGTGCGTTTGGGGGTGTGATGGGAAAACAGTACTTCATTCACTTGCTTTTATTTTTCGTTTTTTAATTGTCAACTTGTGCCGACCCTCAAACATGCTTTTTAAATAAAAAAAGAAGAAGTTATTTACAAGCTAAACAATCACCAAGATTAATTAATAAGCACTTAAAGAAAAGCAATTGATAAATATGTATATTTTCAATGCTGCATTATTTTAATGTTATTTACGATGGTTTTTCATAAATCTGTGTGCCTTTTAACTGTGTATGGTGGTCTGCTCCTGAAAAGCTCTGTAAACCCTTCCCACACACACCAGTTGCAAACACACAGTTTCTCCTTTGTGAGGTTTTGAAAAACTGTGGTGCAGCTGAGCACACTGACATCAGATGCAACTGCAGGCCTCTTAATGCAGCTGGGACAGTCGACCACATGAAGCATGTGGCTTCTTCTGTTGACACCATGCAGGTAAAGCTGCACAGGTCGATGAGAGCCTCGTTGTTGTTGTTGTTGTGCTGCACAGACTGAGGAAATCAAATAACTCTAGACATTCAAAGGTGAAATAACACTAAATTTGTATGAGTTGTCCAAAACGGGATGTTTACATTTTAAAAGGTCTTATTTTCAGAAACTAGAATGGCCATCACAATGATACATGGTTTCTGAAACCCAAAGACTTCAGCATGAAGTTTAGTTTGACTCCACCAACGTATTTAACCACCCTCTATCAAGCCTGTTACGATGGAACGGACGGACAAGAGTAACCCTAAATGCCCCTTTGGTGGGGACATAATAAAAATGGTGTCTTGTATTACTCAGTGGAGGTTACCTTATCTTACACAGCTCTGGACATATGTGTCAAAAGACTGAGCATGTTGCAGCGTGTCTGTTTCATTTTCATATTTTAGTTCTCACACTTTTCTTTCACCTTCCCATGATGCTCTGCTGTTTACAGTTAAGTTTACAGTACATTCCTGCAAATAAAGGCAATATGTGCTGTCAATTGTCTGGGTTTTTCTTTGTTTTGTATGTTGAGCCACGCCTAACATGATTTTCTGTCATGACAGATAATAAAGTTTTCTGATATTATTTCTCCCAGATTCCATTGCAATTTACAGCATGTCACTATACGTCATTACTACAGAGGAATAATGTTCAGATTTCTACGGAAGAGGATAAGGGCCACATGACTTCAAAGTCAGAATTCTGACTTTAATCTCAGAATCCTCACTTAATTCTCAGAATTCTGATTTATTCTCAGAAATCTGACTTTAAAGTTAGAATAAAAAAACAAACAAACCAAAAAAAAACCCGTCAGTGATGAGAACTTTAAAAAATGTTTACAAATGTGACAAAGAAATTGAGAAACGGTAAAGTTCGACACAGCGGCCATCGGCTTCATGTTTGACAATGATAGGAGCTTGAACAGCATCTGGCGCTGTCATAACAACCTGGAGCTGAGCATTCCTGAACATGTGGAGATGACAGTGGACAGGTGGAGCCCCTCCCCACACCGCCACCATTCTGAACCACGCTGTGTCTACTGTCAAGTCTTCAGGTTTCTAGGACACACACAGGTTCTAAAGTGGGCATCCAGAAAGAAAGACAAACAGAATATAGAAACACTCTCCAATATCTACCCACTGCCTCCTAAATATGTGTTAAAGGGACACTGCAGTAATTAAATATGGAAGCTCAGATATCCTGACTTTTAGGTTCTACAAGAGTCAAACGGTGGAAAACACCGCATCCTACATTTCCCATAATGAATATCAACATATTCTTTTTGTTGGACCCTGTAGCAGCCAATAACATAATAACCGCTGATAATGTAATAACGGACAATAACGTAATAACTTCTTTTTTATGTAATAGAGCTGATAACGTAGTAACTTGCCAATAACATAATAAACTTTCTGAACCAATAACGTAATAACATTTTGCCCATAATGTAATAAGTTATTACAGTATTGGCTGGTTGTTACATTATTGGCTGGGTTTAAAAAAATCCTTAAAAAATGTAATAACTAGAGCCGATAATGTAATAATATACTTATATCACTTTATTTAAGTTTGATTTATTGGCTATAGGTGTCACACTTCCATGACACCTACCCTTACTGTTTAATCAAAACTAAAGTAATAATAATAATAATATATCAGTGGTAATAATCAAATTAATATGCAACAAAGTAATTCAAATAATATAATACAAAAAAAGTGAATAAGTAGTAAGGGTAAGTGTCATGGAACTGTGACACCTATAGCCAATAAATCAACTTAAATAAAGTGAAATAAGTATATTATTACATTATCGGCTCCAGTTATTACATTTTTAAGGATTTTAAAAACCCAGCCAATAATGTAACAACCAGCCAATGATGTAATAACTTATTACATTATGGGCAAAAGTTATTATGTTATTGGTTCATAAATTGTATTTTATTATCGGCAAGTTACTACATTATCGGCTTTTATTACATTAAAAAATGAAAAATTATTACGTTATTGGCAGTTATAACGTTATCAGCCGATATTACATTATTGGCTTCAACAGACCGTCTGTCTCTCAGCTAACACCAGCTCTATGCCTCCAGTTTGTAAAACAAGCTTTGTGTTATAAATCTAGACTGATGATAAGACTGGTGACATCAATATGACATCATCACATTTATTTTGTTTGAGTTGACAAAACTCCCCCAAAGCCACAGAAAACATTATATAAATGTTTTCACAGACTATTATTAATCTGTGTGTAAAAATGGTGGACATCCTCTTTGACAGACAAAGTCACATATCTCAACTATATCTCTATTTTTATTTGTGTATATATACACATATAAAAAATAAGGACATATGTACAATGATAATAAATATCAACATGTTTTTACAAGTGAAATAAGTTACTTAACATATTTTAAAAACAAACAAAAGATCATTAACAGATTAGCAAATATAGGGCAAAGTAAAATTGGAGTGATAATAGAATAACTCAAATAATAAAGAAAAAAACAGCAGAATTTAAAGCCTTGTGTGGAGGGAAAATTTCATGAGCAAAAAGATGTTTAAGAACTGAAGAAAAATGCACAAAGTACATTATACATGCATTTTTTTAAGCTTGAGACCTGTATTCTTTCATCTTTTCAGTTTCTGCGATATGTTACATTAAAAGAAAATCCCAAATGTAAAAGGGAAATATATTAAGACTTAAACCAAGTACCAGTGTAAGCTCTAATATGTTTTAGCTTTCTGCTTTAAGGAATTTAATTATGCAAAGGGGACACATTCCATCACTGTTCTGCTTTGCATCAACATATACTTATTTGTTTTTTAGGGGCTGAAAAAAATATCTTATTCACACAGCGACCATTTTCCAATCCCTATGGGAAGCACAAATGTCCTGCTGCTGAGTTTCCAGGTTGCAAATCTCAAAAATGCAGGGACAATTTCAAGGTAAAACAACATAATAACAACATAACCATTAACTACCATTAGATGACAATTAACATTAGCATTCAACCATTTCCCAGCCTTCATATTAATTTATAGTTTTCCCAATTATTGTAACACAGTATGATAAGAAAGGTGTAAATTAATTTTAAAATATTAGGACACATCTTGGACACATTTATTTAAGTCTAGAAGTAAAACACACTGGATGTAGCAGTGGGAAGCTAATGTTGTTCAGGCTAATGAGATATAAAATATGTTGTTGTATGTTGAAACATTTCCAGATATCCTTCCAGATGTTCAGTGATCATTGTGTTTCAGTTGCTGATCAATCGGGAAGATGTGATATGCTAACGATTTGTCAGATTTCTTTAATTTAAGTGGCTTGCACCCTAGAACACAGAACACAGCAATATGACATTTGAGTTTCCCACCCTGAACTTAAGTCGAAGGAAAATGGCCACCATGTGTCTATGGTCTATGATATAATGGTTTAAGTTTTGGTACATTATTCAGTCTTTCATAAAGGGAAGGGACAAAGAATTGGGCCCAGCAGATCAATACTGACATATTAACAGGACAGAGACAGGAAGCCCTTCAGCCTCAAGCCATTTTTTGCATTTTACTTGAGGGACAATTTAGCTGCAGATAAAATATGCAGAAAGGTTGCAGGTATCAGCACAGTGTAGCAAAGTGGACGGACTGCTGAGACTCAAATATCGATCCGGAATCAAATAAAATTAATTTAAGTATTTTAACAAGAACAAAAGCAACTGCAGTCTACTTTGGCTTATCCAAAAGGTGAAGAGGCACAGAAAAAGTAAACATGTTGAAACGCAGCCATAAATTCTTTTACAACCCTTGAACCATAAAATCAGACATACTTTTTTTTTTTCCGAAGAGAGCATTAGTGTCCTACAACATTAGTGTCTGTGAAAGTCCAGAAATCAATCAAAATGATGCACTTGTACGAGGATGATCATATCAAAGATGTACAGTCCACTTGCAGAGGATCATGCAACACGAGGATGGAGCGCTGATGGCTGAGTACCTCTTCAACCTTGGGATCATTTTGATATTCTACATCTCTCTGAGCACTCTGTACACAGTGGGGCAAAACAGGGTTATTTTGTCCTCTCCTTCATTCTTTCTGTGCTCCTCTGGTCCCGACAGACACGTTCCAAAAAAACAAAAGCCGCTCCTGATGGATGAAGCACAGAGAGAAGACAAAATAATTTAAAGTTAGTATGAAAATGCATGATGATATGGTGTTGGTATGAAAAGCTCCCGTATGCTGTCTGAATGACAGCAGAACGCATTTCAGTCTGACAAAGACTGTCAACTTATTTTGGTCCTTGTGAGCCTGAGAGAGTTTTTCTCTAACAAAATGTTCCAGTCTGTGCCTTTTCCTGCTGCCCAACCTAAGGAACAGTGTTTGATGAGAAACAGACTGTCCAAAATGATGTGACAAGACTTAGAATCCACAGCCATGCTAGGTTCTCTGTGAGGCTGTATCTGTGTCTTGAGCTAAATGCTGCTAAGTCAGGATACTATATTCAGCTTAATTAATACAGTCTCATTCAAACTAGGTCTAAAAATAAACCAGGAAACATTAGGCATATTGAGTTTATGGTATGCATTTTTTTAAAACCTGTCAGCAATATATAGTGTTTCAATGTTTTAATCAAATGCTAGCTTCTTGCTGAGAGAAGATGAGGAGGATGACACCAACCTAATATCTGTACCAGAAGAAGAAGCTTAGTTTAGCTTAGTCTGAAGACTGACCACAGTGGGAAACAGCTGGCCTGACTTTGTGCAGTGGTAAAAATAATCCACCTTTCAGTATGTCTAAAACTCATTAACTACCATATTGTATCTCCTTCGTTTAATCCACATAAAAACAAAAGTGTAAAACAACAAATTGCAATTTGATGTGGGGTTTATGTCCAACACAATTTCTTGGCCTGGAACAGTGACTTTGTGGGATTCACAACTGAAAAGGTTATATTAAAAAAGAGTCATTTATTGAAAGTACATTTTTAAATTAGTCTAATTGAAAATGATGCTTTCTGTTTGAAACCTGATTTGCTCAGTTAGCTAGAAAAGAAAGAGCATTCCCCACTGCCAAAATTAAAAACATTGCTTTCATTTAAACCTCATTTTCACTTCAAACCAAAGGTTTTCATGTCACGTAACCCTGTGATGTAGCATCATACAGTTTTATTCATTTTTTAAAGTTCTTATTTATAAGTACATATAAGGTGATTTTTATTTTTGAAAATACATCACAACAGGGGTGCAGATAGCGCAGTGATTAAAGTGTGTGCCCGATATACAGAGGCTGCAGTCCTCCCGCGGTGGCCATGGGCTTGATTTCGGCTCGCAGCTCCCTGCCGCATGTTCCCCCCACCCTCTCTCACTCCCCATTTCCTGCTTCAAATTTCTTCAGCTGTCCTTTAAAATTAAAGGCAAAAGACATCAGAAAAAAAGGTCTTCTGAAGAGAATATTCCTCTTTACTTATAGTAAATTAACAATGACTGTAATAAAATGTTTTTAGTCTTATCTTATTATAGCAATTTATGCTTTCCTTTTAGTTTTATCGGGTGACTAAACTGACGGTGGTGTGGTGAAGAGAACTGTTGCTCTTTCTGCATGGGTTCTGCTCCCCACAGTGCAAAAACATGCATCTTAAAAAGTTCAAATGGAGTAAAAAAAATACGTTAAACAGAATAAATTCTTTACATTTAGTCAAATATCTCATGTGATCGATTTCATCATTTAAAAAAAAAAGTTTATCCAATGATTTATTTGTTTTAGTGTGTGTCATTTAATGAGCTTTTTTCTTTTACCTTTGTTTCCCAGTTTTCAGTCTATATGCTAGTTTAGCTAACAGTTTCATAGCAGCTTCACATTGAACAGACAGATATGAGATTGACATAGATCTTCTCATTTAAGTCTCAGCAGAAAAACAAATACCCGTATTTCCTAAAATGTTGAATTACTCCCCTTAGTGAAAAGATGAGCAGAGGGACAGCCAGATAAGACCGGTAAATAAACTTAATAATTCTTAATAGTGCTGGTTAGGGCTTTGTGTCAATATGTTAGCATGAATTTAATTAAATGGAAGAATACCTTTCACTGGTTCACGGCTGCTCCTTGCCTGAAGCCAGCAGTTCATCACATGGCAGCAGTAAGTCTGTCTGTCTGTCTGTCTGTCTGTCTGTCTGTCTGTCTGTCTGTCTGTCTGTCTGTCCGTCCATCCATCCATCCTTCCATCAACACTGTGTGTCTTCTTATGTTGGTGTGTTTTACAGTGCTCTTCCTCTGTTTAAGTCCACAGTAGCCCCGGATCAGTCTCTGGGCATCGGTAAGAGTGAGGGGGTTTCAAGGGGTTTTGGGGTCAGCCAAATACATACTGTAGTCCAGGATCGTTGGCGTCCAGGGAACCATGAGTGTGTAAGTGTGTTTGTGTGTGGGAGGGCTAGTTTCCTTCTTGGCAGTGCGAGTTATCACCCTCACCGAACACATAAGATATAAAGCACTTATTGAGACATCCACAGCGGTCGCGACAGTGAGGATTCAACTACATTCTCCATGCCTAATGTCTTCGTGTCAGATTCAATCTGTAATTAAGAGAGCAGTTTTTGTTCCACTGCTGAGATCTGAATGTAAATAGCCGTTTTGTTCTAAAGAGGTGAACAAAAGTCCAAAAGGGCTCAAACTAAACACGCATCCGTTGCACCCTGTGACCCTACTAAATGCCGTTTGGAGTGCACTTGTATTTTGTTAGAGTAGAAAGTGCATTTGAAGGTCACCATGCGGGGATGAGCGAGGAATGTAAGTGTCCTCGCATTTTCATTCACAGAGAGGAGCCGTTAGTCACTTGATATCTGTTTGAACACTGATGTCGTTCATAAGTCATAGATAAAGAACAACAAGACAAGTCTTAATTCAAACCAACCATCACAACAAATTAAAGTAGAAGGGATTGAGGATTTCGTCCGGGGGATAAATACAACATAGGGAAATAAATAGAAATTGGGCAGAGAAAGTTTGAGAGATTGTCCTTCATTCAAAAAGCCCCTTGTGTCTCTCACTCCACTTCACTTCATTTTCCATTTAATTTCCTCTCTCTTTGTGTCTCGCTCGCTCTCCTCTCCTCTTTGCCCCACGCAGAGCTCCTTCTACGGGGACATGATTGTCGTCTTGCTTCTAGATTAATTAGTCTTGTTACGCTGCTCTCACACTCTTGGCTCACAAATACAAAAAGGGAAGACGCGCTTCCAATATTTAAGTGCATTAAGCTGAAAAAGTCTGAAAGGAACAGAATGACAGAGAATCCTGTTTATGCTTAGCTGCATTCATTGTTCGTCATCTTGTTTCAGCACAGCGGCTAAAAAAGCCTCCCTTGGTCCACTCAGCGTTAAAGAAACGTTGGCTCCAGCACACACGCAACGCCGTTTGTTTAACTTCCATGCTTGAGGTGTTCTCTGCGTTTAGCCTTTTTAATACACAATTTACACATGTGGCGATTGCACAGTGGAGGAAGAAGAAGCCACAATCATGAATGCATGTTGCCCAAAACACTATAATAACATGAGTGCGTTTCGGCAGACGCGGTTGACGAGTGTGTATATTTAACATGCTGTGTGCTATTAATGTCTACAGGGAGCCAAGCAGGCATTGGCAGAGTGAGAGAGAGAGAGAGCATGGGGAATTGACAGCGTGTCACTGAAAGAGAGAGCAGGCATCCTCAAAAGGAGGGAGGTAGGTTGGTTGTTTTGTTTTTCCAACTCAGGGAAATGGAGAAGGAGGAGGACAGGCCTAGACAGACGACTCCTCGGGGTTGGCATCAGGTAACACACTTCTCTGCTGCAAGGTGCGTCTCAGCTCTTCTTTGAAGGGGCTGGAGTAGTCGTTCCCGCCCATGCCGAGGCCTCCGAGCCCGCCACCCCCAGCGCCAGCACTGCTAGCCCTCTCCTCCCCTGCTGTGCTCAGGTTAAGGCGGATGTAGCCATTGCTACCAGAGCCTCGGATGTTAGTGAGACTGAGACGGCTGGGGGAGTGGATGGGCTGGCCGGGAATGGCGCTGGGTGACGCCGTGCTGCTGACACTGCTGGGCCCCAGGGCGTGGCCGGGAACGATCTTCAGCGAGCCGTCTGAGTAGTAGTAGTTGGCGCCCGTCTCCCAGAAACGGTCCTCGTCGCTGGGCATCTTGCTGGGCACAAAGGTGGGCGGCTCCTTGGGCAGGGTAATGGGGTAGACCAGGGTGCTCTCAAGAGGCTTCATGTCGGCTCCCTTGCCCAATGCCAGCTTCAGCCTCCTGCGAAGGTAAAGAGCTGCCACAAGGAGCAGCAGGCATGCTGCTCCAAGAGTGATGACCAACACCCAGAAGAGGCCCATGCTGCTGTCTGGAGCCCGAGCTTCCATAAAGACTGGAGCACTGGCGACTACGGCCACCTGGTATCGCTCGGTCTGAAACTTGACCCCCTGCTCCTCAGAGTAGCAGATATAACGGCCTGCTTGCATCTGGCCTGCTTCAGGGATGATGAGGGCCTTCAGTGTCTGGTCGAAGCGAGGGCCTCCTTCCTCGGGGTCACCCAGCTGGAGCTCACGGTCGTTGAGAACCCAGCATGGTTGAGCCAGGTTGGAGACCAGCTGGCAAGGCAACACCATGTCAGACCCCACCACTACCGTTATGTTCCTCAGACGGGAGTGTTCTGCAGAGGAACCGAAAGACAGCAGGAGGAGGAGGAGATAGGGGGAGGAGTAGAAATAAGAGGGGGTTACAGAATCATCCATAATAATTCAAATTCACATTTTAAAGCTGCAAACTCTCTACTTAATTCAATTTATTCAGCTCAGTCCAAATGTATTCACTCAGTCCGGCTGCAAACCACATTCCCTTTACTCACTTCAAACTTGCTCCTGTACTTTCAGTCAATCCCCACAAGGGGCCACTACTGAGGTGTAGCTCCATACTCACCAGGGCTGGGGATAGAGATGGGCTTATCGAATTTGGCTTTTCCCCGGCTGAACCTTTCCAGCATGAGGTCCTGTGACAGGGAGGAGGTGGACCTTGAGAGGAAAGGGCAGAAAGCAGAGCAGAATAATATTTGTTTCTCATTCAAACTGAGGGACACGGAGTACCACAGACAACAATGGATCCAATATGCTGTGTGCAATCTGTTGTGTAACAATAATGACACACAAAATAACCAGAATCTACAGGAAATACATACAAAAATTCAGACTTTTGCAAAATAATTTAAACATTTCAGCCACAAATACTTATTTATGAATATATAGTTTGTTTCACAAGACAAAGGAGGGAAATCACAGCATGTAAAGCTGGAGAATTTAATACAGCTTGTGAAAGTTTGTAAAACCTGTAATGAAACCCACTTTATTCATCTATACAGAGCTGCTTATATCTAACCAAAAGACTCTTTTTAGTATGGGTGCCAATGGAGTTTAAAGGGTGCATAATAATAAAACATTTTTTTCCAAGATTATCAACAGCAGTTTATTAATACAAAGCCTCGAAATACCAATATTGAGTATATATAGTATGCATGCATGGGTGAACACGGGAACATGTCTCACCCGCGGTGGAGGTCGATGCGGACACACGCCCGGCCCTCGCTGTCCCAAGCGCAGTATGGGTCCCGCGCAAGCAGACAGTCTGGCTGAGACTGATAGCGGCTGCAGTTAGCCAAGGGCAGCTGGAGAACCTCAGAACGAGAGCCGACGTAAACGTACTTCTACAGAGAGACAGAGAGAAGGAGAAGAGGAAGACAAAGAGCAGGTCCAGTCATTATCCAGAGACAGAAACCAGAGAGAGGTGAAGAAAAAAGAGGGAAGATAAACAGAGGGAGAGAGGGAGAGTGACTCAGTTAGGGGTTAGAGTAGATAATGGGATAATCACTCTCAATTACAATAACATTTACCCCCCTTTACCCTCATCCAATCCAATATGGGTTGCGCCGTTTTCGCAAAAGCTTTTATAAAATGTCTGGTCGTGGCTAAGTCACCATTAATAAGATAAGCAGCGGGCAGGGAGCTACCTGTCAAAACGCCATTGATTGGTGTACATGCCATTCAAAAGCCACGGGGACACAGCGGGTGTCAACAACACAGGCTCAGCTGACAGGGCAGGGACACGGAGAAAACAACAGGAGCAGAGGTTCAAATCCCTGCTGCAGTGAAGGACTGTAATTACTGTTATTGTGAAGAGGGTTTTGGATTCACGAGGCGACAAAGTTCAGTGTTGATAAAAATGTCTGCTGAGTCGCACCAGGCCGACGGCACTGCGCTCACAGTCTGACTGTTGTCTATGGATCTATGACTATAAGTGAATGACTAAAAGGGCTCCAGATCAGTCCTGCTGTTATCACTGAACAACAATGAACGAGTGATACAACAGCGAAGTAAGCCAATGGAACCAAAACTAGACTTTCGAGGGATACGATTAGATGAAGTGCAGAACTATGCTAGATGTGGCAGACAGGAGATTACCAACACAACAAAGAAACTTTGAAAAATGTTTCCCTTGAGACACCCTTAAAATTTCTCATCTCTCAAAAAGACAGACAACGATACAGCGAGGAGTCCATGATGAAAACATGCACAAAGCTGAGAGGGAGCAGTCGGAAATCTGAGCTCAAAAGAAATATTTTCTTCTTATTAGAATCTCTTCTGCCTCAATTTGTTGCATTGAGTCTGGTCTCTTCATATGTCCTCGACTAAAACGCATCAAGACAGACATGAATCGAGAATGAAATATTTTTGATTCTCGTGTCCTCTTGTCTTCAAGAGGTACAGTAATGACTTCAACTCCTTTCCCCACACTTGCTTGACATTAGAATTGGAAGGGGTCATCCGAAAGTTTCTTTAACTTTCCAAACCTGAAAATACAACAATCAAAAATATGAACTCAAGCATCCTAAAACAGTTTCATCCTAAAACAGAGATATTATAGTTTGTGATTGCCATCTTATCCCCTAAGCCACAGCGCACACTGACAGGCACATTTTTATGGTCATGACTAAATATTCTGGATGCATCTTTTAACTAAACCCTTCCATTGTAGTAAACATCTCGTTTTTTAAACTCCATGCCCCCAATTTGAAATGCAGCCTTTCCATTAAACGTGTGAGGTCTCCAAGCCCAATTCAAGCTAACCCTGATGATACCACATTTTCTCCGGCTCCTCCGGAGTCACAGAAGAAAAACAACCGTTTTTACACGCTGAGAATTCAATTCCCTGAGCAATAACGCTTGAAAAACAAATTTGTCAAAATAAGTTCCTTTTTTTCCCCCCTTACCTTGGAGTGGGAGATGGTCAGGCTGTCCACAGGCTGGGCCGTCTCAAACAGCTGGATCTCCTCTATCACGTGGGTCTCGGAGCCCAGAATCACGACCCTCTGCAGCCAGCCTTCCCCTGTAGAACACAGGAGGAAGAGGGAAGAGGATTCAGCTCTCTTCACTTCTTTTGAATCAAACTTTCCATTCGAGGCATGTGTTTTTTTTTTTGTTTTTTTTTGGGTGGAATGTGTAAGAACAGCACAGCTTCAGCACTCAAAACAAAATAGCTAATAATCACAACTCTGACAGCAGACAGGCTGATAAATATTAATATTATTGAGAAATATTAAAACACACACCTAGGAATGGATGGATGGAATAGAAGGTCATTAAAATATTATTGGTGGGATATTGTGATATACAAACACACTCTTTTAATGCCGAGACAATTTATTTAAATGATAAAACACATGCTAACAACCACCACGTATATTAGCAGCTACATTCTTTCAGAAACTATATTGACACACACAAAAAACCTGTGTTTCTCTATTGCTTTTGGTTAATGTTGTGTGGTGTAATGCCTACTATCTGGACAGAAATGAACCTGAGACAATGAGGTGTGTGACTGATCACAGCAGGAACAGTACAGGTGTATACAACTTATAATATATTAATATAAAATAATAATATTTAGGGTGCTCCAATAAAGTCATGCCAGAGACTGACTGCAAATAGCAACCTCACAGAACTGGAGCATTTAAGAATACAGCCATAATTAATGTCATCAATCTCATCTTTGCTTTACCTGCTATGGCAAGTAACAACACATGCACATACTGTAGCTACTGCAACATTCATCAACTTCACATTGTGAAACTTGAATGGCAGCTCCTCTTAGATTTCATGCGAGTCTGCAACCAAGAAGGAAAATGAAACACGTGAGTGCAGCACAGCAAGAGACTATTTTAACTAAATGCGATTTTAAAAGAGCTCAGATGCTGTTACTGGTCTCTTAAGACCTCGAGCTACATTAACAGCAATATTTGAAGACATTTTCAAGTACGGCGTGGGGAGGTGAAGGTGGAGGAGGAGGTAGTGGAGATCCTGTGCTCCTTTCATGTAGGGCATTGTGAACGAGTTTAGATCCCCTGTGACGAAAAGAGTTTCAGGCACAGCTTGTGGGGTCACCTTGATGTGTGTGTGTCTGTGTGTGTGTGTGCGTATCTACGGATGGTGTAGTATTCCATGCTGACAGGTGCTTTTCAAGTGTGGTCCTCTTGATTAAGTGGCTGTCATGGATAATATGAAAAGCTAACCCTGTAGCCAACAGGAGGATTTAGAGAAGGAAATAAGTGCACACAGACACAAACACACGCATGCATAGCAGGCAGCAGGCATATAATCACACTCGCCTCTTGCGGCATCAGGGACCAGTGATGGCTAATCCCTCAATCCTGCACCCTGGTTTTTCTGAAAAACGGTCTCAACAAGCGCTCCCTCTCTCTTTTCACATCAGCTGTCACTATGCTGCAGCTAATAGCTAATCAAGCCTGCAGCCCAATTGGCACTATGAGCGCACGTCTGCCAAGAGCCCTGTTGAGTTCGTGCTGTGAAGCACGACAAGAGGGGATGACTGCACTTGGCTCAGGGAGTGTGAGCATGTGTATCTGTGTGTATATGTGTGTATATCAATTTGTGCTACTGGTGTGGGACCATGTGTGTGTTGCTGTGTCCATGCATGTGTCCGGGTTGGCGTCCCTGGTTGCCAGCAGAGAAGCCCCGACTCCGTTGTTGTCCCACCGTCAGCTGCCACAGTCACTCTGCTGCTGCAGCGATCTGAATGGTAAGTAGACGAGTCTCTCTTCATTCATGAGATGGGCTGCATTCAAATTCACATTCCTCGGAATCCACTGTCCGATCTCTGTTATTCAAGATTAAGGCTGTGGGAGGGCGGGCTGACTTCCGATCTGTGCCAACAGTCACCTGCATATGTGCCTGATGGCTACTGACTGGAGATATTAATTAAGTCGCGCATAGGTGGACGTTGCCTCTGATGCATGAAGATGGATCTCAGCATGCAAATTAAATGCTTAATTGAAACCCAGCTGAAGTCTGGCCAGATGGCTCGATGTTTTGTGCCACCATACCTAATGCCAGCAACTGTCCCTGTCTGCTGCCTTGGCCTGTAAGCTCTCCTGTCTTCAACAAATAATGCATGAAACTACCCTCAACACACACCTATAGAGGGGGAAGAAGGGATAATGAAGAAAGACTACACAACTAGGATGTATTGTCATTGCCACATCAAGAATACCACACTACACGGGGTGGGACAAATAACAGGAACACACCATATTCTGTGTAATGCAATCCAATTCAAAGGCCAAGAAAGAAAGAAGCAAAGCAGTAACAGATCATTAGAGCCTAAAAGCCTAGTTTGACAGTTTTATCTGACAGGTGGCCGACATCAAAAGCTTTATCATTTCACAGCTAAACAGACTCAGGATTTTGAAAATATTTAATGGGCAATATCCAAATCTTTTGATCATCACTGCTTACTTTTGGGTCCTTAACTCAGACCCTGAGTTAGCTCTGAGTTTTGTGTGAATTCAGATGAGATTTATGTTTCCTCCGAATTTACTGAGTGAATGACATACGCATTCGTTTTGCCGTGAGATGCTGCCAGAAGAAGATCTGGGACCTCCGACAATGGGACCATCAACTGATTGATTAGATCTGGCTCCTCTTTTGTTACTATCAAAATCATGATGCTGTCTTTTCAGTCATGCTTTTATTTGAGGTTTCTCTTAAATCAATTGTTTGCCTATTTTTGACTCATTTTTATTCTGATTTAAAAAAAAGAGAAAAAGAGAGAGCGTTCAGATCAATCACATTTCGTGCACACCTCACAACTCAAGGTGATTGTGCTGTGAAATGCTGAAATGATCTGGGCTGTAATTAGGGGCTGTGTTTGTAGCTGTGACACTGCCCATAGAATTAAAATGAAGTGGAGGAGATTGATAAACAGCCCAAACCCATCATTTAGTGAAGCTCTAGCTTTCGGTCAGTTCAGTCAGGAAGACGATTTCTTTACACACTGCAGTTCATTTCTTATATCTATCCTGTCAAATTGTTGTCAGCCTATCATTTTGCTGCTGTCTTTTTAAATATGATTCTCTCTGTGTCTCTAGTTCATTTAATCTGCTGTTATGCATTCCTTTCACCTCCTCATCACCGCCCAGACTTTACAGATCCATCAACTTCATTATTTCATCTGCCCTATCAGTCTCAGCAGAGTCACTAGCCGCCACCACCACCACCAGTGTCTGGACTCCATAGGGGGGATTTATCTTGCTGATGCTCAGGGCAGATGTCCTTCAATCACAATCTCTCTGAAGAGACTACGCACTAAAGACTCTCTGACAGACTAATTATCAAATATCATCTGCTGCAATAAGCAATTATCTTTATTTCATTCACTTGTCTGTCCCGATTGAAGTCATGATGCAATCTGTGACTCCCCTTGACTTGCAAGAACACCGTTCTCTCTGTTTTCTGGGACTGATAAAGCAGAGTGGCAGTAAATGCCATATATTTAACCATTAATGTTAGAATTAAATTTCCACCTCAGAGAACTTTTAGTAAATTTGCTACTAAAACTATGAATAGCACCATTTTTGAGACAACAATAGGAACACTTTAATGTAACGTGTACCTGTGCCGATGAATAGCATGTTGTATGCTCGCTGGTCCAGGGCGCTAACCCGATCCACTGCCAGCCTTGTGAAGTTGACACCTTTGGTGAGCAGCAGGGGGCGAGCCAGTGCTTTGTCCTCCATCAGCGGGTGCTTCTTGGCAAAGTTGAGTGTGGCATCAGGCAGCTGCAGAGAGCTGTTGTAACCGTTCTCCCTGTCTGAGTTAGTTATACACTGCAGCACAGACGGAGAACAGGGAGACATGGCAGGCAAGTGGATGGGAAATGGAGAAAAGAGATGGAGGAGAGGATGAAGGGAAGTATGAGATGGCCAAGAAGGAGAGGGAGGAAGAGGAGGAAACTTCTTAGCTGCAGCTGGCACAGGTTGGCATGGTATGGTGGCTTTTAGATGACTACCCTCTCGTCCTCTCTGCCTCCCCCTCTCCCCCATCTCCATCTTTCTTTCACACTCACTCTTACTTCCGCCTGTCATCACAGCCCTGCCTCTGCTTCCTTTTGTTTCATCCTGGATCATTGCATTCTTAGCATTTTGTTTCCTGACAGTATTTAAACTTTCCCACTTCCCTCTCCACCCAAACCACGCATTTCTACTTCCCTCCCTCACTCTTTCATTATCCCTCCATAGTCTACTCATCTCTCCTCCTACATTTTAAAGTCACATTTTTTTCCCTCACTTCCTGAAGTTGTCTAGAAATATTTGCATTAACAAAACATGATATAATCACACGGTGTGTGCCAGCACAAGGCTCGCAGTCTCTTACCGATCCAGGCCGCGGGACAGGGACAGCACCGGTGTAGCGTCCCCACCTTTGTGATGCCTCCCTGTACTCTTTGTAGGATCCTTCAAACACCTTCTTCACATCACCAATCTGGTACTGGCACACCGCCGACACGTCCACGTCACCCCTGAAACATGGTGGCGAGGCAGTGAATTAGTGATGCGTAGCCGTAAACACTCGGAGACAAATTGCCTGCCATCCACTTTTGGAAAATGTGTCTTCTCCATAGAAAATAACTTCTGACTGTAGTAAAGCCAGACTAACATGCACCAATGTGAAACATACAAAATAGAATATGGGGAAATATAGCAATGTATACAGGACCAGTCAAAAGTTTGGACACACTTTCAAACTTTTGACTGGTCTAAAATGAACATGGGCAAACTGCCAAGATGAGCAGATGTGCATTCAAACAATATTTTCAGTGCATTCCCAGTACAGTAAATATTTATAGTCAATATTAGCTTGTCCTTTTCTGAGGGAGCTGCAATGATTACATGTGACACATCTCCACTCTTTCTGTGGTGAAGCAAACTGATGAAATTGATGTAGATGTAATTCCTTCCTTGATAGGCCACTGGCATCAATCAGTTCATTTAACGGTAACGTTGGTGGTGTGGGATATTCCAACTCCAGTTTAGACCCCAAGTGGGACTGAAATTGGTATCGACGCATGACCCAGACAGATTAAATCACGCTTATACTCCTCATCTCACAAATAAATTTGATTTCCATGCACATTCACTGGAATAAAAACATATTTTTTTTAAATTTAGCCCTCAAGCTGAGCCACTGACATTTTGATATGGAGACAAATGGGCATAAATAAACCAAACATTTCAACCTAATAAATGAAAAGTAAAGTCCCATTTGCTTCTTTAGCAGGACAATTTACACTCAGGAAGTAGCAAAATGTCCCAAATGTACAGTCTTATTGCAATTTCTTGCAAATGTAGCCTTAAATTGAATGTGCTAAAATCTCCGGTTTCTAAAAGGAAGGCTTCACAAAGAACGAGTCTGTGTCCATTAACTGAATGCTTTTCCAGTCTGGAACAGTGTGTTAATGTGCAGCAGCGCCACAGGTTTTATAAGGTGATTGTTAAAGCCAAAGGACAGCACTGCTGTCTTAGCAAGTTAAAAAGCTAGCCTATTCAGTGAGATAAGGGCTTGCACTCCGAGTCATCATTTACATAATGTCCAATTATCTTAATGTTATCTCTATCAAAGCCAGGGGGCTTTAAGGAATTCCCAGCGAGTCACACAGAGAAAAAGGATTAAGCTTTTCCCCCCCCCCTCCAGCAGCAGCATTGGGAGTTCTGAATGAAGAAACAAAGCTTGAAGTTTCAAACTGGTTCACTTTGTGATATGATATTTTACTGAAGAACACAAAAGACCGGCATCAAAGGGCGTAAGCCGGAGATGGAGAACGTCGGTAACTTAACTCCCAGAGAAAACCTCCCGCCCTCTCTCCTATTTCTCTGTTGATAAGTAAGCCATTGACACATTACAGTTATACATTAGTCAAACACATGCTAGTCAGAACAGACACACTGACCCATATTAATGGAATAATTTACAGGAGGAACTGAAGCTGTCAGAACTCATTACTTTCTGGGAATTTAAGTCTTGTTTAAAAGTCTTAGAGTCTGTTGGTCGATGTGATTGCTTTTAAAATTGACTGGAAGCCTTTTTGAACTTGTTTTTATAGTCCTTGACTGTATTGTATTGTATTTATTCATTTCCTGTGTATGAAAGTTGTTTAATTGTACTGTCTACTTATTGGTGTTACAATTTCTATGCTGCTCTCTTGGCCAGGTCACTTTTGGAAAAGATATTTTTAATCTCAATGAGGATTGTCACCTGGTTAAGTGAACCACCTGCAATAATAGTGTGCAATTGTTATTGCACAACAGTATGTGTGCAATAACAGTATCAGGTGAATGAATATTCCATGGACATATCAATATTCCTGCTGAATCTGTCCACTGTTTACATTATATGTATATATATATCTATATCTATATCTATATATATATATATATATATATATATATATTTTTTTTTTCTTTTCTTTTTTTTTCCCCCCCTATTTTAAATATTTCCTCTGTTTGTATTGTGGTGTTCATATTTTTTATATTTCTATCTTTTTAGATTGCTTGTTTAATTCTACTGCTGCTATAACGATACACTTTTCCCCATTGTGGGACAAACAAAGGACTATCTTACCTTACCTTACCTCACCTCACCTCACCTCACCTCATCTCATCTCATCTCATCTCATCTCACCTCATCTCATCTCATCTCATCTCATCTCATCTCATCTCATCTCATCTCATCTCATCTCATCTCATCTCATCTCATCTATCTTATCTTACCACAATCACTTATCACAACTAAATTGCTATTGTAAACACCCCTCTAAATACACTTTATTTTTATCAACTACAGAAAAGTACAAGTAGTTTAGTTTATTTTATCCTTTGTTCAAGAGCCGAGAACAATGGACACCAACAGAGTTTATTTTCAGTCTCATTTTGAGTCTTTGAGTCCTTAAAAATGAATAATATGATGAATTTTTGCACCTAAGAGGAATTCAAGTTGCTGGGTCACAACATTAAAATCGGAAGGTATAACAAGCAATGAGTTATACAAATAATTTATTTCATCTAAATTATTTGGTCTAGACTCTTAAGCTTTAGTTCGTTAAAAATTGACCTAGCTTGAGTCGATACAGCGCAGACGCAATACTGATTTACCTTCATTCAGTACCAGTGGGGTATTTTCTTTATCCTTTATACATTATTGTTGGGCCACTGGATCAAAACAGTATTTCTGTTGGGTAAAAGTAACACCACATCCCTGACAACTCGATGTTTTTTTTCTTCTAATGAAAATGTCTCCTCTTTTTGTTTTTGTTTGTAGCAGAGAAAATTCAAATCAGTCTGAATCAAATGGAAACAAGGGGACATTAAACTACCAAAATAAACAAATAAAGCTTATTCAAGCACACTCACATTACAGTCAGCTAAAAGCTTGCTATACTTAAGTGAATACATCATTACATGAAGTACATAATTAGAGCCGTCATATCAGAGCGACTGGCTGACCTGTGATTTTAATAAAAAGCTGAGCATCTGACATGTTGGCAAAGTGATGTAGAGTCTCATCCAGACCGCAGATGGCACATGCACTAATTAACTCACATTTATCTGAGATGCACTGAGACTGAGCTGCTTCTACAGCCTCCATTACAAGGCAGCGTTCGCTATCACTCACCACTGGGCGTGGAAGATGCCGTAGAAGGTGGTACTCCGCCAGTCCTGGCCTGGCAGTGTGAAGACGGCCCTCAGGTTGTTGAAGGAGACATGGCGCTCGGGGAGAGAGCACTCCAGTCGGGCTTTTTGGAAGGTGGTCCACTTCTTCTGGAGGGTCCTGGTACCGCCCAGATCCCCCTGAGAGAGGAACATATCAGTATATATATCAATATAATATGATATAATATAATATAATATAATATAATATATTATAATATATTATATTATATTATAAGTCAAGTCAAAATGTATTTATATAGCACATTTAAAAACAAACAAACAGTTCTAGGTGGAAGATTCTCATTGGTTTAGACCACTATAAAAGGTCCTTTGTTTGCATGAGATCTGTTTGACTCCCTGATGAAGGTTTGATGCTGAAACACGTTTGTATTTATAACATGACCATGCCATTACAATAAAGGCACTTTATTCATTTTAAAAGAGAGTGCCTTGGAGTTTCTTTACGATTTTCATGACAACAAACAGTTGACCTAAGTGCTGAACATGCTTAACATAACAAATAACAGGCTCCAAACATACAATATGGAATTTAAATAAAAACAGTAATAAAAATAGAATTAATGAAATAATAATAAATAAAGAAATACAGCTCAATAAAAGATGAAATCAAGATGTCAAGCTCAACTCAAATTAAAAGTCAGTGAGAAGACATGGGTCTTCAGCAGCGATTTAAATATTTCTAATGTCTGTGCAATAATATCAGTGCCTGTAATAACATCAGTTCTTTTGGTCTGGAGCTTATTGTTAGTTTGGATGATTGATCTTCACCATATGAATGACATTTGTGTAGAGTTTTATCCTTGAAGGCTGCTTTCATTTTCATCTGCTGATGGCGGATGTTTCTCTGTGGTCACCTTATGTCTCAGCTTAAAACCAGTATGCATGTGACATCATGACCGGTCTGATAAGCAACACGAGTGTGACGTGTGAAGCATACACACATTGCTGTTGGCTGTACCTACAGATGAAACACACTTCTGATCACACCTGATATGAACCTCTACTTGAACCTGTTTATTCATCTGCTGCTGCTTATGTTGCATTTCATTAGTCTCACCTTAACCTCACCGATCCCAAATACCATCTCTGTACATACACTGTGTTTGTTCCATGTGAGTTGGCTGATTGAACTGTTGTTATGTTGTAAAAAAAAGCCTCTTAAGGAGCATTTCGACCCTGAAATGTTCAAGGGCATAATTGAAATGCATGATAAAGATGATAATAATAATGTTGAATTATAAAATAAACATTGCATATAAATTGATGAGCAGTGGTGTGGACTCAGAGGAAGCCTGTCTGCCAGACACTTCTCCTCCTATTATCCTCAGTGATTACAGAAGCTGTAAAAAAGGAATCAAAAAATGCAAATGCTCATAATACAGCAGTGAGACTTTGAGCTTCTCCTGCAATACAACTATCAGCAGAATCCCCTAAATTATTCACGGCTCCGGTACACATCACGTGTGAGCATCTGCTTCCAATTTCATTCATAGAGCTTTATTGTTCATCACAGTGCAGACATTAAACTGCACTTCCATAAAACAGTGCATGGTATATTCTCCAGTTAATTGCACACATCTCCTCAGAGTGTTAACAATCTGTCTCTGTTTTTTAGCTCTAATCTTGCTCAGATCATGTGGCTGCATGTGAAACATGACACTAAGCCTTTCTTGCCTTAACTAAAAATATCACTGAAATCATACAAAATAAAAAAGAGTCACCGAGTGACTCCTCACAACAACAAGCACCTCTCATGTCTGGCCTTAATGACTGTAGTACATCAAACCCAATCAATTATACTAACAAGGTCCTTAATTAAGCAAATGAATGCATTAATTACAAAATGACTCGATGTTAATGTAATTGTCCTCACATAACACTGGTTAGTAAACCAGAGTTGAGTGTAATGTATTCTGTCATATTAAAGCAGCAGAGGAGCTTTTTCTGGTATCAATGTAAACAGTCCATTTTAAAGCATTGCTGCCTAGTTTGAAGACATTAACTATATTCTATTATATACACTATTAATTATTATATTATCTTTAACTAAATATGTCCCATAGAACGTATTTATTTTTATTTAATAATTTTTATTTATCTTTTATTTATCCAAGAAGGTCCCATTGAGATACAAGATCTCTTCTTCCAGGGAGTCAAATAGTTTCACATAGAAAACAATTTCACATGGGAAACACACTAAATACAAAAAAAGCGACATAAAAAAAGATAGTAAAAGAAGAATAAAAGAGAGGTAAAAAAAAAGTATGAAAGAGGCAAAGAGACCACACCAATGATATCCATTACTCACACCCCTCTACTTGTTCTTGTTCAACAGACAACCTTTCACATCATATGTCACTAGTGACAGACAGAACAATATGGATGGATTTAAATATGCTTGACGATTAGATGGATGGATCTGTCATCAAGTCAAGATTTAACACGGGAGACTATGAGAAAAAAAAAATCAGAGCCAGTTTTAATCTTTGGAGCCCTCTTGAGAATTTGATTGTCTAAGTTTAAGTGAACAGCAGTACTTCCTGTGTTAGCTATACAGGACGCTGTGTCCTCTCCTTTTTGGCAGTTTGTTTCCCTTGCAAGAAAATCCAATTTAAAGCAGAACAAGAGTTGTTGGACATGAAAACAAAACATCATTCCGCTCACTTTGCTTTGTAAGTAATGCGAGGCCATTCCAAGTGTGATTTATCAGCTTTATACTGAATGAGCAGTAACTTGAAATAGTACAGCTCTACTGGTCGCCACCTTATATAGGCATCTCCTGTTGAGGTCTGTGAGCTAAAAACTGTTTTTCGACTACTGTGTCACATTCGCACGGTAAATGCTCACAAACAGCTGTCAAAACAGCTGGAGAAAACAGGAAACAGACGATAACAAGCCAAGCTCGCATGAAACTATGATTTTACAGTCAAAACTTGTTTGTCTGTCCCTGTACGCTCTTAAACAGACACTTTGCAGTTTGAGTAGCGCTTGAATTAATACCCTCAGGTTTGGCATTCATGAAGTTCCACACAAACACCCCACAGAGTGAGAATAAGTCAGTTTTGGGAGATTCCCAATCGAACCTGTTCTTCAGCTTTGACCATCAGCTGGTAGAGTTACCTTGCAGACGCGGGCCACCCTGGCCACCGTGAGCTCAGTGTCACAGTCCAGCTCCAGCGCTCGCTCGCTGAAGAAGAAGTAGATCTTGTCGTCGTCCCCCTCTTTGCTACCGCTGCTCTCCCTCACCAGAGCTGAACCCACAAAATCCGGCTCTACGTGCACAACACAGAAAAGAGTGGTATCAGAAAGTGTATCCACACAGAGGACACGCACCAGTAGGCAGCCTGAGCCTGTGGGTGCACTTTGACCGAACCACACACACACACACACACACACACACACACACACACACACACACACACACACACACACACACACACACACACACACACACACACACACACACACACACACACACACACACACACACACACACACACACACACACACACACACACACACACACACACACATTGACACATCAATCTTTTTCCCTCCTGCCTGTTCTCACCTCTCCATTTTTTTTTTTTATCATCACCCTTCCGTCTTATCTCTCCTTCAGTCATTTCTCGCTCTTTGTCTCTCCTGTGCTCCCTATTAGCGGTCCATTTTGTGTTTCTCACTTCCTCCCCTCCTTCCCATCTTTTTAAAATTCTTTCGGCATCCAGTCCTTATTATGTGGTGAATTGTGTGGGTTTTTTTTAAAATTCAGGGTGCTGGGGGATTAAAATGTAATTTTTTTTAATGCAAAAGTACTTTTAATAAATCACAATGATGCAATGTTTGGGTGGATTGATTTTTTTTTTTTGTGTGTAAAAGCCTCCAAAGCACAATTTTAAGCCATAGTGTCCAATCAAACGTTAATAAGCTGGTCAGAAGCTGCTTAAATGAAGGTGAGGCTGGCTTCATTGGTCTAAGTCTATCTTTTAATAAAAGCTTGGTGTCTATGAATAATAAACGGACACATCGGTCCAAACCTCATCTGTATGTTCCTCCTTCCCCTCCCTCCATTCTCCATTCCCCTCACCTCTCCCTCTATCTTTTCATCACCACTCCTAATATCTCCTCTTTCATCACCCATTTTCTTGCCGTGAATTCATCCTCTTCTTTCCCCTTAATTTCTCTCCAAGTGACTGACTCCCTTCCCCATTTCCTCCCCCAAAAAAAGATACCGATCCGTCGCTGTAGCAGACTCCTGTGCTTCATTTCCTGCAACTCATTTCTTGCTCTCTTCTTCTTTGCATGTTTCTGGCTATTATTATTCTTTTATGAAATAAAATACATATTTAATTTGTCACCTTCAACCTGAACGGAATGTTTTAGAGTAAAGCTGTACAAGTATGGATAAAGAGGTATTTCCATAAATTTGCATTTTCTCCTCAATAAGCTATTATTTCAGGTCACAAGTTTCCAATTGGTAGAAGTTAACCCCCTCCCCAGCACACAGGACTCTATTTAAAGTTACACTGGGTGACTGTAGTTTTTACAGTAGACTGGAGGGTGGTGTCTTCTTTAATCACACTTCCAAAACCAAAACACATACAGACACACAGAAGGACTAAAAGTGTAAGAAACACACTAAACAGTGTGTTTATCTGCTTAAACATAACCCATAAATGTTAGCATGCCTGAAAACTAACTTATTACTAACAACAATAAGTTAGCATTGTACAGTTCGAAGCCAAACTATCCAACCCCCTTTGTATATTAGGTTTATTGGTAAAATATACTACTTATTAGCTGTTTAAACAAATTAAATAAGACCAGTTTAAATAGCTCAACATAAAATGCTACTTTCAATGACTACTGCAGTCTCAAAATGACTCAACCCACTGAATATCATCCCTCATTACCAACCTACATAGATTTACTTCAGCAGTAGAGTCTATTAAGTCCTAGAGTTCCATGCCTGACATTCACCACTGCTGACCCAACACTGGAAACCTGCAGCGTGTAGAGGGTAAGATGGATTCCATCAAGTATCCGGAAATCCTAGAAGAAAACGTCTCACCATCTGTGAAGAAGATGAAGCTTGGGCATCATTGGACTTTCCTAAAGGACCATGATCCCAAGCAGACCTCAAAGTCCACTGAGGCTTGGTTTCAGCAGAAGTCCCGGATCATTCTGGAGTGGCCGTCACAGTCGTCTGACTTGAATCTCACAGAAAATCTCTGGTGGCATTTGAAGAAGGTGGTTGCAGCACGTAAACCCAGGAATATTCCAGAACTGGAGATCTTTGTCCATGAGGAATGGGCTAAGATTCCTCAGGAACGCTGCCAGAAGCTGGTATGCATCACGTTTGCAGCAGATCATAGCATTGGAAGGGTTTCTACAAAGGCGGCTGTGGCTCAGTGGCAGAGCGGTTGTCCACTTATCAGAAGGTTGGTGGTTCGATCCCCAGCCCCTGCAGTCTACATGTTGAAGTGTCCTTGGGCAAGATACTGAACCCCAAATTGCTCCCAATGGCTGTTCCATCTGTGTGTGAGTGTTTGTGTGAATGGTTACAGCTCTTCATGACCATATTGCATGGTATGAATGTTGGTGTGAATGGATGCTGGTTGTGTTGTAAAGCGCTTTGAGTGGTCAGTCAGAGTAGAAAGGTGCTATAAGTACAGTGCATTTACCATTTACAAAGTACCAGAGACTCCTGTCATTAAAGGGTTGAATCATTTTGAGACTGCAGTAATCAGTAAAGTAGCATTTTGTGTTATGTTTGAGAAAAACACTTGTAACATCTGTTGTATTGAGCTAATTAAACTGTTTTTGTGTGATTTGTTTAGTGCAAACAGCTGATAAATAGTGTATTTTGTGGAGGTTGAATTACTCTTCTTCCAAGTTTTGAGACTGCAGTAATCAGTAAAGTAGCATTTTGTGTTATGTTTGAGAAAAACACTTGTAACATCTGTTGTATTGAGCTAATTAAACTGTTTTTGTGTGATTTGTTTAGTGCAAACAGCTGATAAATAGTGTATTTTGTGGAGGTTAAATTACTCTTCTTCCAACTTAGCATGCTATTTGCACTAAGTAGTAAGCTAGTCATAATCTTGTAGTAGTACACATTACTACTAGCTAGCACAAGCAATGCTAGCAGGATCATTAGATTTTCTTTGAAACTACCTCACACACAAACTCAGAAACCTGGTGTTGCTTATTCATGTATTTTTATCGTAAGCATCCAAACACAGTTGTGTTGTTTTTGTTTATTTTACCTTTGTTCAGTAGTAGGGTTGAGTAGCTAATCTGCCATACAAGAACAATGCTGCCCTTTGTTTTCAAATGACAAGAATAATTGGGGGATATTGTGGGGATTTCTTCAGGTGATTTGCCAAATACAAACTTTAGTATTAAAAACTGTAAGAAATAATACTAAAAAGGTCTGATATTAAGTTTCTATCCTTTTCTCCCTTCTTTGTCTCTTTTATTTAGAATATTTTTTGTCTTCCTCATGTCCACCTCTTTACTTACCATTGAGCCAGGCAGGCAAGTATTCGCTCTTCATGCTGTAGTGCTGCTGACCCAGGTTCCTCAGAATGACTGGCTCTGTACCCAGGAAGTTGTTGAGTGTTGCTGAGTACAGCTCCTTATCTGCAGCAGCAAAACGCAAGGCTTGGTTTAATTTTATTTTTCAGGCACAATCGTCCGGGCTCACAATGAGAGAAGGTCAGTGGCTCAGCTGGGAAACACAAAAAGGACTGAGAGAATGGGTGCCTGTGGACTCAGTGGGGCTGTTCATACTGAAGTGAATGTAGCATGCAACATTGAATTGGACTTTTGGAGTCTCAGTGCAATCGTATGGCTGTAAAACAGATGGGAAATGCTTCGGTTTGTGGAAATATGATGGACATTTTATGCTTCGGTCAGAGCTGTAAAAACTTGGTGATTTTCACTTTAATGTTCAGAATACTAAGGAGCGAACTTTCTGTTTGGTGTTGATATGTTAATGGCCAATCATGAATTTTCAGTGTAAAATGAAATGACACAACATTTTAAAACTGCATTTAAAATGCATGCATTTAGATCATACTCTAATATATGCTCATACTGACACAAACACACTGTAACTCACCCACTATCAGGCCGGTATGCCCCTTGGCAGGGTCATAAGGGCATTTACCCTTCCCATCTTCCAGGGCTGCAGTGTCGAGGGTGAAATAGTCTGCATTCTGCAAGCAAACATGCAAATACACAGGAGGAACACAGGTGGTTCATGGTCATGTGTGTATTATGACCTACATGACACAGCTGCAAGCGCTGTCTGTCCATTACAAAAACCATAGTGTCGCCCCTCGCCATGTTGTCCAATCTCATCAGTGTCACATATATGCACACACACACACACACACACACACACGCAAGCATTCACACATCCAGCTAACACAACGTGAGATGCTGTTTTCCATTGCATGTATTTTTATTTTGTCACACAGCAGTCTTAGCTCGAGGTCAGATGGACATCTCGAGTTGACACCTGTCAGCAGGCTGAGGAAACACACACGCTAACATGTATGCACACACACACACACACAAGCATGCTTACCACATAGGTGCACTTGGGCTGGAATGCGTATGTGCCGCAGGTGTAGAGTTGTGCGTGGTTGTAGCTCTGCAGGAAACGGATGTAGTTGAAGCACTCGGTCTGTGAAGGAGAAAGGAGGAATTGTTGGAATATGGTTAAAGGGGCTATCAGCCTATTCAACCATGAAGTCTTTCAGTATGCGCACACATCCTCTGGGATTTAATATTACTCTGACGCTTCAATGTGACTTCTTTAAAATCTACATTTAGCTGAAATAATAACCTTGACAATACATCATATTTGGTGATAATGTCCTTTTATTTCAAATGTGTGAAATCGGATGGCCTGAAAAGATGTCTGCAATTTCTCTTTTCTTTTTTGCCTGTAAAACTTGGTAAACTTAAAGACACTGAACATCTGCAGCCTTCATGTACTTTATCTTATTGTTTTTTTGTTTTGTGTGTGATGTCAGAGAAATTAAACACAGTTATAAAAGTGTTCAGTGTCCTACTGAGGACATCACTTAACAGATGTTGTAGTGATGAATCCACATTATCTAAATATCCTTTAAACTGAACAAATAGGCGACGCATTCAAATAATGTGTGTAATTAATAGTATAATATATTCAGTGTTTTAGGGGAAATGGCCTTCAATATCTACACTGTAATGAACAAAAAACCTCTTAATCAGAGGCTCCACATGATGTTAGAGGAATGAATAATTCAGTGATGTTGCCTTTGCAGCAGCAAAATAATATCCGTATCCCATGGCTGTAACATAAGCAAAATGATGCCTTTAAAGTTCATTGTTACAACTCCTGCAATCAGTGCGGATAATCAGGAGGAAATCTGTCTGACAGACGGGTCTCTTTCAGACCCCCCGACTACACCATTACACAAAGCGACGAATCATTAAATATAAGGATGGGCAGTCTAAACACCATATGGCTATTCTTGCAAAGGAAGCCAATTCCTGCTATATACGTCATATATAACCATATGCATTCACAACTATTATGCAGAGTAATTGTTTTTGTGACTAAATGTCCTGCACAACTATCAGGATTGGAGGGAATCACGCGGCATTTTAAGAACTATACCAAAACCATTGATTTTCAGAGGATGAATTTTGAACACACATTAAGTTTTAATAACTACATGAAAACACTATCATATTTTTGAAGCTCCTGGTAAACTCATTTCTCAACATGTTTTTCCTTTGGAGTCAATTTTAATTGAAGTATTTTTGCAACTACTGCACCCAAGTGAACTGTTTCCCTTCAGTTTCAAAAGTTACTGTTGTGCAATAAGCTGTGTATTTCTATAAAATATTAAATGAGACTTCTTGCAAATGTGCATTATGCAGCCTAAGCAGTGAGAAATATCTCTATCTCTAGCTCTATCTCTAGCTCTATCTCTCTCTCTCGTTGAGACTTATGGACAAAGCTGGGACCGGCTCACAATCAGTGTTTACAAATGTACCAAAATGATTGGGTAAGAACTAAATGATAAGCAGAGACAATGTATGAATAGTGGATTACAAAGTTACTCCTTAATTAAATATAATAATAAAATATCTGGAAAAAACGGAACATAATTGTGACATTTGATAATTGTTTTTGAAAAATAATCCTGGTCTGTGCTATGTCATTTGTTCATCATGGTAAGATTTTCTTGCTGAGTGATGTAGATAATATTGACAATCACACCACTTTTATGACTGTTAAAAATGAAGCAGCATAAAGACTGGAAACAGGTCACCTTAAAGCTAAAGCTAACATTAATTAATTTACGTGGTATATTTGTTCACCTCCATGAATCGCCAACTTACCGTGGTGGAGGGGTTTGAGTGCCTGAATGATCCTAGGAGCTGTGTTGTCAGGGGCAATGTGCCCCTGCTAGGGTCTCCCAAGGCAAATCGGTCCTAGGTGACATGGCAGTCTTAGAGGGGTTCTCTAAACCCTCATGCAAAATAAGAACAGGATCCAAATAACCTCGCCCAGATCGAGGATACCAGGGCCGTGCCCTGGAGCCAGGCCTGGGGGAGAGGCTTGTCAGCCAGCGCCTGGTGGTTGGGCCTCCACCCATAGGGCCCGGCCGGGCACAGCCCGAAGGAGCCACATGGGTTTGTCCTCCAGTGGGCCCACCACTCACAGGAGGAACTATAGGGGTCCGGTGCTATGTGAATCGGGCGGCAGATAATGGCGGAGACCTTGCCGGACCGATTCCCGGCTGCCAAAACTGGCTTTGGGGACATGGAATGTCACCTCTCTGGCGGGGAAGGAACCCGAGCTGGTGCGTGAGGTCAAGAGATACCGGCTAGATATAGTCGGGCTCCCCTCAACGCATGGCATGGGTTCTGGAACCAAGCTCCTCGAGAGGGGCTGGACTCTATTCCAGGCTGGAGTTGGCCATGGTGAGAGGCGTCGAGCAGGTGTGGGTCTACTTGTAGCCCCCCGGCTCGGTGCCTGTACCTTGGGGTTTTCCACAGTGAACGAGAGGGTTGCTTCCATGCACCTTCGGATCGGGGAACGGGCTCTGACTGTCGTTTGTGCCTATGTGCAAAAAGGCAGTTTGGAGTATGCAGCCTTCTTAGAGTCCTTGGATGGGGTGTTGCAGGAGGCCCCTGCTGGGGACTCTGTCATTCTTCTGAGGGACTTCAACGCTCATGTGGGCAACGACAGTGTGACCTGGAGTGGCGTGACTGGGAGGAACGGCCTGCTTGATCTGAACCCGATATTGGCTTGTCGTAGAGACTTTTTGGAGTCTCGTCATCACTGGCATGGTCCAGGAAGTCACTGTGCTACGAAATGCCACCTACAAAGCTATAACTTGTTGTCTTTGCGCTTTGGTGGCCAGAGCCGGGCTACCTGGTACCTCCACTTTCCAGTCTGTACGCTACACTACTGTATGCTGTGCTATGCTAAGTTAAACTATGATAAGCTAAGCTAAGCTCATAATATAAGATTAGTAGCTTCATGCTAACAACAGACAGTTGTATGGACCTTATTAAACAATGTTGATTCTTGGCAAAAAGCAATTGAGCATTTTTACAAAAATGTACTTTTATTCCAAACTAAAACTAACTAAAATCATGTTTAAAGCTATGTTTTATGTTGCTTAAAGTACGATGCATAAACTAACTAATAATAGGTTAAAACTCTTCATCCCTTTATTAATAGGACTGACAGCAGAGAAAATATTCCCGAAACAATAGTGTTTATTACTGATGCAAGGCAATTATGTATTAGCAAAAGTGTATGAATGTTATTCCTTTTTTACTGTGTTGCATTGTATTTAGTATAACTGAACTGAATTTTATTCCTTCCTGTTGCATTGTGCTTACTAAGACCAAACTAAGCCTAAGGATCAGTATTTTTCACATATGAGATCATTTCTAGAGCAGGAAGGGTGAAGAGGGAGAAGCTTTTTGTTGCTCAAAACAAATCCTTCCTGAATTGAATCAGCGTAAAAGTTGCTGATCCAAACTCTGTCTGGGAGATGCACTATGCGTTAATGTAATGACTGGAAGGCTTCCACTTTGAGATCCCAGACTGACTTGACAAAATGTAACTGAGCAAAGTGAATGACTTTCTGCCAAAAATACTGCCATGGTGCCACTGAGCATGGCAGGTAGCCCCAAACGCTCTGACCTGTCAGCTAAAATCCACGTTACCTGGTTGTTCTTCCCCTTGGCCACACACTCTCTCTTCTTGTCCTGCGGGGCGGGCCATTCAATCTGGAGAGAAGACACAGACAGGTTTGATGTGAGTTGACCTTTGCAGACATGATGCTGTCTGCCTTTGGCCCATTAAAAATACATTCTGAAACTATACTTTTCTTACTTGGCATAGACCAGAAAAAACATATTCACACTGTAAATAGACGTATCAATGACATAATTTCATTCTAACAGGGTACACATCATGGCAAAAAGATTCTTCCCTTGTTGCCATTTTGATAGACTCCATCTGTAGACTCTGCACTGTTGTCCACCAGCTGTTGCTGGTACTATGGCAACAACCACATCAACATTTTACAAGCATATTTTGATACTGAGCCAGAAAATTTGTGTCCAAGGACACAGATGCCCCCCTGAAGAAAAAACTCCATTTGTGCTGATGTGGATAGAAACATAACCTCTATCATAGACGAATGTGAGCAAACTGACATGAAAGTCGTTAAAACATGCCTAAAGTTGTAAAAGAAAATAAGCAAAGTGAAGAAATCAATTATGTGATGGACACCTTTTAGGGGCCCGAGAAAGCATGCGAGGAATTTGAAGATGTGGATAAATCATATCTCATTATGTACAGATGTGTGAATGGACAAGGGTAAAACTATGGCCCCTTTTGGCAGGGGAATAAAAATGTACATTATGTAGATGCAGTGCAACAGCCACATGATGAGAGGAGAAATATACTTTTTTTTATCCACCAAACAGGTCAAATTGGTTTCTAAAAAAATAAATACAGATCTATACTAGCTCTCCATAAATGTAAATAATAATAAATAACATATAAGATAGAGTTAATTTAGTTAAAATGGACCTTAAAGTGAGCCACCCAGGTGGTGCAGGGACAAAATCAATCCCAGGCAGCTGTGCATTTGAGGTGGCCCCATCAAACACTATTACTGGTAGGTAGAAAACTATGAAGTTCTTCCTGCAGCATAATTCCCTTATGATTATACCATTGTTTGAAGGATAAAAGACTGGCAAGAAATTGCACCATCATCCACTTGTACAAAGAACTACTCCACCGTATTTGTCCTCCGAAAGGCAGAATTCTGCTGAAGCACGTAGGGAGAAGCAAATAAAAAAAGAAATGTGGACATCCTTCTACACTTTATGTCCAGACTTCCTTTAAATGATGCTCTTCCATATAATATATATATATATAATATTATATATATATATATAATATAATATATATATATATATATATATATATATATATATATATATATATATATAATATATTTTTAAGGACTGTGTTGCACATCGCTGAACTGCATGGACTCAGGTCCTAAACATGAAGTGTGTTTACTAAAAGGTTTCCACACCATTAGTAATGATTGAATTGACCATTACAGGCAGAGAGCTGCTGCAGCAGTAAGTGCAGATTTACTTGACTGGATTTAAACCAACACCAATAGGAGACAGACTACTTAAACTAGACTTATAATGCCACAGGCAGGAATCGAGGCTGCAGCCGTCACTGGAGGACTGTAGCCTCGGTGCCACTATTAATTTTCAATAGAATAATATTTCACTAGCAAGGCACCAAAACAAACAAACAAACAAACAAACAAAATAAAAACATAATAAATGACCTTACCACTGACGACAGAATGCCAACATTTAATTCTCACTGTTCTAATGGTTAAGATTTATGGACTGAGTCAATGATTAAGATCTGTGGCTGTGAAGCATTACCTGTCTGATCTGTGTTTTTAACTAACGCACTAATGCATTTCTTTAAGATAAGATCAAGCAAAGCAACACCAGCAGTTTATTGCTACCAAATGTGTTCCTGAGAGATTCTCATTAGTCACCAGGCTCTCTCCACTTCATTATCTTCACTTTTCATTTGCTCCAAACAAATAAGGCATTGAACAAAAACACTACTCGTAGCAGCAGCTCTCACAGTAAATGTATTATCGCTTATGAAGAAACGTCTGCCAAAATAAATGTCCTCAGCCTCGCATCAAAAATACAGAATATCTCAACTCTCTTCACTCTCTTTGGATACACTGTAGAGTCTTTGTGTGGCTAATACATTTAAACACTATGCTGCAAACAAATGGAACGAGGTCAAAAAACTTAAATAAAGGATAAAGTAGTCACACAAATAATGTCTGCCTTGACCATTAGCTAATTAATAACATAATAATAATAATAATAATAATAATAAAAAATGGTTTTCAAGTAACTCAAAGTGTCATTTGAAACTGTAACATAGTGCTTACTGATGGTCTTAAAAACCTGTTTGAAGAGCAGCGATAGTTTTTTGTACTTCTTAAAATGCTAGAGCAAAGTAGAGCAAATTTAGTCAAAACTGTATCAGTAGTGTTTCATGGAGAGAACATCATTCAATAATGTAGGAGCGAATACTTCAGAAGATCCCTGACAGAAAGACAGAGTAGACAGTGGAAGTAATGAAGGAAGACAACGGCAGCAAAGCAAAGAGAGGAGCAGTTAAAGGAGGGGAGAGGGAGGAGGGGTGAGGGAGCAATGGGCAGATTGTGATGGAGGGGATGGACTATTCCCCCGTCTGTGTGCACTCATTTCTCTGTGTTGGCTCCTTCCTTGTACATCGCACACTGGGGGCTGACAACAGGTGGTCTTATCATTATTGTAAGACTCATAACCCTCAGTCAAACAGCTTGAGCCTGTGTTGCAAGTGACAATATGTGTGTGTGTGCGCGTGCTAATAACTGCTCATTACTGTGATAAATCAGATAACAATCACCAAACTGCTGCAGGGTGCTCACTACACAATCATTGGACTGCTGTAATTGTATTGATTCCAATATGTACCACTTATTGAGGGAGAAAAGCAAAGTCTTTGAGGCTTTAGCATCCCTACATGTGTCAGTGTGTGTTTTTTAACAAACAGGATTGCCCCAGAGTGCTGCACAGAAAAACAGGACACACACATTAAAACAATGAAAAAAAACTGGGCCAGTGTATATGCATGTGAACGCATGTGAGAGTCTGCGTTCTCCACACATTCACAGCTGGTTTGTACTGATACAAGTGAAATGTTGCTACCAATAATCAAAGGGTTTAATAATTGGCAGCTAACTCACACTTATTGTTGGAGGCTTTTAGTAATCGATAAATAACTTCAGAATAAAGTAATAAATTAGCAAAATGTCTGAAAACATGCCTGATTACATATGGAATGAACGCTGAGGATGTATGGAAGGCTCCGTCTGTATCCGTCTTTAACATAGAGCATAAATGGGCCTTAACAAGTAAGGATCAAATTATAAAGACTGTAAGTTTAATTGTGACAATATCATTCTCAATATATGGAGTTTATGACTCACAAAATACAGTAAATATACCAGGAATATTGTAACATTACACACTCATACACAAATAATGGATATTATTAGTTAAAAATGGAGTGTAAATACAAATTAAGCTTTTCCCTTTTCAATTCACCTCCATTAGTGTTATAAATTTAGTTGTGTTGTTTGGAGAGCTAGCAGCTGATGGCTACAAACACTGAGCAGCGGTCTTTTCAACTCGCTAAGTGACGCTAACTTTCATCATTAAGTCAGTAGATGTAATTATCACCTGTATGCTGCACATTATTGTAGCATCGCTGTAGTATCACTTGTAACACTGGATAAAGTATTTTAGATTGGAGGCTAACAGTAAGAGTCTCTTCATTAAGGAGCGAAGAAATAAGTACATTTATTTTTACGTTCTATTTTCATTCAATAAACAATATTAGTTATTCATATATTCAGGTTTGACTTGTATTATAAAATCTCACTATATTTGGTCAGGTTCACAGCTCCATATAGGCCTTCATGGTTTTCTATGACTGAACATAATAATATAGTAGTTTTTTTCACTTTAAATTGTTATTTTCAGAGAACCAACAATTGCGGGTCAAACCAAAAGCAAAGCCGTTTTCTGCTTTGGAAAAGGTACCTTAATGGAGGGCTCTTAGCTGACAGCAGCAATTAAACATTGTGTTATATTTCTGACCCTTCAAGGAGGACAATTTAATACATTTTGAGAAGGTATTAAATTGCTTGCCAGTTCATTCATTACTGGCCTCTACAAGGCCTGAAGATTTAATAAAAGAAGTACAGGCCAGACCAATGAAATACTAAACAAGTAGTGTGACTCAAATTTATCGTGGTATTATTTGATTAGTAGCCAGAATTTTTGTGTGTGTCGTCAAATGTCCAAATGTGTAAAATGAATAAAAGAAAAAGAAATACGGTCTGTTGGGAGTAAAGAAGTGTGGCTGAGGCAGAGATGATGTTTTATATTTTCTTTCCTTTCCTGCTAATCCAAGCTGAACCTCTGTTAAATTTGCGCTTTCCTATAATAATTATATCACAGCTAATATCATAATTGAATTTGGTGTATTTAAATTGAGTATTTGAAATGTGTGTTTATCTCTGCAGTGTGCAGTAATCAGCCCGTGTAGAGGAGATGGTGCCTTTTGTTCTCAGACTGTCCATCACGAAGCTCGGCGATATTAAATCTTATGAGTTATCATTTAATTTGCTGAATTTCTACAAAAGCCTTTCAGAATGTGTGGGTGTGTGCAGCAGCGACTGTTAGACAGACAATGGTGTGAAAATAATAATTTTTCCTGAAAATCCCTCATTTATCATATTGAACTTTTGTAAATTTTAATCCCTGTAGAGGTCCAGTGTGTAGGATTTAGGGGGATTTAGAGGCAGAATGGAATATAATATGCATAATTATGTTTTCATTGGTGTCTAATTACCTGAAACTGAGAATTGTTGTGTTTTTGTTCCCTTAGAATGACCCTTTTATATCTACTGAGGGAGGGGGTCCACCCACAGCCTGTTCACTCCCTATTAACTCCATTGTACCCAAATCGGCTGCAATTCATCTAGAGGGCGCTCACAGTCCTAAATGAATGGGAGTGAATGGAGCCAAACAGCAAAAATAATTACTTTCACCTACCTCTAGACAAAATGGCCCAATTTTGTTTTTAGTTTCTACAAATATAGTACACATATATATGATAAGTATATATCAAAAGTGAAGTAAAAACATACTATTGTCCTTTCGTTTTCCTCGCAAGGAAGGCCAACAAACCGCTAGCATTCTGCTAATGAATGCTGATTGGTCGGTTAAGGATTTACGACTTCTTGTGACCCGACACTCTTCCTCGAAGTCTCCCGGAGTCTACAGATGTTTTTGAAATGAAGTCAAATGAATATGTACAGGAGGACCAGGAGGATCTGCATTCTTGACAGCTAAATGTAGATCTGGTTAATGTAATGGCAGAGATATTCCACCGACTATTAATGCCGTAAAGTAGCTTGTGGTGCTACCAGAGAGTGCTACCAATGCTACTACTTAAATAACAAAATTTCATAACAATTGTAGCAACAAAAAATATCTAATGGACTGATACTTATTGTATCAACCCATTATATTAGAAACATGATGAAAGTTAGCAGAATTTTTTCCCCCCATTCATTTTGGACTACCTCTCTAGTGCCCCTACATAACTAGAAATTCAATTCTGAGAGTGGAATATCTCTATACTATTGGAATATCTCTGGTCCACCATATTACACTGCCATGTTTCTACAGTAACTGAGAATGGACAAACCAGTGGTCATCATAGTGGAGGGAGAGACAAGGGGTGTTCAGTTGGTTGCGTTCTCCAACCTCACCACTCAGTGTCACTATATGACAGAGCATTTTAAAGTGTGTGAGAGTGTGTGTGTTTAGGTGTGTGTTACCTGTGGCCGTAGCTGTTTGCTAATATCATTGGGGTCCAGGGCAAACAAGGCCTCCCGCGCTCCGACGTACAGAACCTTCTCGTGGTCAGACAGGGTCAGCATGCTGTAGTTGAACACTCCCTGAACGCTGAACCTCGCCATGCTGTCCAACACATCTGGACAAAGACACACAGACGCATCATTATTACATCACAGATAACACACAACGACAAAACAGCTCATCTTTTCCATCAACTGGTCCATTTGACAGACGACCGAATAAAAGCTGAGAAGAACATTTCACACTTCTTTGGTGGAAATGCGTTTTATTCGCACCACCAAGCCTCGCCCACTCCACCACCTTTAGCTTAATGCCATTCATTGTGCTAATACTCTGCGTGGTACATCTCACCCACATCTTTGCTTCTCATTAGGAATGTGTTGTTTTTACACAACTTTTCTCTGCCCTGCAGAGTCTCAGTCTCTGAGAGCTCCTGCAATTTAAACCCTGAAGCCAGCCGATCTATTGATTTCAATCTATTACCTACCTCTACCTCCATTTAATCCTTAAAGCTGCTCTATTCAACCACTTCTATTCAAAAGAAAGACAAGTTCACACTTGAGGTGACAAACCCAACACAAAAACTCTGCCTGAGATCCCTTCAACTCTAGTGAACCTTTTACCATCTCTCAGCTGATTGTTTTGGTTTGATGACTCACAACTTCACTGTTTTTGTTCATTCGTCATCAGTTTTGTTTCAAGATGTGGGCAGCTGTTTAAATAAAACCCACTGCACACCACCTGTCCAGAACTACATGGCTGGAAAACAAAGCTAGCAGCTGGTTGGTGAATACCAGAGGAACCAGAGGATAAAGAAGAACAATATAGTCACAGAATGAATATTAGATTTGTTTAGTGAACAGGAGCATGACTCAAAGGGAATTCCACATTTTGGATAAATAGGCATGTTTGCAAATACATTTTTCATATCAGCTTTATAAAAAAATGAAAATACAAGCATGTTTGAAGCATGACTGGTTTGAAATCATTGTTACTTGCAAGGTTCTTCATTCCTGCAGGTAATCGATACACTGAGCTCTTATTGCATTTAAGTGGAAACCATTTACACCTGTGCTACATAGCAGAGTGCCACAGTGCATTTGCAGTATCCGCAATTTGTACCCACTGAGAAACAAGAATCCTACATTGACAGAACCCTTGAAATAACAAAGACAGTGAAAAGTGACAAAACATAAATGTAATTGAAGTTAAGAAAAAGCATCCTTTTCCAAAAAAAAAGAAGAAAAAAAAAGAGACTCATTAGGTCCTAACGAGTTTACTGAAACTCACCACAGTATCTAGCTTCAAGATCTGTAAACGATTCCTGCAGTCTGGACTGAAAGCTTCCCAAGCTCTGTGTTTACTTTTAAAACCGGGGACACAAACCAGTCTTCAGGGCAAGTCTGATAAATTCCAGATCTGCATGTCAGAAGTGAGATAAGGTGGTCTATCTAGAAATGCTGAGCAAATATACAACAAGCAATGGCACGACACTCTTTACCCTGCCAGCCCTGGTTTTTATGAGGAGTCCACGGCCAATACAGCTAATACATATAAGTATCTAACAGCAGCTTGAGGACAGTATTAGGACCTTTTAAAGTAGCAGCGCGGTGCTGAATACAGATAAGATCAGCATAATGTCGGGTTTAAGGGTTCTGCACAATCTGCAGAATCACGATCTTTGTAATCTATTAAAGAAACTCCAACAGCTTCAATCAGCCAGTCCTTTAAAGCCAGTTTAAAAAGTGAGGTTGTTATTGAGCCACATGCCAGGAGGTTTGCATTCATACACTTGTTCAATACAAATACCATTAAGACTGGTCATTCTCAGATTGAGAAAATCAGCTAACCTTGTTTGGGAAAACAACTTAAATTGGGTTTGCCTCAATTGAATGCAGCTTTTCAACTAAGGATTGTTAAAAGACTCATACATTCAGCTCTGCGGTGTTAAGAGGAGCTTAATCTAGGCTAGACAGAGCACCTATACACAACAATACAGGGATTTAGAGTTGGACCTGGAGGCACTATTGCAAATGAAAAATGAGATCTGAGTGACAATGTAGACAGAATGCAGAACTTAGAAGAAATAATAATGGAAGTAAATCTGCAGGTGTGATTAGATTGTTCATTATCTAAGCTGAAAATGTGAATCACATTCAAATAGAAGGCCTAAATGAGTCCTTTCCCACTGATGAGAGTATTAACAGAACATTAGGCTCCTTGTAAACGCATTCATAACCAAATCACTGCATCAATGTGCTTTTTCCTCAGGATTGTCTTTGTCTATGGGCTTCCCATATTTTTTTTTTATAGGTTGTTTCTCATTTTGCTGCTCACACATCAAGACAATCTCAAAAGCATGATGAGGAAATCACAAAATGTTCTCTGTGCACAGTCTCGTCTGAAGGGTTTGCTGAAAAACCAGAGCTGGCTTTTTTCACACTGTTTTGCTGTTCTTCCCCACACACACACACACACACACACCACACACACACCCTCGCACAAACGCACGCCTGAATACACATGCACACCATCCAAATCCCCTGACTAGCATACAAACAAACTAGTGGTGCAGAGCAGATGAGAAAGCAAGACAGAGACAGGAGGAACGAGAGAAAGGATGGTGTTTAGTTTTCATTATCCACACTCTTGTTGCTAGTAGTGTCACCTTGTTCTCCCTCTCCTCCTCTCTCTCACTTTATCTGGGTTGATAGAGTGTGTGCAGAACGCAAGGCGACGACAGCCCGCATTGCACGTAATGCGATCACATAAATTGAATTAGAATACTTCTTTTTTTTGGGGGTTTTCTACAGCATGAATATTTCACTTCTTTTGCTGTTTTCCAGACTGAGAATAGCAGCCGAGATCCGGCAAGGGAAACAGCAGGAACTGGTGTGATTTATGGTGTGACTAACTGCTCATGAGACACTGTGGCCTAGTTGGGACTAAATAGACTTATACACATGGAGGAGCTGGCTGTGCTGGATGAATCTGTGTATTTGTGTGCAACAAAAAAAAGGCAGGTACAAAAGAGCGAGGCTTGTTACTGAAAGCCTGAGGTGTTGAGCGTTAAGACTTCCTTGATGCCATTGAAGTGTTTTTCACAGGCATGAAAGTCAGTTTCAGTTTTTCAGTTCTTGGAAGATTTTGCGTTTATTGCATCAAATACAAGGTGATCCCTTTCTATACATGCTGCACATAAAGTGCTTCTCATTTTCACAGAAAACCAACATTCCTTTTAACTGAGAGCGGGCGCAAACACACCGAGCATTTTAACCTGTAGGTGACGTCAATATCAACAAAAACAAGCTCAAGAGTTGTCGGTTCACTATTTCACCAAGGAACAACAGAGCCACGTGAAAAGAAAATCTATTTATGGATGCATTCAAACTTTAATTAGGTGATGTTAAATGCATTCTAACTAGTTGTTCCAGTGGAAAACAAAAGCGCCCCAGCAAGGAGAAGGCATGAACGTCATGTTATTATTTTGACAGTTCATTCTGTTTGCAGTGTTGTGTTGTCACTCACCTCTCCACTCCTTCCAGACTCCCTGCTCTGCATGTTTTCTCACACTGTTAATTGTTCTGTACTTGCCTGGAAACATGAGATTAATTATCTTGTTTTGAAAGTTATTTAACGGATAATAATTTTTGTTTTTTTTTGTTTTTAACTAAGCCTACTTATTTCTAGACCGGAACCAACTTATTGTAAGATTTCTGTAAGTTAAATTATCTGCATGTACAGATATTTCACTAGTATTAAGCCATGTTCTCCTTAAATTCCTGGTTTGTATTTTAGCATCTATTTTTTTGCAGTGAATGCCACTGTGATTGTCTCCCCGCCCTGATTCTCTTCACCTCCGATTGTGTTTAATCTGCACTCCCCTCCCCTCCTGTCCCACTTTGTAATGTTCCTCAATAGCCCCATTCAGACAGCGTTTTCATTCTAAGCCTGTTACGCCTTTATTCCGCCGTCTGTCTGAACACAATGAAGGCGTAATGGGGTGTCAGTTTATTCCACCTCTGTGACGCCTCGGGAGGTAGTAACAGCGCTGAAACAGGCGTTGGTCTGTATGAAGTGCCCCAGCGTTGTGGAACGGGTGTGACGGTGTAGTAATATGTTCAGGTGGGCGACCTACCCGGGAGGATTTAACAATGTGGTAGCAACAGGAAGTCGGTTATTTGAAGAACAAGCACAGAAGATGACCGCTAAACTGGGGAGATAGTGAAATATATCAGCTTTTATGTTCACTGTTGCGTCGTACGTATCGAACCCAACCACCAAAATACCACCAAATAGTGCACATGCACTAATAGGCTTATCCAAACACACAACACGTATTTTTATTTGCATGGTTTTATATTAAATTTAACTACTATTTATCTTTTGTAACAATCATGTCCTGTCCCCACTATTGGTGTCTCATGACCTCCCCACTCTGGGAACCCCTGGGCTATGTTGTTGTGGAAGCAAGAAGGAGGAGGCCGACCTTCTCCCAGAGGTAACTCTGGGCACGTTTGCTGCCCCAGGCATGGGTGTGAAAAGTAACCAAAGACTCAGGACAAGACTAAACCAAATGCAGTGGTATAAACTCCCCTGTCTCACCTGGACAAGCCAGCTGATGACGTTCTGACTCAGCTCGTCATTTGGCAGGTGTCTGGTTTTAGTGTGTCTGGATGGTAGTACTGTAGCTTGAAGGCTGACAGTGGAATATCCCTCTTTAAATTTGTAACCACTGTGATGACTCAGCATTCAGACTATCCTGAGAAGAAATGAATGTTTTCAAAAGGAATAAAAACGGGGGATACCAAGGAAGAAAGAGTGTATTTTCAGACACATTTCCACACAAGAAAGGCCTTGTTGGTGAAGATTTATAGATGGCACTCTGAAAACCTGTTCCAATGAAGACAGATCGCAATACACAGACACAAGAAAAGAGTTGACTCATTGCTATGGAAACGATACAACATCTCGCCTAGTCGTACTGGTGCAAAATACCAGATTTTACAAGCTCACATTGCAGACCACATTCTTTTGACAGTAATTGCATATTTTCAGTTTGTCTGGTTGTGAATGTTTGGTGTAAACTTGCTCTCGCCCCAGGAACTCCTTGCCACCACCCTTAGAAATTAGACGTTTGTGAGAAATTTGGTCATAATTATAATTACGAATTTCTGAGACACAGCCAAAAACATGTTCTGTGAGGTCAGAGTGACCAAAATCTAATCAGTTCATCCTTGATTGCAAGTGGATGTCTTTGCCAGTTAAAAAGAAATTTCCAGACATTCCTCAGATACCGTGTCCAGGAGGACGGACAGACAACTCAAAAGCATAAGGCCTCTGGCCACGGCTGAAGCTATAGCACAGGGGCACAAGGAAAGCAAGAAAAAGCCAGAAAGATGACATGTTGTCAGAGGCACAGAGGGAAGATAGAGGAGAAGAGGGAATAAGTAACCAAAAGCAAGGGAGGGGATTAGCTCTGAATTCAGCTTATTATTTGAAGAGCAGCAGTGAAAACACATTGGAAGGTCCTGTGTGGATGAGGGAGCTTGAGTGAAGGGAGAGAGGGCGAGTGAGAGAGATAGAGAAAGAGTGAAAGAGAGGGTGAGGGAAGAGAGGCAGGCGGCATCCTCGAGGGAGAGCTGAGCACATCTGCTGTGTTCCACACAGCTGGCCAAAAAAACTCCAGTGCTGACACACACACACACACACACACACACACACACACACACACACACACACACACACACACACACACACACACACACACACACGAACAGCTCTGGAGGGTACCTGCTCAGTGACTTGAACGTCTCTCCACCAGCGGAGGTAAAGTTGCTCAGAGTGGCTTGTTTGAAGTTATCGGCGGCTCTGTCATTAAGAGGTGATACGGGTAGATGCATTTACCATCTGTAACCACACTGTGGCAGCCCCGAGGCTACCTGCTGCAAGGCTGTCCACACCTGTGGTCCATCACTATTTATGAGCACGAGAAGAAGTGTGTGTGTTTTTTTGACAGACCGTGTGTGAGCTCAAACTTAAGCAAACATCATCTGCAGGTTTAAGAAAAACCTTGGATGTTATTGCAGCTGTGGAGTTGAATATAAAGTTCAAGTGCCAAAAAGTAACTAACTTTATGCTGCGTTTACAGTAATGCAACAGAGGGAGTCCTGTCTTAACACCGTACTGACAAGAATCAGCTCTTTATTTATTCTACGTAAGACATTTGGAAACTGGAACTGGGTTTTTGAGACTATTCCATTATTTAAAGGGCCTGGTGTGTGTGTGTGTGTGTGTGTGTGTGTGTGTGTGTGTTTTAAGGCGGTTTGGGGTAAATTACAAGGCCTTTGATGCTTGGAGACAACGGCTTGCAGAGAGCAGAAGAAAAGGGAGAATATAAATAAATGAGTACAAATAAAAACTGAGGGCAGAGATGAGAGTAGGCATAATGAGTCCAACAGATGACGGTAGAAATACAAGCAAAAGGGCAAAAATAGAAATCCAGTGTTGAAAGGGAGAGTACAAAAGGCAAACAACTGAGAGCCTGACTGAGGTCAGTACCGCTGGAATGATCAGAGATCACTGCTAGAGCTCTTCATATGCTCTCTCTGTGTGTGTTTTTGTCTTTAGTCGAATGTGAGACCGTGATACAATGGGGTACGAAAAAGAAAACATGACAGGCATCTACATCTGAATGTGTGAGTGTGTTAGACTGCGTCATTAATGACAACATAAAGAGATGTTGGAGACAAAATGGGGTTACCACCTGTTTAATTAAATGTGTCATTTTGGAGTATATTCATGGAATGCACCAAAGTAACCGACACGACACGGGCCATGTGAGAGCTGCACATTCTATCTCATTAATTAAATCATGTGTAGGTTGTACTTGACAATTCTTCTGACCGTTTTATAAAGCATAGCATGTGTTTTTTTTATAGATTGATTCCCTTCCTTTCAGACAGTCAAAGGTTTGGAAGGTGCTGAAATAAGTACTCAAATGTCCCATGTGCAGCCTACGGTTAGCTTAGCATAAAGACTAGAAGCAGGGAGAAACAGGTCGTCAGACTCTGTGAAAAAAATCTGCCTACTAGCACCTCTAAATCTCACTGATTAACATTTTAAATCTCATTTGTTCAATCTGTACAAAATATTATTAGTACTGCTAAGCTAACTGCTTTCTGGCGGTAGCTTCATAATTAGTGTACAGACATGCGTGGTGTCAATCTTCTTAACTAAATCTCGACAAAGACACAAATACATGTATTCCCCCAAATACTATTGCTTTAACAAAAAAGTAATACGAAGTGTAAAAATGGTGCTTAAAGGCCCTTTACAAGTGTGCTTGAATAAAAGTAAAGTAACTATTAGCAGCAAAATGTATCTTAAGTGTCAAACGTAATAGTACACAATGCAGATGCCAGAAATCATTGCGTCTTATATCATATTGAATTATTATTACTGATGTACTGTTGATGCCCCTACAGGCAGTTCTATACTCTTCTAGGTAGTTAAGGCAAACATTTATATACTGTTTATTCTTAAATCCTATTTATGCTGTGGATGTAAAGTATGTGGCCCACCGTCCGTATTCTAGGTTAATTTCGTCCGTATTTCTGCACATTTTCAGAGATTTTACCAATACGGACAAAACTGGTAAGATGGAGCAGTTCCACTGGAAATGGTTGTTGGCAGTGTAGCCATGATTCCAGCAAGGCACGACAAATGTGTATGGACACGACAAAGAAGAAAAGGTGCAGTGAAAAAGTGAAAAAACTCTCCGTCTTCATGCTGTGATGCATTCAATGGCCTCACAGACCACCGCTGATTACATCAATACCTCCATTTTTGCTGCTTTTTATTTGCTAGGTGCATTATCACAACATCCTCTACCGTCGCCATATTTGTTGTTGTTGAAAGTTGTGACTCTTCACTGCCCTCTTGTGGATGCATGAATGCCAACATAAAAGATATGCAAGTATGGGGGCATTGACAGATGCACCGTTTGAAACAGACATATTTATTTTCATACATAAATGGACTATAAACGAGCCTAAACAGTGCTTCATATAATATCTTTAAACTCACCACATGTATCTGCATAATCCTAATCTTCTATAAATTATCAGGACTGCTATAAATTTATAAAATAAATGCTAGACATACTGTACAAGTATTAATGATATGTAGTGCTGCTAAAGCATAAGGTAGCATGAAATGGAAGTGCAGTACTCAGTTTAAGTACTTCAAATTGGGCTCAAGTACAATACTTGAGTACATATAGTCTGCAGTACTGTCGATGTGTGGTCATTATACACGTGGGGCGAGGGGAGCGCCTGTCTCTTCATGTCCAGCTGGAAAGGTCTCCATCCAGGCCTCGCCCCTGTAATCTGCCTCCATTAGCCTTCCAGCAGAGCTCCAGTCTCTCTCTCCCTGCCTGTTATAAATACATTCAGCCTCTCCTTATAGCTTCTAACCGCGGAGCCACTCACACACCAAACTATGATTAAAGGCCTATTTTGGGGAGAGCTTTGAAGTAGCGGCAGACACCGACTGAGAGGCAGACGCAGACAGACAGAGGAGCAGGAGACATTGTGCAGCGCCCACACAGACAGGCAGATACCCGAGTGTGCGCATGGAGCGTCATCAGACCTTCGCCTGAGCAGGTACCCTCTTTGAAGGGGAAAGAACAACACGGCGCACACAAAGCTGCACACACTCCCACGTGGCTGCTGAAGCTTTGTCTGCTGAACAGATGACAAGTTCACAGGAGAATCAGGTGTGAGACAGAATGAGATCATGGAGACAGTGAGAAAGAAAGAGAAAGATAAACATGCATTTACTAACAATCTAACACAGATTAGATGCTAACGCAGCATTAAGATATTTACAAACCTATATTCAGAATGCAGCAAAAGGAATTCATGTTTAACTCACAATACAAAATGAAGAGTTACAGCAGGTACACTGATGAATTAATGCATTTTAAAGCCAAATAATTCCTAGTCTGTGGATGACTTAAATGTGTAAGCCCTTGTCTTTATTTGTATTTCCTACACAACTTTACCATTATTGTTTTAAATAAGCAGTGATGGAAACAGAACGACTGAATTACACAGAATTTTGAACGATGAGATGACGGAATGGGAGAGCAGGAAGAGAGGACATTGTAAAGTGGATTAACACAACAACGGAACAAGTGAGCCCAGCGGTTTGGGGTAAAGGCAGGAGATGACAGCGGGAGGGAGACGGGGTTGGAACAGTCTAGCTCAGTGGGGGGTCGTCGTCGCAATCTACAACAAGCAGAACAAATCAAGAGCTCGTTGATTCCACAAGTGCCAGCGTCATGGTATGACTGGTACAGCAGCGAGCACCAGCTGGGGAGAGTCAGGCCTTTTAGTACAACACTGTGGTAATGACACACACAGACACACACAAAGGGAAAATAAGGAGCCTGTGGAGCTGAACGGGTGCAGCATGGCATTACTGCAAATTTGGAATTCAACTCACGGAATGATTTAAATGCCAGAAATTACAGGGAAAATCAGAAGAAAAAATCCTGCTCAAGTGAAAAGCCATTAAGACTAGAACACCATCCTTAAATCTTAGTTTGATAATGATAGACATCTTCATGCTGTCGATACTTCGTTCGTCAGAAAGTCTGACTAAGGGGCCGTTTACACGACAACCTTTTCACCCTAAAATGGTCAACTTTTATTCTTGTATGCAGGCAGAACACTATGGCCAGAACAACAACAAAAAAACAACGTCTGACGGTCCGATTTTGTCTGTGCTGCAGACTCTGATAAGTTTATTTACACTCCTCCCTTAAAGAGTTGCTGCATCACAACTGTGATTTTATTCTGTGGTGTTGATTTTCAAAGGTTACACCACCAACTACTGGCCTGGCATGCATACTACAGCGTTCTCAGCCATTTTTGCGGATCCGTGTGTACAAGGATCGTTTTGAAAATGTTGCCATGTGAACGCAGAACTTTTTAAAAACGCAAATAAAAAAACTCAGTTTTCAGCAAAACCACTGTTGTGTAAATGGGGCTTAAAAGATGACGGATTTCCTGCTTAAATAATCTGCAGAGGCAAACAATGGAGGAAAATGAGGCGTATTTAATTCAGAGAGCTCAGAAGGTTTGTTCCAGCATCCATATATTATTTGTGGAGGAGTATCAGCACACTATTTCTTGTTTGTTTGTACAAATTACTAACTATTATTTGTTTGGATTATGAAATGTTAATTCATACAACCAAATCACATGAGTTGTACATCTCAAGTGTGAGAAATGATACGCAAGAGCTAGATTAAATGATCAAATAATCTACTCCTCCAAACTCTTCAAATTGCTTGTTTTGTTCCAACCAACAGATTTAGAGTTCACAGGAAAATGAAACTGAGATCAATGAGTGAAAATGAGCAAATCCTCACAGTTGAGATGCATGAAGCTGCAAATGTTTAATGGCTTTGACAATTACTTGACTTTCAAAATTGTTATTGATTTTCTGTCTATTTTCTGAAGTGCTGTATAAGTTATGCTGTAAATATGTAAGTAAACTGCGCCATTAAAGAAAATAACAACGTGAAAAATAAATTTTTATATTTCACAGGAGAAAAACAAGCATGTATGGATCATTTTTCATATTGTAAATATCCAATAGCCCCCTGTGCGTGCATGTGAACTCATCACATCTAAAATGCTGTGATAAGCCTCGTCTGCCTACGTCTGGTGTCTTAAGCAATAAGCAGCTACTTACTGAAGTGTTTTCATTTCAATTTATAATGTGAAACATGAGAAAGCCACTTGTGCTTCTACGTGAAATGTTCACATTTGTGTTAATGATGTCAGTAGTGGTAAACCTGTTCAACCACGGCACTCCGAACACAAGAAGTTGCTTTGAATAAGAGCAGCCTTGGAGTGGCATTTTCATTTAAATCCATATGCCCACTTCAGCTCTTACACAGTGTGTATGACAACAGAGAGCCCTCCAGGTCCTGACATCTGGTCCCGGCTGTTAATCTTCATTGACCAATCAGCGCAGGGTCCGGGGGTGAGTGACACTCAGCAGATAAAAAGCAGGGAAGAATCTTTCTTCGCATCCCACCCTACTTTTTACCCTCATCTATCCTCCCAGTCACGCACAGCCTCGCTCTGCCTCCTCCTCTGCCTTGCTCTCAACTACTCATTACTGTAATTGGAGGCTTTGGGGAGATACGGAGGCAAGACAGAAAGAAGGCGGAAAAAAAGAGAAAGGCTGAGCGAGGGATAGAGGTTTCTGGAGGTCAGAAGGCCGGCCCCTTTCCACTTTCCTTTTGCTCTGTGCCTCTTTCTGCAACCATCTCTGATTCGATCTTTCTTTTTCTAGATCAAGCGGCACACATTTGCTTTGGCTTTTCTTAAAAGATGCAGGGCTCATTTGCTGCATCAAAGCAGGCTACATCTTCAAGCCAAATATCAAGTTTCTAAGGCCTCTTTTTCTCCTGTTCTCTTCAAATCCCTCCTCTCATTCCCTCTTTCTTCATTGCTTTCTTTAACCACAGCTGCTGTGGTTTGTCATAGTCTTGACTTACTGGCCTCTGCGCTAACGACTGAATGTGTGGCTGTGTGTGTGCATGAATGTGTGTGAATGTAAGAACACAACAGGAGAAACCAAAAAAAAGAAAAGAAAGAGGACATAAAAAAGACAGCGAGGAGTAGGAGAAGCCAGCGGTGTTATCAGATGATGTGTTTTCTGTGGTCCACCAAGGTTAAGGACATGAGGCTAGTTTAAAGCACCATAATGGACGCTCCAATAAACTGTGGCCAATCCAGTAAGGAAAAAAAAAAAAGCGCAAAGGATGTCCGACACAATGGCAGAATGAAAGTGGTAAAGGTGACGGACGAGAAAACAATTTAGACAGAAGATATAAAAAATCTCCTCCTCTTTTAAGTTTAAAGGAAAAGGTTCGCTACGGGAATCACCAAAGATGATCATCTCTCCAGTCTCCAACAAGCACACACAAAGATTTTAGCTATAGCCTAACACATGCACTGTCCAGGTGCAGTAAATACAGGGGCGGGGCCAGAGGGGCACTGGCCCCAGCTGAAATCTGATTGGCCTGAATTGGCTCTGAAGTGCCCCTGTCCTGTCACTTGTCTGTCTTTTTTTTCTGTTTGTTTACAACTTGAATACTTGACTGTGTCAAGTTTTTCTCCTCTAAACTGTTGTGTAAGCTGTAATATAGTTTAAAAGTATTTTTTTTAATGTAACATTTTTTAAAATCATTTTTTGTATTACATAATTGGAAAAAAGTGTCTTATGTTTTATATTTATTTATGCATCCTAGTCTAAAATTCAATAATTGCTAAACTTTTTTGATGTACACAATGTGCTTGAAAAAGGCCCAATTTCATTATATATTCAATTATGTGTGTCTTTACTAAAAGCTATGGAGCCAACAGCAAACAATGAATGACTGGTGAAATATTCTGTGTATACATCTTACTGAATAAGGAAATATGCATGAATGTTGGACATATAGTTGGCCCCTCTGTAAAAAATGTGGTGAATCTATGGCCCCTCATTTAGAAAAATTCTAGATCCACCACTGAGTAAATACTCCAAATGTGTAACATCCAACCATCAATCCATCCATTTTCTTCCGTTTATCAGGGGTCGGGTCGCGTTGGCAACAGGCTAAGAAGGGTATTCAAAATATTCCTCTCGCCGGCAACATTTTCCAGCTCCTCCTGGTGGATCCCAAGGCGTTCCCAGGCCAGATGAGATACAAGATGTAATCCCTCCAGCGAGTTCTGGGTCTACCCCGGGGTCTCCTTCCACTTGGACGTGCCTGGAAAACCTCCAAAGGGAGGTGCCCTGGAGGCATCCGAATCAGATGCCCGAACCACCTCAGCTGACTCCTTTCGACGCGAAGGATCAGGGGCTCTACTCCGAGCTCAGTCCGGATGTCCGAGTCCCTCGCTTTATCTCTAAGGCTGAGGACAGCAACCCTATGCAGGAAAGTCATTTCGGCCGCTTGTATCTGCGATCTTATTCCTTCAGTCACTACCCAGAGCTCATGATCATTGGAGACGGTTGGAACGTAGATCGACTGGTAAATCAAGAGCTTGGCCTTCCGCCTCAGCTCTCTGTTCACCAAGACAATATGATACAGCACCCGACATAATGCTGACACTGCACCGAATCCTCATGGATTTATTGAAAGCAAAGGCAAACTTGAGCTTGGATGAGAAGACCTTTAGCAAAAAATTAAGAATGAGAAACTTGTCCAATATGAACATGAATGTAAAATATATATCATAAATCAAATGAGGAGTGAAACAAAAATCAAGATACATGCTCTGTGTCAGTGATTAGAAAAGAAAAGTAAATTTACAGCAGTCATTAGCAGCTCTATGATGGCCGTTCATAACGTGTGGACATAATTGTCTCATTAGAAGGCAACAGTGATATTTTTGCCTTTATGAATGTGACAAGCAGCTGGTGAGGAGTAACAACAGCCTAAAACTCAAATTGTCAACATGTGACACACACACACACACACACACACACACACACACACACACACACACACACACACACACACACACACACACACACACACAAACACACACACACACACACACACATAAAGACAAACAGAGGATGTTTGTGTTTCTTCTTCTGCAAACTTCATGTAATTGCCTGCTGAGTGTGGTGCCATTTGTGGGTGGGTGGGGTAAATATATCTCTTAAACCATCTCTGTCCCAACCTGACCCACCCTCTCCCTCTCCCCCTCTCTTTTTCACACACATACACACACACACACACACACACACACACACACACACACACACACACACACACACACACCTTCAACATTGCCCGGACCTCCAAATCCCTCAGACTGCCAGCCTAAGCAGTGTGCACACTCACACACACAAATAAACAAAGGGGGATTAGTTAGACGGACAAAACACACACACACACACACACACACACACACACACACACACACACACACACACACACACACACACACACACACACTCGTTAAATATGGAAGCTGTGTGTCTCATGCAGTTGCCTCCATGCTAACTCAAACACAGAATGAATGTCCAGCAGAGAGTGTGTGTGTCTGTGTGTGTGTTTTCTTTCTGTCATTCTCTGAAGCTACTTTCTGTCCTTTTAAGGCAGTTAGCGACTGGCCTCTTTCTCCCAGTCTTACTCTATGTCGCTCAACCTCTCTCTCTCTCTCTCTTGCTTTTTTTTCCATTATATATCTCCACTCTCTCTTCTCATGTCTCCCTCTTCATCCCCCTCCCCTTCTGCAGCTTTGTTTTTCCATTTCGTCTCTCCAATCTCCTCCCCAGCACTGTATCAAGAACCCATCCATATAAGTCATTTAACCCAGTATTGAGCTGGAAAATCGTATTTTTTTTCTCTAACCAAGTGGAGAAATCTGTCAACGAGTGAGATAATACAACTTGTTCCCAATGCAAATCAATTTGCATGAAGAATCTTTTTTGCGCTCAAGTGCCGCACTCGACTCAGGTATGACGCTGACGTGATCTGCCTCCTTTCCTGATTCACGACGAGGCTTTTATTTCAGAGACCATGTGGTGAAGCTGCAGTAGGACCAAAGAAAGTTATCTTGTCTCCACACGCTGATTTATTCACCTCTTCTTCTGGAAACACTGAAAATGAGACTTTTTGGTTGTGCGTTTTGCTTTTGCCATATAAGATAATGACTGTGTTTGCAGCTGTGCCCTGGTGTTTCTTTACCACAAGTGTGTTGTGGTCAAAGTGTAGCAGAGATCAGAGCTGCTCTCTGCCAACATTGACTTTTTCAGAATTTCTGCAGAAAGTATTGACGCACGATCGATTGTTCCCCCCCCTATCCTGTCCTCACATCCTGCCACGACACCCATGGAGGGATGAGAGAGAGGAGGAGGGCTGTATGGAAAAAAAGAAGAGTGGGGATAGGGGATGGGTGTGGGGCTGGTGTGTTTGAGATAGCGGCAGTGGGAAGCAGCTTTTGAAATATCCCCACACTCCACCACCACCACCGCCGAGCACCATTCTCCTCAATAGAGGCTGAAATCTGAGCTCTTTGTGAAAACGCCATAAGAGCATTTCGGGTTCATACGATGAGCTGCAGAGTACAAAGCAAAATAGGGGAGGGAGGGATAAAAGAAGAGGAGGAGAGGGGAAAGGAGAGATAGATATGGGATGAAAGGTGGAATAGGTGCTGCAGAGAGGTGAGAGAATATATCTTTCTTTCCCATATTTTTCCCTCTCTTTATAGTATTTCCCTAATCCCCAGGAGAGAAAATGTAGCACTTCTCCTTTGAGGGCTTCAAAAGACTACTTCTCGGCTTGCAACAATTGGCTCTGTTCAGTGAAGAAGACTGGGCCTGGCTGCAGAGGAAGGCTGAGATAAAGAGTGCAAATACAGTTGAGCGCTGGGATTAGACTGATGTATTGTTTTACTGAGTGTCCATGTCACTCTTTCGACAAAAATCGTAAATCATCCACCTGTGATATAAAGGGAAATCCTCCCTGATTGCTGTATTGGAATACATTTTTGTCTGACCCGATAAGATCACTCTCAGTCCATAACATCTTTCTTAAAATCTGACCTTAGGGGATTTAGTCACAGGATGTAAAGTAAATCTGTGCTGCAACACGAAAATGGAGGAGGCTGCAAGTCAGATAAACGTCTCCATGAAAGAGGAAAACTTACTTAGATATGAGTCAATGATGTAGTACATGTTTAAATGAACTGTGTGAACTTGTTATCCTGTTAGCAACCAAGCTAACAAGTTTATAGCTGAAGTTGGTAAACCCGGCCCAGGATGGGGAAAACAAAGGTCAAAGAGGGATGAGAGCTACCGTATTCCCAGCTGGCTGGTGTGTTAGTGGCTGCCACTGACACTAACGCGTAGTTTGCTGAGTCATCACTCAGTCAGCAAGTTTATAGAATCACAAATTTCACAGTGAACAGGCCTTTATAGACACAGCAAGAGAATAAATACAACTTCCAATGGTGTGTCCTTGTGGCAATTGTTCAATTATCTCTATTTATATGCCAAATATAATATTATACAGCAAAACCCTTCTCTTTTCCCTTCCTGCAAGATGTTCAAATATTCATTTTGAAACCTTAAATTCATCAAATCAAATGTATTCTTTTTATATTAACTGCACCCATGATAAAAATAAAAAAACAAAAAAAAACCACACAAGTGAGTTTTAGCTAGTTGGCCAGCAGCAAAACAATATCATGGATCAGGATGTGTGTGTGAGGTTGACCAAAACATTGCTAGCAAACCAAGCTAATGGCGCTAGTTGACTGAAATAAAAAATATTGTCACCAAAAAAAAACAACAAAAAAAAGATTAGAGAGAAAAGATTAGAGAAACAGAACAGAGAATTAAAGAACAGGTGTTTTGGTACAGATGATAACTTTATCTTTCTTAACTTTCTTTTCTTTGACTTTTCTGTCAGCTGGTACTGCTCTGCTCACTCACCTTGGTATCGAACCGTCTTGCGCGGTACTGGGTTCCAGTTGAGACCCAGCGACTTATCCCATCCCACCAGAAACACCAGGAGCAACACCTTCACCCCTCCCATGTCAGCTCCCATTCGCTGGAACCGGCGTTGAGTGATGGATCGAAAGATGAATCAGTCGATCAGAGGAACTGGAGAGAGCAGCCTGGTTCCTGGCAGCCTGCCGAGATAAAGAAAAACAAACACATCAGCTGGAAGCAGCGATTCATTTCCTTTATTGGTCTGATTGTTTATCAGAAACAATTTCGCCACAACAGTATTTACAACTTGCACATTTTTCAAAAAGCCTCCTAGAACATTTCAGACATTCAAGTTGCACTGAAAGAAAGATTTGACAACATGTAAAATTGAACACGGTCATCGAAAAGCACAATAATGTGTAACAGAAATGAGTTATGCAAATCATTAAAGCCAACAAGGACACGCTACAATCAGTGCATGTGCTTGAGTGCGTGTCTGCCAACCAAAACAAATCAAACGTTTTAATGACTTTTGGCCAGGAGGGGTTAGACAGGAAAGTTCTCCATGTTCTCTGCTCACTCTGAGCGATAATCCAACTATCTCCACTCAAAAAGCTCAGAAACAGCTTATCGCCGCACTCCTGTCAAGCCAATTCAGCAGGAGTATATTAAACTGGTGCTGAGTTATCTAAGTTAATTGGTGCTGGCAAAGCATCAAATGCCAATGTGTTGGGAAATGAATGTCGAGGCAAGGACAATCCAATAGCACTGTGCTGTAAATGAATTGGTTTATACCTAATGAACATGTCAAGTGTGCACTACAGACCGGCGTCACCAGCCAATAACAGCACAGGATGATTGTTGCAGGTGAGACTGATGCGCATTTTCACAATTGAATAATATTTACACACACAGTGACACACACTTATGTTTGTTTTTGTATGCTCGTGAGGACCTTAAACCTTTACCTTATGTCATATCGTCATTTTTTATGAGCTCAGTGATATCATAAATGTATTGAGTACATTTATGATAAAATGTTGTTGTTTTTTACATTAGGAGTGTTTAAGTGTTCAATATCTTTTATTGTTATGGATCATCAGTGGGTTTGATGGAGCCACCTGTGCTGACAATCTATTATGATCAATTATGCCACGTGGGAGAAGGAACGACATTATGTTCTGCATGATCTTCTAATAAACTAATAGTGGATGATCATAACTGTAAAACAAATCTATACTGATTCATTGGTTGAAAGAAAAATTCACTCAAACAAATATAAAATAAATCTCACTTGCTTCTCACTATTTTTCCTCACTTCATCTACAGTAGGTTATACAACATGTCATCTGACTACATGTTACCTATTTGAAAAGTATGATGGAGTTTTGGGGCAACAGTGAGGAAAAAAAGAAAAAGAAAGTTGAAATGTTATAAGAATTATGTCATAATTTTACAAGAAAAAAAGTAATAATATGACAAGCATCGAAATTTTAGGCTACATATCGGAGGGAAATATCATTAAAATGAGGAACATGGAGCATCTTGTCAGGCTATACTTTAGTACAGGTTTCACAAATAAAGAAATGTTTAATCTTTTGGTACATCAACACCACATCATAATAAGTCATCAGGACTTTGAAAAGATTGCGTAACAAAATGAGTCTGTTCTGAAGAAAGGAACAGACTTGGAGGAAATTACCTCTTTTGTCAAGGAGGAGATTGCTGGTAGTGGTTGACTGGTTCTATCAGTCTGACTTTACTTTTGTAATATTATGATGTTTTTCTTATAAAGTTATGACTTTCTTTTTGTAATATTTTTAATTTGTTCCTGAAATCTCTCGAACATCAAAACCTTTTTGCCACTCATATCTGTGACCACAGTCTAAGGCAGTTCAAAACGTTTGCCATTATTAACCTCTTCCTGGCTGTATCCCTGACACTTTTCTTGTAGAAATTAGTTCCAATGGAAACACCTCACAGTACGTTTGTCAGGTATAGTAACTGATTGTGGAACCTCAGAACCTCAGCACATAATGTAGGAAGACCACCGTGCCACCCTGCTAGATCTTCAGTAAGGTGCTGGAAAGTGCAAGTTGACCCAAACTGAAAGCAAAAATTCTACAAATTCTTGTGAGGTGTTCACAGGGCATAAAACCAAAACTGTCTGCCTCACTCGATATCACTGGAAGTGGTATAAAGAAGATGTGTTTGAGCTAAGTGACCCTATAGTACATCCACCTCATATCAAACTCACTAATCCAAGTCTAAACCAGTTACTGACCCGTAACCCAACCTCTGCAAATAAAATAATTGATATTTCTTAATGTTTGCATTCTTATGAAGGACAAATATCATCATAAGAATTAAAAAACCTGCACACACACACACCATCTGTAAGCTTTCCCCTCTGCACCTAATACTGTGTATCAGCGAGTGAAATGGTGCTTTTCATGTTATAGGTGCTCATTGGCTCATCCAGTCCTACATGTGAGCATTAAATAAAGATTTGGTCTTGCTGGATTGGCAGGGGAGATAATGGAGATTTTGAGATGTGTGCGCATTTATGGGCCCACAGTCCAACCAATGTGACTGTTATTGATTACTTCTGAGAGGAAAATAAGGAGAGGCTGAAAGAAAAAAAAAAGAAAAAAAAATCAGTCACCACCCCACCCCCGGCTCCCATGCTACCCTCCACCCCAGATCAGATCATAGCAATGTGCTGTTAAACTAGCGTGCTTAAACACTGGGTTTGGTTGAAAGCTCTTCAAACTTGCCGACTACCAGCTTTATTGGATCGATGCTGGAGGCCTTGCCGGCCCACGCATGAGTGAGCCGAGATTCAGATTGAGATGAATGCAGGGATGAAGGGCTGAAGGGATGAGAGAAAAGGAGGGAGAGCTATGGAGGAAGAAAAAACATATCTGGAGACATTACAGGAGACTTCAATTTAAAAAAAAACAACTTTTCTCCTCCTTCAACATCTTTCATCCATGTGCTTAGAGGTAACAAAGTGAAGTGGGCATTGTGAAGGCTAGATTAAGTGGAGAGGCAGTGAGTAAACACTACAGGGGAAGACGAGGAGGAAAAGGCTGGAGATTCAACACCTGGAAAAAGCTTAATCATTCACCTCACTCTCACTTCCTTTTTCTGTTTGGGGGCTTTTTTCTTTCCTCTCTGTCAGCATAACAACTTGTCAAGGTTAATATTGCTATGCGATTACACCAAGTTTTCAAAACCGGTAAACAAGGGCAATATTACCAATACAGTATAGAGGACATTCCCTTTTCACCCAGTGCATACTGGGAGAGACAATAAAAGGAAAAAAAAACTGGTATAGACAAAGGTGAGACTCTCACGGTACTGTTACATTCTGCAAAGTGAGGGTCACATTACAAAGGCCTTCTTTTATGTAGACTTGTTAGTTTGTCTGCTTGTACTGGAAAACACGATTTATGGTTCAACAGAGCCTTTCTGCTCACTGTATTGGGTAGGTTTCAGTGTTAGATTCACCGGCTGATAGCACCACTACAAGATGAATGTATTGTATGGAATCAGGCTGTATTGCAAGGATCAAATAATTACATCCTATTATCACGCAACTCCTTGATGTGTTTGTCTGCCGCACAATAAAAGACCAGTTCTGATATCATCTAAATATTAGATCATTTAAATAAATGAATGTCTCATTGTTATTGTAGTAAAAATAAGTGAAGCAGTAGTGGAGGTTCACAGATAATTATAATAATATTATTATAATATATATAATAAAAATATATTATTATAATAATAATCCTTTACTTACTCTTATATATTGATGCTACTATCCTAAATGTTCAAGAAATCCCATGCTATTTGTGTCTTTTGCGAACTTGTTCACTAAATTTTTATCTTAAATTATATACATTCATGCAATTTTATTTATGACAATGAACCACATTTTAAAAGATAGACATCTTAACATACCACATAAATAGAAACAGCTGTAATATAAATGTACAATATTCAATTAGCTTAAAATAGAAAGTGGTCGAGTAGTACCCATAATGTGCCCTTGGGTAAAGTACTTGAGTAAATGAACTATATTTCACAGCCTTTTATAAAAAGTTGGCAGTAAACATGCTTGCAGATTACCTTGCTAGCAGTGGTGCTAGCTTTCAGATCACGTAGCTGTGTAAATCATTTAAATCGCAGCAGAGGCTTAAGGCTCATTTGTACCCCATTATAGATGTGTCAGTTTAAAACAGTGTGTCCTTCAGTGCTCACATACTTCTACAGTACGTGTCTTTTATTTTGGCATAGTTACATCCACAAGAGGGCAGTGAAGAGTCAAACATTTTAACATCAACACATATATGGCGAGGGTAGGAGGAGGTTGTGATAATGTACCTGGTAAATACAAAGAGTTTTTTTTCACTTCAGTTTTTTCCTCTTCGTTGTGTCCGTACACGTTTGTCGTGCCTTGCTTGAATTGTAGCTACACTGCCCCCAACCATTCCCGGTGGTATTGCTCCATCTAGTCCATTTTGCTCTATGAAAACGTGCCTAAATACGTACAAAATGAACGCAGAGCACAGACTTAATCCGTTTCAGTATGTGTCTTTAACGCTAAGTATAAATGTGCCTTAAGTCTTCAGTTCTATTTGACTCATTTAGCTACTTTAATAGCGTACCGCAGCAGCTCAGTGGGATTCCATTCAGTGCCAGTACAGAAAATTAAGGCGTTCGCCACGGAGCAATCACAATCAGCGTAGAACATATGAGCGAGCTGCAGTATTGTTTTCAATCCACTGTTGTTGTCTACCTTACTTGACACCACTCATGTGCCAAAATAGCATAGAGAATGTTCAAGTCACATCTGCTGGGAACCTCATGAATGTCAGGGGAGGTGGCTGCAGTTGGCCTTTGATGAATTTTTCTTTTTCTTTCCATCAAACCGACTCTTATGATCCCTCGCTGTGTCATAAGAAGTGAGATTCAGCCTCACCCTTCCCTGGTGACCAAATTAAATCACTTGCTCTGTCTCTCACCACAGCCTCTTTAAGGTCCTGCGGTGTCACATAACTCTGCAGGCGTTATTAATTCATCTATTAGTAGCTGGTGTTGTTGTTGAGCCTGCTTCAGCTAATGAGCTGAGACACGGCAGCCTAATAATATCAGTCAGCACTCCACAATGGAGAGCTCATTAAAACATAGAGAAATGGGCCACATGTTCTGATTAGATTGCTGAGCTCCTGTGTGTGTTTTTGACTGCTTGTCGATTTGTGTGCGCACGAATGTGTGGGATTTTTTTTTTGCCCGAATGTGTGCTTGTGTGTGTTTCATGTCAGAGTGTATTAGGAGGTAAGACGAGTCCCTGCAGGGAGAAGCAAAGCAGGGTCATTTCTTTGAAGTGAGTGAATGTCGGGGAAAAAAAAGGAAAGAGAAGAACATTTTCAACCCCCTTCAGTCTCTTTTCTTCACCGCTACACGTCTGTGTTTTCCATTGTCTTCTTCCTGCTCTTCATTTACCCCACCTCTCCTTTCCTGGCGGCCTCTTCCTGGCACACACTGACCTCTGGTGCAGTCCCTGCTGATTGCTAGATCTTCCAGGCATTGTTTGACTTTTAACCCCAACCTCTGACCATTTTGTAGGTGACAGAGAGCCAGGGTGCACACCCAGGGCCCTCCACTCTATCTCACTGGGACAGACCTAATGTCCACTAACCCGTAACTGCCCCTATACACACACACACTTCTGGGCGGAAGGACTAAAGGACAGCTCCCACCCTTCATCTCCCCTCTCGCCTCACTGCAAAGCAAACACAGCGGCTACCGTAAGCTCTCTTCCTTCCTTCCTTCCTTCCTTCCTGCAACTCCTCCCCTTTCCCTCCACCTTTTAGTGCTATGGGGGAGTTTGAAAACACACACAAATAGGCACATGTGCAAACTCTCTCTCTCTCTCTCTCACACACACACACACACACACACACACACACACACACACACACACACACACACACACACACACAAAAGCTGCTTCAACTAAATAGAACAAGCTGGATCAAACGATTTCACACATCATGGACGGAGGGATGAGAGCGGCTCCAGGACATTTATGCCACGTTCCCTTCACTTTGAAATCATAATAGTGGGAAGTTGGAGCAGCGATAGTGCATAAAGGGTTGGACAAGGGTTTCTGAGGCGACTGGTTTTCAACACTGATTTATTTGGATAGAAAAAAATGCCATTTCTGACGTACAAGGAAAAACATCTGAAATACCGAATAGAGCCTGAGGGGACAAAGAAGGCCCCTGTTTTCACCAATAAAATTCTAGAATGGATTAGTATTGGAAAATTAACAATTCCCAGTAAAATGTCTCACATTCGTGACTTTTAGCACAGAAAGTTATGGTCCCCTGAACTGTCCTGTAACACTATCATAAGGGATTAATTTGACCAACAGTTTTGCTTTGCATAAATAATTCCCATAAGCCCTAGCTGTAGGTTGTCTTTAATGCTAATTAGCAGATGTTAGCACAGTAATTAACACGCTAAACTAAGAAGACGAACATGGCAGATATTATAACTGCAAAACTATGTATGCAAGCACGCCGTTGTGAGCAGTTTAGCATGCTGATATGAGCATTTAGCTCAAAGCACAGCTGTGCAGTACAGCCTCACAGAGCTGCTAGCATGGAATGCTTTTAAAATGAGTGAGAAAATCTGCAAATATGGGAGGATAATTCCAACACAAATCAATTTCTTTCAAGAATGTTCTGAAAATGAGTATCGGTATTTGAAAGAAAACATATATTCTTATTGGAAACAAATTCAGATTATCTCACTGCACTGGTTGATTTTTTTTACATGACTTTAAAACTAAATGATAGACAAAAGTTTTGAGTACAGTTTGATTGTATTTTTTACCTTTGACCCCAGAGAAAATCACCATCATAAAGGCAGGGATGCCAGTGAAAAAACACCAGTTTGACTGGTGACATGATTCAGCTTTTGAATCTTATTTGAATGTCATTTTTTTCCCCCACACAGAAAGTATCATTGCCAAGTGATAATTTTTGACCCCAGGGCACCAAGTTTCATTTTTGAGATTCAAACATATTCAGACGGTTAAAAAAATGCTGTCTAAGAGACAGTGAACACACCAGAGATCACTGGGAGTGTATCATATGATAATTTCATCAATTTTGATAATTTTTTTCACGGCTGAATTATTTTGATCAGCGGTCGGCCCTTAAAAAAGATCTCTTAAAAAACAGTTTTGGTGATCTGAATCTGAAAAAAAAAAATGGCTCCAGTTGATGCTGGGTTCACGTCCAGAACAAAACGACTAAGAAGTGAAAAAAACATGTTACAACGCTCCCTGTAAAACTGATGAGTAGTGGGATGTGAGTGAAGTCAACAAGGAGTTAAACATTTTTTTCTATTTCTTCTCACTTATTAATACATCGCTGCAGAGCCTTGTGTGCAAAAAGCCAGAAAAAACACAGCTCTTCATTGAACTGAGAAGCTTTTCGCTGTACAGTGACAAGACAGATGAATGCAACAAACCCGATGCACTGCTTTTAGAGTGTGGAGCTAATGGAGCACACATGGACACGCACAGGTCGGCACTTAAAGCAGGTAGAGTGTTTTTGTGTGTTTGTTTACATGCATTGTGAGTCTGCATCAGATTGATAGCATTAACTAGCTTATCGGTGAATATGGGTGTGAAGACACTGTGCGGACCAGCTCACATTCAGAGCTGTATGTTTATGACTATATGTGTGGGTGATGGGCTGGCAGGTGGTGCTGTGTTCATGTTGAGCTGGCATAGATGAAACACTGATAATCAAAGGAGGGTTTGATCAGCCACATGTATTGTATGAATGTGTGTATGAACGTAGGAGATGAATGCGAACGGTTTGTGATGGAACATCCCACACCATGTTCTCATAAAGTGTTTGAAATCCCCCTCTAAAACTGCTCCCATTAGTGTGTGAGCCGCCCTCCTATTTTCATGCACCTGAGCGCCTGAGTTTTGCTCACCTGCAGCAGGACATCAAGCAACTCGACGGTATTAAAATAATGCCATTGTCCTTCTTTTGTCATTGTGATTGGAATTCATTTCCCATCCTAATTACCTTAAATTGAAGTGGAACTGAGGACCAGCTTATAATTTCCACTCGATGGAAACGCCAGAAAAAAAAAAAAAAAACTCCCATGAGAGCTCGTGGTATAACATCTTCGCCTCCTGGCTGCCTCCCTCAGCATGCTGCTCTTTCATGTCTCTCCCCAGAGAGATTCTGCAGACCACGTCTCCATCTCCCCTCCTTTCATCCCTGCTGTAACTCTTGCTCGCCTGTCCATAACCTTCTTCCCCCCTCACCGCCTTGTCCATGTCAGGGTTGGTCAGGCGTGGCCGGCTATAACTCTTTGATCGTGCTGTGATCTATTCCATCAGTGCCAGGGGCTCCGGCTGATTATAGATGAAATGGATATGATTTGGACTCTGACTACGGGCCAAACACCTGCTCAGACGTGAGGAAGTGATAGAAGAGGAGGTCCAGGTGAGACGACCTGGGACAGACCGAGGTCCCGCTAATCGGACAGCAAGACCATCTGTGCTTTTGATCCGTGCCGGTGGACACAGATCTGATGGAACCAGATCTTACTCCAGGAGTGCACATGATATGATCACTATCAGGTGAACATAGTGTGGAGGACTTGGCATATAGAGAGCTGAAAGGACAATACTGAATGAGAATACTGACCTTAAATTTATCAGGTGGAGGCAAGCACAATTCCAGATGAATGCTAATGTTTTTTCGCATCTGCTGGTTGTAATTAGATAACTGTTTACCAACATGATAGCCATATCATCAATATTTCAAGGGTGTCTGGCTGAAAGCCTGAAAGAGCTGAAAACCAACCCCAAACATTGAGTTTGAATAAAGAGTTGTAAATTAATAGATGATACTTATGACTGTTTGTCAAGCCAGTTCCCAGGATGCCCATGGTTATAATCCCAACCAATCACGACAGCAGCTGATTTCAAGCAGTGCCTTAGCTTCCAATAAAAGGCGGAAATGAATAGACTTCCCTCATTTATAAAACTCAGTGTAGATTCCACCCTAAAACATTCCGTACTCACAGACCTCAGAATGTTCTTATGCAAAATATTTTACTCTATAAAACCGTGCGGTGCAAACCTGTACGCAGTCTTCTCTTCAAAAATCCTAACCTGCGGTGAACTGTGTGGGTATAGTCTCCTCCCAGTATCATCCCACTACTCCTCCCAGTGTCATCCAACAGTCATCCATAAATGGTTAATGCTAATTTGCTTATGAATATACTGACGTTAAGGAGCCTTCGTTGGACTTATCAGTGAGGGAAAGATGGAGATGAGTATGAAGAAGAGAGCAGAGTTTGCAGAGTGTGAGTTAGAGGTGTTCATCACAGAGGTTGAGCATCCTAAAACTGTTTTGTTTGGAGGGTTTAGCAGTGGAATATCAAATAAAAGGAAACAGGCTGAAGGGAAGCTGTCAATGTATTGGGTAATACTGTAGACTGACATGCTGTCTAGCCAATAAGAGAGCTACAATTAGTGGCTACGGTTTCACTGTTTGAGTGATCAAGCAAGGTTGGTTGAGAGTTCTCCGGTGTTACTTGCTAAGAGCTCATGTTGATGTTGTGCAGTGTGTTAATAAAGCATGCAGAAGTCAAAAAGAAGTGGTCAGACATGAAAGTTGAAGCCAAAAAACACATAGCTGAAAAAATTCAGAGCATGTTTTCATCTAATGAAATATTCTGCTTCTCTCCATACTTGTTGGTTTTTAGCCATTTAAAAACAACATTTTTACTGCAGTCAGAAACTGTTTGACACACAGAGGAAAAGTCTCATCTCCTGACCAATCCACAATGATGACAATTAAAATGTCAATTAAAAATGTAACAACATAAACAATAAACTCAAATAATTCCACCCATATCTGCATGTAAACAATAGAATTACATTAAATGACATTTACACATTTATGTATTGAGGCTCTAACAAATAAATAGACTATATCCACGATCAGAGGGAGGCCTATACATTATAAAATATATATGTACTGATGTGTGTTTTACATTCATCTAGGTTTTTACTTCTGACTGAGCTTTATTTTGTGATAAAACCATCGGGTGTCGCTGATTCCCATGTCTGAAAAACTTGGTGTGAGCTCTACGGCAGGGTGAAAGTATACGTAGAAATCCGCACGTTATTCCGCATTGGAAATTCTCTATAAATACCGACGTTTGAGGTGAAAGATGCTCACACACGTTTGACTCCCATTTACCTTTAATATATAGTTTTAAAATAGAATAGCATATTTATCTTGATAAATGCAACAATAGGGTAAAAAAAACTGAGTCAAAGTAGAAAGAAAAGGGATGTCATCCTTTGAGCCACTACGCTGGAGGGAAATTTGGATGCAATCGACTGTTTGACACTAAATTGTTTAACAGAATTAACAAACAGTGCAGCATACTTTGTTTCAGATGAGCACACATGAGTGCAAACAAATGGTACCATGTCTCAACCTGACTGCCTTGCGTGAGGACCAGGTTGATGCTGAGGGTTAGCGCTCTGACCTGTCATCAGTGAACATATACAAGTGTGTGAGTACTGGTCCATGATCACCATGTAGGTCATAGGTCGATCAGCCTTGCTCAAGGCAACGGAGCAGCTGAACAGTAGCCTAGCACACTGTTTAGGTGCATACTATCATATTTAATACAAGAGCATTTGGAGACTGCAAACCTTGGTCAGGGCTGAGAATTCCCTCCAAACGGTCCCAAACAACACCTGTATTTAGATTCTCTCAACATGAAAACATCCACCTAGAACTTGGACCAGTCCATAAGTTCTCGTGTAAGGAAAACAGGTGTCAGCATTTCCTGTTCCACTGGCCGGATTCTTCCCAAAATGTAATCACCTGTTCCCATACCTGCTCCCTATCAGTGATAAGTTTCATGCAAATATCTGTCTATAGTCCTGCAAAATTCAACGGTTCCGTCTTTGGGACAAAGCTAAGTCTTTCACCTGGTTTCCTGGCAAAGGCCTATTTATGCTCTATGTTAAAGACACATACAGATAGGATGAGACAGACAAAACAGAGCAGTAACACCAGAAATGGTTGGGGGCAGTGTAGCGGACACAAGTAAGAAGAAAAAAGTGAAGCGAAAAAGTGAAAAAACTCTCCGTCCACATGTCTCAATGTACCTAATGGCTTCACAGACCACCGCCGAATACACCTTTACCTCCACTTTTTGCCGATTTGTACTTACTACGTATATTATCACAACCTCCTGCTGTCGTCGCCATATTTGTTGTTGACGAAACTTTTGACTCTTCGCTGCCCTCTTGTGGATGTATCGATACCAATGTAAAAGACACGTGGAAGTATGTGGGCATCGACAGACACACCATTTGAATATATACACCATATCTATTTTTGTAAATGGAGTTTAAATGAGCCTTAATCTGTCAAGCAGTTAAAGTGTAGTTCTAATAAATAAAACTAAAAATAATAAAACGTATCTCGCGATGTTCAAAAAAATGAAAAAATTCCTAAATCCGCCCCTTTATCCAGATCCACTCCAAATGTAATATGTTCCTCTATGTCATAAACCCAACCCTACCAGGTGTCCTGAAAATCTGTCAAGTAGTTTTTGTGTAATCCTGCTGACAGATTGACAAACAAACCGAAAAGATCACTTAACCTCAGCGGAGGAAATAAATATATGGACTACCACACACACACACACACACACACACACACACACACACACACACACACACACACACACACACACACACACACACACACACACACACACACACACATTCACAATGCTTTCTCACGTCATATGCTCAGCTACAGATGCACACAATCTGCTCCTCACAGACCAGCGCACTAATAAAATCACTCAGGCAAATATGCTCTGTTCCCCCGCCAGACAAATTCAGACAAACAAAAAAGCCGACAAACTTTCTCTGTTGTATTTCAAAGCTCATTAAAAAGTATTCACTGCTGTACGATTTAGCGCTATAATCAGCTCTGAATAAGAGAAATGGTCATATTGATGCCTGCGGGCACCCGACGTACTGTCTCATTTCTGAACAACTGCTGGCCCTGTGAATTCAAAACACTATGACACACACACACACCCACATGCGCATCATCTCCCTCTCGCTATGGTTTCTCTCTATGGCTGCCTGTCTCTGAAACACAGTGTATTCTCTGGGAGGCCGCCTACTATGCTCCCAGGGTGGCTAATTGTCCGGTAGCGCTCTTTCGCTCTCCCTCCCACTCTTTCTGTCCTCTACCCTCTCCACAGTTGTGGTCTTCGCGTGTTTCATTCGGGGAGAGTTCAGGAGTTCACGTAGAGCCCTTGGCTCTGGATCCCAGTGAGGTGCCACAGGGCAGAAAGGTTACACCTAGCTGGACTCCTATAGAAACAGCCTGAACACACCTCAGTGGTGGGCAGGTGGGGAGGCAGGGAGGGTTACACCGACAATGACAGCTGAGAGAAGAAAATCAGGACTGACAGGGAGAGATTCAAGCAACTTTAGACTAAATGTTGAGGGTTAGAGTGACTTTGTGGGCAGAGGATTGAAGGCAAAGTATATGATTATTATTCAGGCAGATGAAGTTTTTAGATATTTATTTTCACAGCTGTCCAACAAGTATAGCCGTAGTTGGAAGGCGTTTTACTGCTACATGTTGCTCAAACATATATGACCACAACCCATCTCTAACACTATGGTGTTCCATGTAAGCACTCGTTCTGCATGCATCAACACAAAGCCTTGCAATCTTGCTGCTATACCACCACCTGCTTTCAGCACATTTAACTCCCTCCATGCAGCCGCCTCCTATATTAGCATTTAAATTTAGCTGAATGCAGAATGTTTCTCCCAGTGTGTGTTCATGTTCATCACATGTTGTGCATCTGAGGCTCTGCTGTGAGATTTGTGAGCTCAGGGTCCCTCTGTGTTCAGACTAGTTCAGATTTTTCCAGAGCGTTACACAAGAAGAGAAACATCCCCAAAATAAAAAAAAATGTATTATTGTTGAAGTAAGAGTTTAAAATTTGACCTGATCTGTTTTCTGATCTTCTTGATGCACATTGATAATATTTTATTCATCATCGCTAAAATGCCATAGCTCAAAGGTCTGTTGAAGCACCGGCCAATCAGACAGATGAAAAACAAAACAAAGGTTAGCTGATTTGTTTGGAAGAAAGAAAGTTTGCTAAGTGACTACAGATGCAAATTAGCTTAAATAATCTGGTACAGTGCATCAAATGGAAACAATTATCTTTGAACTCTACGTTGTCCCTTTTTAAATAAAATAAATAAATAAATAAAAAACAAAGGCAAACAGTTTGCCATTTGTGTAGGTAGATATTTTCAGTTTGCAGACCGACTTCTTGCCTCCTGACCAAGGAGGTCATGACACCAATGGAGGGGTCATGAGATGATTCCAGACAACAATTTCTTTTAAAAAATGATCAGAAAAACAAAAGTTTACAAAAGATAAATAGTAGTTAAATCAGCATTCTGATTTTCTGTCCTATATTAATTACTATATATAAAATAAATTTAAGGTTGTTAGGCTGCTGTGTTCGTCTGTGTTGTCATTTGTTTGGATAAGCCTATTAGTGCGTGTGAGCTTAATGTTTTTTAATGCTTCAACCACCTCTGTGGATAGTTGGGGTCGCAAGTCTCTAGCACCGTTATTTTGATGGTTGGGGGGGTGAAAATTATGGGAACCCGTGGTTGAGATGAGAGTTTCTAATACTTGTTTTGACCCCTTAAAACAAAGCACTGCCTGTTCTTTATGCCTGTTGTGTATTTACAAACCTTATAATATAAAACTAGAAAAAATTCCCTTAGATAATCAGAGGTAGAAGAAGAAACTGTCAGAGTCCTACTTGGTTAAATTGCTGGTGTGAGCATCAGAGCCATCAGTGATGCTGTGATTTAAGCATACCGTTTTAGCTGTGTTGTAAACCTGTGAGCGATCAACTGCGCAGTGCGTGGGGGGGGGATGGAGGATACACAGCAACCAAAAACAACATGTGTTTGCAAGCTGTGCGCACAGCTTCTCAGATCACAGTTGATGGTTGACATGTAAAACCACATAAAGCAGGAGCAGTTCAGTGATTATCCTGTGTGTTTTTAAGTCACATTAAAATATTGGAGGGGGAACATTAGCTTCCTTTGACCTTTTAGAAGGATGTGATGGCCGGTCAATTTAAATGCCTGCAGGGCAAGAAACAGCTGTAAAAGGAAAAAAAAAGCAAGAAACACTTTCCACTGACTGAACAACTCGTTACAATAAAAATGCCCTTGAGCAAGGCACTTAACCCAGATAGATTAAATATGCTCAGTGACTGAGACAAGTCAATGAAAGACTTGAGCTTCTGGTACTGGGCAGGCATTTCCCAGTGGCCAAAATTAGCAGACTGTGGTTGTACTGGGCAGCTCCAAGGAATGAATGTACATTACTGTAAGAAATGCACAGTAGGACATTTCTGAGGAAGCGTGTGCACAGTCAGCAGAAGCAAAGCCTTCCCTGGATGAATACATGTATAAAAAAAATCTGCAAACGACAGCTATCGGATCAGTCAACCAAACGGTCATCAGTTAAAAATGCACCTGGCAGACAGACAGTGGTGACTGACATCTGTGGAAGAGAAGAGAGCACGAGTGGAAGGTGAGAGGAGTGAGAAGAGCAAGTCTCGATGCTCTAACCAAGGGTCTATTAAAGAGCCTGATTGGGCCCATTAGGAGGGGGCGGCGATATGCGAACCGCAAGCAGTGCTCCTCCAGCCCGGCTTTACATTAATGCTGCCTGCTCTCTACTTTGTTGAACACTGATCGATAGCAATGACGAGGGAGGAGGAGGATAGCGCATGGCGGGGCAAGCAGCGGAGAAAAAGAGTCCAGGTTTACGGGAGGCCGAGCTGGTATCGATCTAGTGAGGAGAGGATGGTGGCATGTGAGATGTGGCGGCTTCACACTCGTTCACCTCGTCAAATCAGATGGAGGGAACCTGTGAGTGGGCCAGGACACATCATCTGCTTGTGTAGTATATGTGGGTCACTATCCTTAATGACAGCAGGAGCCTCTTGCATATTTACTGCAACAAAGATGGTATATTGTAATTCTGAAAGAAAAGTCTTCTGCTTCTACTTCTACTCAATTAAGGGCTGATGTGATTCCCATTCCTAAAAGCATTTCAACATAATGTGCAGTACCACAGCACTAATTCCATTACCACAACGATGTAAAATGCTCATCAATCCAACTCTCATTCATTTAATAATTCAAATCTTCTACTTTGCTGTTTTGTGCTATCATTTGGAAAATTTAAAGTCACATTTCCTGCAGTTGGCTCACACTAGATGTCCACCAGGTAAGAGCAGGATTAAGCCATTCTGGCTGCTAGAGGATGTAAAGGCCCTGTTAACATGACAAAGTTTTTCCTTTGCATTTAAAAAAAAGTTCTGCGCTCACAGGAAAATGTTCTGGAAATGATCCTCACCCACACAGGTCCACAAAAACGGTTGAAAGTGCTGTAGTATGCATTCCAGGGCAGTATTGGGCGGTATAGCCTTTAAAAATCAACACCACAGAATAAGATCACAGTAGTGGTGCAGCCAATCTAAGTTGGAGGTGTGTTAATAAACTCAGCAGAGTCTGCAGCACAAACACAACCTGACAGTCTGACATTGTTTTTGTTGTTGTTGTTCTGTCCATAGTGTTCTGCCTGCACTCGCAAATTACACGACGAGTTAGGAGTTGCGTCCCAAAACGCTGTTGTCGTGTAAAGGAATGACCAAAATGAAACAAAAGGTTACTTTTTAGGATAAAATCACTGTCGTGGAAGTGACCTCTGTGTCGCGTATCATGGGCAGTGACTTCCTCAATGAAAGGCAACACTTCCTACACTACATTTAGAGTGTACCGGAAAAGACTTTGGGCCCTTCTTAAACTGACCCTCCCCACTTCCACTCTGTCATGTAGAGAAGGCTGTTTGTAGTCCCACAGGACCTTACTGTTTGTCTTTTGAGGTGCTGTCAAGGAGGAAGTCATGCGTTGCAGGACGTGTTTCACGATTGAGAGATCCAATTGTAAGGGGGGGCGACTATGAAAAATTCTAAAATAGTTCTATTATATTGCATTTATCAGGACAACAAGGAAACACGGAGGAAATGGTAGCATTAATGGCTAATTAAAACATGAGAAGAGCAGAAGACAGGCTACTCACATATGATAACATATATTTATAACAACAGGCATGATTAGGAACAAAGGTCTGTCTTAACTATAAGACTGTCTCAAATAAAGGCCTGCTCCTCTCTGAGAAAAGTCATTCATGGCAGTAGCTTTTGTATTACATGTACCTTAGCTGTATCTCAATGTGCAGGGTTGTGTTAGCGTGCACAGACACAACACTTGCACTGTTATATAGGGGAATGCATGTAAGGTGAGCGCATTTGTACGTGGATACCTGACACCTGTCAAGCTCTTTTGATGCATGTCATCTCCACCTTCATCTTTCATGCATTTTCCTCTCCTTCCCCTTCCTTTTCCTCTCTCTATCACTCCCTCTATCTCTCCTCTATCACTGTCATGTCTCCCTTACTTCCCCTTTCTCTACAATGGCACCCTGTCAGAGAAAGCTATTTATGATTGGCAACTAATATCCTCGCAGAGATAAACATACACTATGAGAGGCACAGGCAGAGAGACAAATAGTGAGGGGAATATATCCAGAATTATTAGAGAGAAACAGGGATAAGTGCATCGTGACAGAGAGAGAGTGACACACAGACTTGCATAAAATCGATGGATTGAGGAGGAATGTTCCTTGAGGCTGTTTTTTCACGCCTCTGATGTTTTTGTCGGTTCATATGTACTGTGTGTGAGGCCTGGTCATTGTTGTCATCAGAGTATGTTTCTGTGTGTGTCTACGTTGCGTCCATCTTCTCTTTATGCATGTCTGTTTTCTGTGGGTGGAAGCTAAGAGACAAACAATTTGTTTTTCAATCTGAGGAAATGTACTGAAGTCTGCCAGAGCCACTAGTCGCCTGATCAGACAACTAACTGTGAATAAGAGTCCATCATCACACACCTGTCTGTTTGTTTTACCGTTTGTTAGCACTTCTCTATATTCATATGATCAAATCTACACCCACTGACATCATCATCATCATTACCATTATTATTATTACTATTAATATCATCATCATCATTATTAATATCATCATTATTATTATATCAGTGTTCTTTTTGTAGCAGTTATTATAAATACTACAAACTGTAATCTTTATATTCTAATAGCTGTTATTGTTATTGTGGTTGAACATGTCTGTGTCCCTGTCCCTCATCTCTCTCTCTCTCTCTCCCCATCTATCTCTCAATCTTTCTCTCTCTCTCTCTCTCTCTCTCACCCCACCCGGTAAAAGCAGAAAGCCGCCCACCTTGAGTCTTGGATCTGCTTGAGGTTTCTGTCTGTTAAAAGACAGTTTTTCCTCGCCACTGTCGCCAAGTGTTTGCTCATGGGGGATTGTGGGGTCTAAAATAAAGAGTCGGTCTAGACCTGCTCTTCTTGGAAAGTGCCTTGATATAACTTTTGTTGTGATATAAATTGGATTGAATTGAACTTTACACCAGAGATGGCCACCTACTTACACACTTGCACACATGCTCATCACACACGCACTACTACAACCCATACTAAGAGCATGAGTTTGGTTTCAGAAGAAAAGGGAGCATTGGTGATGTATGTATTTGACGATAAGAGGAACCATATAAGAGCTGGATTCTGACTTGATTGTTAAAAATATTTAAAGAAAATATTTTTAAATAAAAAACTTAATATAATATTTATACTTATTTATATTAATATAAATAGATAAAAAACCCACATCATAACACATCATATTATTATTTTTGAGGTTTCAAATAATGATAATCCAATAAATTGAAAAAGACATGCTATTTAAATCTCCAAGTTTTTTGGGGACCTGATGCCTAATGATAAATAATGTTGTATTCACATTTTTACTAGAAACACTCTACTTTAAAGCTTCATCTTTTTGACTGATGTCTTGCTTTAGTGTCTTTTCAATTTTAAATATAGACTTAATGTTATTTCTAACAATAAAAAAACACCTGCTGCATTATCAACCAGAAAAGCAACTGCATATTCTCTGTGTGTCTGTTGGATTTTGATCATTTCATTAACTGAACATTTGTGTGGCAGCAGAAAAGCAGAAAAACCCTAAAATGATAAGGGACAAAAAGGAATAGCTGATTTTTGGTTATATATATTTTTTCTTTCTTTCCAATGGTTATATAAATGGATTGTACTTAGATAGTCTAGACTGTCTGACCACTCACACATTCACCCAGTGGTGGCAGAGGGTACCATGTAAGGTGCCACCTGCTCATCAGGAGTGATAACCACTTTCACACAGATGGAACAGCCATTGGGAGCAATTTGGGATTAAGTATCTTGTTCAAGGACTCTTTGACATGCAGGAGCTTGGGATCGAATAATATTCTGATAAGTGGACGACCACTCTACCTCCTGAGCCACAGCAGCCCTCAAGAGAAGACAGAAGATGGAGAGAAGATAGCTGTTCAATATGAAACGAGGGCCTAAAAATGTTAGCTTCACATCAACACAAACTGTCTTGTAAATTGGATTATTGAGCTGAGGTTGCCAGGCAAACAGAAGAGACTTCAGGACATCACATGAAACATGTTAATGGCAGCAAATGAGGACAGATAATTTGAGTCCTGAGGACCTGTAATGGGTTATGTTTGCAGTAGTTTTGTTCTTTTGATTAATGGCTGCATATTGGTTTGCATAGAAATCCAATAACCTCAGCCAATCAGAGGGTTGAGGCATCCTGTTTGTAGCCAGAGAGACAAAACCCAGAGAAAAAACCTGACACGCACTTGAAGCTACTTAAACGTTGAATGGACTGTATTTATTTCTATTTTATATAGAGCCTTTCTGATCATAAGCGCCTCACAACATGTGCCATCACTCACTCTGTCACACACAAATTCACTCTCTGGTGGCAGAGGCTACTATGTAAGGCAGCACCTGCTCATCAGGAGCAATAAATATTCACACAAACACTCACACACTGATTGGAGGAGCCAATAAGTGCCAGAGGACACTTCATCATTGGGACTGCAGGGGGGGGCTTGGGCTTGAACCATGGATGTTCTGATTAGTGGATGACGACTCTCTGCCTTCATCACAAGGTAACAGTTGAAAGCACTATTTTTTATTAGCTTCTCTTTGCTGATTTAGTCAGTTGGACAAATCAGACAAAAACGGAATATTAAAGAAGATGTCCTTGTATTTTGATGCCAAACTAATTATGATGAAAATGATGATTAAGTGAGCTAAAAGCAAAACACAGAATTCATTTTCGGTGAAGCTGAATTTAAAATTCTTTGCATCAGATTCGCTTTACCATTTGCAGAGCTGCAACCATACACGTCTCTTTTCTCCCTCTCTCCCACCCAATTTAACTTGCTTTATTCTCCTTTTTCTTCCTGTTTGCTTTTTCTTATCTCCCAGCCCTTTCATCACTCTCCTTTTTCTATTTCTCTCACTTCAGAATAATTTCTTTTTGGCAGTACCTGAAAATGCCTGTAATTTTCACATCCTATCTTGACAAAGCCTACCCTCCTCCTCCCTGCATAGTTTTTCTTTCCCTCTTCATATTCGCTTTATTTCTTTTGATTCTTAGTAAAATTTAAATGCCCCCCCTAAATTCCTTCTCCGTTCTTTCCTCTCTTTTCCTCTCATTTACTATGCAGCCATACTGTTGGCAAAGGAAGGTTTCAGAGGAGCCAGAAAAGATGCTGCTGTGTTTTTCTTCTCCACCTTTGTTCTGTTTTCACTTTCTTACTTGCCCTTCTTCTCCTCCCTCACGCGTCTGTGTGCTTTGTTCTTAATCTCCTTCAGTTTTCCTGGCCGTCTTCTATGTGAATGTTGGATGGAGACACTCGACTCAGATGAAGGTCACATTGACCTAAATGAGAAACAGAGAAGAAGAACACAGGGATAAGTGCTGGTGATGATGAAGGTTATGTGTTTAAGTGTGTGTACACATCTATATCAATGTGAGATTGGCAACGCTGCTTTGCTAGATAGGAGCACGCACTCAGTCTGTCCATGGAAACATATTAACAAACAACTGTGCCACTTTTATCTATACAGACATACACATTAACACACACAAGCATGCACACATACAAAGACATGAAATGGCTCATCAAATCACAATGTGGCACAATCTAATTCATATAGTGTTTAAGCAGAGCATGTAATTTAAGAAACCACATGCTAACCAGTCAGGAACATGCTATAATAATGGGAGCTGTGGTGTGTTTAATTTCAACAAATGTATTGTTGTTAACTGAGTTTGAATGTTAAAGAACATGGTCGCTTTCTATTTTGTCCTCAGGATCATGGATCATTTTTGCATTAGGAGTTTGACCTACAGTACGAAAGAGGAATAATTAGCAAGCTTGAGATGCAAGTTTGCTTGCTAAAAAAAACAATAAGTGTACATAATTTATTCAAAATGATGGGTGTGCGATAAAACTGGTATTCTGGTTAATATTGATATGATGTACCAGTCATTATGCGTAGCTTTACATTTCACAAAAAACAGTATGTTTGGAAAACATTGTTTAAAACTTGGTAACTTCCATCATGCATTCATGCATCAAAATAGCAAATCAAGGCCGTCGCACCAAAAACAAGGGCAACATCCAGCGTGTGGCAAAAGTTTGGTTTGAAGATGTTCACTAAGCACGGAACAGTTGATAAAAACATGGCAGTCTGCAAAAGTTGCAAGATGGAATTCAGATTCTCGGGTGGAACATCAAATGTAAGAATTTACAGACATCATCCTATGTAGTGCCAAACGTTTTGATTTCTCCATCGATATGCCAGCAGTCGTCGTCAATGGAGAGTTAAAAACACAGCAACAAGGACAATCTCCAAGGACACAGAAGTTGATGGACAAAGGTTTGAGGTTTATGAGTAAAGATCTTTAGCCTTCGATGAATCTGTTGAATTTCTAGATCAAGCACTGGACCATAAATACATAATGTCAAACAGGAAACAATCGCTGAAGTAATAAAACCACATATGTATGATGATACCAAGATAGAAGTTATCACAAGTCTCAAATCTGCAGAAACAATAAGTAAACAAGTATCAGACACTAAACATGTTAAAATAAACATGTCTTATTACATTATAACATTACTTTTACGTTAGTAAGTTCAATTCAAGAGCCATTTTTTAAATATTTATTTTGCATTATACTGAAATGTATAAAAAAAAAATCAGAATTGTTGTTCATTTTAAGACCATAATTAAAATATTCTAAATAGTAAATACACAATGTATTTCCACCAATTTTTCTGTGTGATGTCAAAACAGGAATTTAGCAATTTATTGCAATAAGTATGGTAATATCGCAATACGCCGCAAAGTACTGCGATGTATCGTAATATGAAAATTCACTACAAAACCCAACCCTATTCAAAAGACACGTTTGTATCATTGAATCCTGCCTGAAAATCAATTGCCTTGATTTAGTCGATTTCTGCAGTTTTAAATGCTGCTCTGACGGTGTCGTAATACACACATGAAACCCACACCCTGACATCCTACGCCACACACATCCACACACCTGAGCCCTTAGGCTTCACATACATTACATCACAGCGTTCATGTTGCAGATCACATAACAAACTACCAAGTCTTAGTCAGTGTGTGTGTGTGTGTGTGTGTGGTTCATGTGTGTGTGAATAAGCTAAGATTCATGTCAATATCAATGGCTCACGAATCACAGTGAGAGCGCTGAGGGCCAAGCAGGTTCTGTCAGTAATGTATGGGCCGGCTAGTGTTACACAGAGGGAGCACACAAAGCTAACATCAAAACCTCACCATCATAGTTCATTCACTGCTGTCAATAAACTAGACTCTGGAAACTCAGCTACACTCCGTGCAGATTGCAGTGCAATATATCGACGGCAGTGGCTGTGATGCTCATCAGAATTTATTGACTGAGCACGAAACATCCCACAAATAATCCGCACAAAAAGGAGCTTTGAAAACTTCTTGGCATGTTTTTGTGAATGCATGTTAAAGAAAATCAGTCTCCTGTGAAAACCATGTATCTCCAAATATGACCTAAGAAATGCAGCCTGTTTAAATCTTTATAAGTTTTTCAAATGACCTAGTTTTTTTTTTTATGGCTTGTTTATCCAAATAAGTGAAAAAGGGAGAGAGGGGGAGAACACCCAAAGATAAATCCTCTTCTTGTGGTTGCAGGAAAATAAACAGGTTACGTAAAAATCGGTATTTGGCGGCAGGTCCTCCGAAATTAAGTTAGTTAAATTAAATGTGCTGGAAAGTGAATTTAGACTTAATGAGGAACGTTGCGGATACGTCCACCTCACCATGTTAGAGGGAATGTGTGCATGTGTGTTAACTGCTTCTGGTAGAGTGTTTAACCCCTTGGTGAGTCTCCACCTGGGACTGGCGTGTCTGCAAAGTGAAATATGCCGCTGCTACTGGGGCCACTGGTGCGGTTACCTATAGGGCTGGATGACCTCAAATGCACACATGCACACATGACTGTGTGACAGCACAGCAGCATACTGGTGGATTTTTCCTAAATGAGTAAGTCATCCAGACCTCAGCTTTCCATCTGCTTCATCCAGGAGAACACAGCAGCCAAAACCTCGCAAGGCTCCACACAAACACACACACACACGTACTTCAACAACACACTCCCAACACATGCAAGGCCAAAGAGGGGCGGAGTGGAGGGGGAGTGGAGAGTTCTGGATTAAAAAAAAAAAAAATTTCAATAACACCTGCACACACACACATATACACACACACACATACACACCTCCAGGTGCTGGCTTCGTGTGTGAGTGAGAAGCTGTGTGGAAACCAGCCAGGTACTTGTGAATCAGCACTGGCTAACACTTTAAACCTGCACTTTTTAAGCTAATCGCCTGCATGCTTATTGTAAATGCATGAGTCTGTGTGTGCACATGTGGCAGGATGTATTTTATACCCACGTATGAGCACGGCAGAATGAATGTGTCAATGGGAATTTGAAATCTGAACGAGTGTTGATGTTTTCCCTATCAGGCCCTATTGTGACAGCCCAGGCCTTTTAATTGCTTTCTACCAAATCTGACATTGTGCAAACCGACAGCACCCCGATGAGCAGAGAAAAAGCGGAGCGACGATGTAACCGTCATTTCCACCAATCTGTCTCGACAAGAGCACAACTTTGTGCTCTTTGATCGCTGCACAAGACAATGCAATAGGATGCTAATCACATGCAAGGCCAGAGCTCTGAGCATCTGCCAAAATGTGTGGGTCTGTCTAGCGGGAGTGTACGCACGTGTGTGTGTGTGTGTGTGTGTGTGTGTGTGTGTGTGTGTGTGTGTATGTGTGTGGTAGCTCTAATCAGCAGCAGGATTGGGAGAGGCATGTGGCAATAAAGACCAACAAAATGACTGCCAGTCATTATTAGAGCCGAGCACTCTCAGGGAAACCTGGCTGATGACAGACACATTTACACACCCTCCGTGATGACCTCGGACATCTGGCCAAGGTCCAGACTACATCTGAGCCGTGAATGTCGACGTCCGAACGACTCACGAGTCCACCCACACCTCCAATATCACCGCCACACGCAAGCCCTTAGAGTTTTAGAGAAAAGAATGAGCCGCAAAAGCTTAACTTTACTGTCTTTGTCCTCCTGAGTGATTCAGTAATGAACTCTGACCCCTTTAAGTGCAGGCCATTACACAAGGGCTATGATTTACAAGCTAAAATTAGAGATGGCCGCCATTTGCCGAGACCATTATCGGCACAGAGGCAGGACAAAGTCAATTCCTGCTGATGTATCTCATGAGGGTCGTCAATTCATTTTCAACTGAGGGATCGATTACCCAGTGTGCCATAGAGATGACTGATATACAGTGGATGGTTTACCATTTGTCTTCTTCATGCTTCGGCCTGTGTGTGAAATATTGTCTGCTCCGTGTTACTATTCCTGTTGAACGGTTTGAGAGATACGTAACTTGGAATTGTCGATCGACATTTAAAACAGAGAGATCATTCTTTGTTTCAAACTTGAGCAGCATTAGTCAGGGATGAAGAATAGAAGTTTGAAAATATAAAAAAAATCTGGTATTTGGAGGAAAGCAGTGACCTTACCAGACCTCTAAAGCCCTGTCCTGAAGGCAAGCAGTATAAGAAAAAGTCACTCTGGTTCTGCTGCATTGATTTTGACAACCTTAGAAGAGTTTAGTAATTTATTGACATTAAACAATGACTTATAAATTATCTATAGAGCATTACCAAACAAATTAATAATTGATAAAGCCATTAGTTACAACTCATGATACTCTTTTAGAGTGGTCCCCGCCTTCTCTGTTCTTCTTTCCTGCTATTTGTCATGAAGAAACAGAGAATGTTTGCACCACCTGTTGAGATAGATTATTTGATCAGAACCACAGAGAAATACCTGCATGACCAGCTCCATACTTTGTAACTGCAGCCCACAGATGCTATCAAAGCCTCCGGCGCCGCAGACCATCTGAATCCATCTCTACCTCCGCCAACCAGAGATGTAGTGTCGTCCACACTACTGCATGCTGCTGGGAGATATCTCATGTATTTTGGCTACAGTGGGAAATTGTACTTTGTTAACCCCAGCTGGAAATCTCATATTTGGGCTGTAGTATGCTGAGAAGACAAAGACATTACGTATTATCTACAACCGATAACGGCTGAAGATCTAGAGCGATATATATTGGGTAATAATACATACGATCAGCGAGCCCACTCTGTGAAAGCCCTCTAGTTGTGGTAAGTGTGTTTGACGTCCTATTGTCTCTGCACTGTGAGAAAAACCCCTCTGCATGTGTTGGTGTTGACACAGAGTGATTGTTTTTTGATTTTTTCAGTGAAGTGGGACCTTTTCCGCTTTCATCCACTGATTTCCTGGGTGCTACAGATATTTGGGAACAGATATTGGTTGGGTTGAGGAGCTATGATTATTATTCTCACTGTGCCCGACACGGGAGCCAGAAAGCCTGAACAGCCCTTGGTGTGTGAACTCAACCGAGGAAGACACAGATACAGTACAAGAGACTCACATTTGTCATTATATCCACTACATAGGCAAAAGTGCTTCATATCATTTGAGCTGTTTTGATAGTTAAAAGGAACAACACCTTCTAAGGTGTGTGTGCATGAAAAGAGGAAAGCCCTGTAAACTGAGTGAGTTCATGTGTTGGGAGGTCTCTGTGTGCATGGATGTCTGTATGTTGAAGACATGTGTTCATATATGTGAGAGGATGTGATGGTAAAGCACACACTTTATTTATCTCATAAAGAGTAAAGCCATACAAATCCCTGCCTTCCGATAAAACCTGCCGCGCTCCACACAGGGACATCACAACACCAGTCAAACAATGAAGGGACTGAAGTCTGCTGCTGTCTAAATAAAAGCCAGACAGTAAAGAGGTTATTTTGAAGCCATTCATGTTCCGGACCAATCATCGCTGCATTTTTGTATTAAATATGGATCAGATTATTCTGTGCAATGTCAGAGGTAGACAAAACCCACAGAGAATTAACAATCAACTTTTCAGTTCCCCTAAAGAGTTAAAGTCTTGTGTTTTTGGCATCTTTCAGCTTATTGTTTTGGTTTGACATACTACAACATTTACAACAAGCCTCATCAACTCTGTTTTCAGCAGGCAGGAGTTAATTTGTAGTATTTTGTACGGAAATTTTTTAATTTTGTATGTTTTTTGTTGTATTTTAGATCATGTATATTTCCCTTAATAAGTCATATGCTTAGCTTTCTACAGTAGGCCTATGAAGAGAGCATCAGGTGCAGAGATGAAGAGTAGCTTCATCAGCTTCACGTATGATGAATAAAGTTTGGTACATTGAGGAACATTTTGATGGACTCTCTGGATGTGGATAAACACAAAAACAGTCTCCGACCCATTTTTTCTTGCTCTTACTTTAAGCCTCCCAATTTTGTTGAGGCCATGTCTGTGGAATGATTAAGCTCCTTCATAAATATACATTCTTTTCTTTCCTTCTATCTTCACACATTTATGTGGCAAGCTATGCGTCATGATCTTTGGGACTGCTGCGCACAAACATCTCTATTATCATACATGCATGGATGATGCCAGTGAAAAAGAAAAAAAGCATCCATTAAAAGTATTCTGGGAAAAAAAAGAATTCTGTTTAATTTCACAGCATTTAACTCTGCAAAGAAGTCTAAGACTCCCTGAAGGAGACCCTGAAACATTACGGGGGAGTATGCAGCATTTCAGCACGTGTGTGGGTCTGACAGAACAATGGCATCAGCCGATGAAGAAGCAAACTGGATAAACATACAGCTACCAACAATTTCATAGATAAAATTCAGAATCAATGCCAGTATGATTTTTCTTCTTCTCCTTTGGCTCAACCAGAAGCAGGGATATCCTGTTTAAATAGCCTTACTCTCATTGGTGCTGCTATCTGACCAACAAACTGGAAGTGGCTGAGGGTCAGAGCTGCAGCTGAAATAGCAAATAGTCAGGGAACCGTTCATGGGTGCAGGACTATTGACAGAGAGGATTACCTCATGTACAGCATCTACACTACTGTGAATGTGTGTGCGTTCATATGCACCACAGGCATATTTCCACTGGGTGCCATGTGTTTGTCAAACCTAATTTGTGCATACTTGCACCTGCCCCTGTAAATGCATGTGTGTGTATGTGTAGGTGACAGTAACAGCGTGAGCTCCATGCATCATCTCATTATGTGGCTCTCTCGGGCAGCAGGAGGGCCCTGTCCCTAAAGGCCTCTCTGCTCATCATGGTGAGGCAGACAGGACAAATTGAGGACTGCCCTCCACCTCCATGGTAACTGCTGGACCCCTGGGGGCTCATCACTTGGCTGGCTCCAGCTCCAGCTCCAGCCCTGAGGGCCGGTTACAGAGGGGAGCTCGACTGCTAAACAAATGACATAACTTCCCACTACCTCCCAGTTCATCCTAAACTAACTCCAGTTTGTAAATCTTGCCTTACGTTTTTAATCCTTAAGGCCCCAGTTATGCTCCCTCTACGTGAGTAAATGGATCTGTCCGTCCATAACGGTGTATCTGTCAACGGCTGCATACTTCTGTACGTCCTTTACGTCGACATCGATGCAACCGCAAAGGGGCACTTTCAAAAGTGTCGACAACAACAAATGTGGCGACAGTCGTAGGAGGTTCTAATAATTTACCTAGTACATGCAAAGTGGCAAAAGCAGAGGTAATGATGCACACGGCGGCGGTCTGTGAGGTCATTAGGTACATCAAGACTTGAGAGCAGAGAGTTGTCTCACTTGTTCACTTCACTTTCTTCTTCTTCGTGCTGCCCCCAACCATTTCCAGTGGTATTGGTTTGTTTAGATTACACACGAAATGATGTACGGAATGAACGCAGAAGACGTACGGAAGGCTCCATCAGTATTTGTATCCATCTTTAACATAGAGCATAAATGGGCCTTAATCCTGTCTTTAAAGGTTCAGTTCACCCCAATTACAAACACATACTGTAACCAATGCAGTACAACATCGGGACATGAGGATGCATTTAATTTAATTTGGTCCTGTCCTACTCAAACCAACCTGCCTACTACAGAAAATAGTATTATGTAATAGTGATTGAGAGAAGGGATTAAGACAACAGAAAACAAGCTTTTGCAGAAATGCAAATACACTGTAGTCTACCTGAGCTACATGTGGAGGGAGCCCAGCAGTGGTCCTGGATGTTTTTGTGCCATACGGGAACTCTAATCTGTTTTTAAACTGTCTCTATTTTTTATGCATGGGAGTGCTGGTAACATAAGATAAGATATTCCTTTATTTGTCCCACAGTGGGGAAATTCTCAAATTCACAGTGAGGAAATTCTCAGCCTCAGACTGAAAGTTCACGAGGCATACCTTTATAATATTGTATGAAAACACGGATCAAATGAACCAAAATGATGTAGCTAACCATGTACCATAAGGGGAGAGTGAAAAAATATGACTGAATAGATTTTGAGTGGACTGATCCTTTAACTGTTAACAGAGTCATACTTGTGACAGTGAGTCGTCGCGACAACAGGAGGAAATGTCCTGCACTTTGAAGTAAATTTGTCATCTTTCTATTCCTGTGAGGACATCTGTTGTCCCTGAGATGCACAGCAGGTCACTGACGTCTGCACAGATGCACGCAATGGACTCAACCTGTTCAGTCCAACGTAACGAATGGACATAATCACATCCACGGACGCCGAGACACAAAGGAGTTATATGAAGAGGGATTATCCCTGTTCCGCCCACACACAGATTAGTCTGAATGCACGCAAACATGCATTACTAGTCAACACAAGCATAGTGCAACAAACTCACCAATAAACGACAAGGGGGAAAGGGAGAAGATGAGAGAGGGCACTGAAATTCAAGCATGAATACGGAAAAAAGGAATTCTTCTTCATAAAATAATAATAGTTTGATCAAGACGTTACAGAAAGGATGGAAGGAAAAAACCACGGCCACACCCTCTGAGCAGCTCTGGATGAGGTCATCTTTATAAACCCTCTGACAACAAACACACTCCCATCAAGGCCCTCATCCTCTCTCCATCCTCACTACACACTCTCTCCATCCTCACTACACCCTCCCTCAATCCTCACTACAATCTTCCTCCATCCTAACTACACACTCCCTCAATCCTCACTACAACCTCCCTCCATCCTAACTATGATCTCCCTCCATCCTTACTGAACCCTCCCTCCATCCTGACTGCACACCCCCTCCATCCTCACTAGACACGCCCTCCATCCTCACAATAATCTCCCTCCATCCTCACTACAAACTCCATCCATCCTAACTACGATCTCCCTCCATCCTTACTGAACACTCCCTCCATCCTCACTGCACACCCCCTCCCTCCTTTAGCTCCTTGAGAAATGGCATTTGCCAGACAGACACAGTAGGGGAGTTGTCTGTAACCACACACACACACACACACACACACACACACGCCTACACACACACACGCCTACACACACACAGAGTGCAGGATGGCCTAGAGACAGCATGTCAGTGATCTGTCAGAGGGTAACAGTGCAGAACAGGTGTGTCCATGTGTGTTTCTGTGTGTGGGTGTGTGTCTGTGTGTGCGTATTTGGGGGAAGGCAAAAGAGAGGAAGGCTGGACAGACATGACGGACATTTGCCCTGCGCACCCGTACAGACACAGACTAAGAAACATGCCCCGGCTCATTTGTTCCCACTGACAGGAGAGGAGAGGGATGGCTCTCCTCACGAAGCATCCAGGGTGGAGGACAGGTGTGTATGGTGGAGTGTGTGTGTGTGTGTGTATGGTGGAGTGTGTGTGTATGGTGGAGTGTGTGTGTGTGTATGGTGGAGTGTGTGTGTGTATAGTGGAGTGTGTGTGTATGGTGGAGAGAGAGTCGGAAGAAGGGAAGCAGAGACATGAAGCTAAAATTTAAAAAACCTGTGCATGCCGGTATTTATAGAAGTATTTATCCAGTATAACTATTTATCTACCTGTGTATGTGTGACAGCTGTTCTCTGTGGAACATTAGGGCCTGACCTGGGATCAGCAGTATGTCATCTATTTGACATGGTGATGTGCCCTTGAGCTAGAAACAGCATCAGGACAGTAGGATTTTTATCCCTTGGCAGCAGGCGTTCAGACTGAAAACATTAAAACAAAGTGATGTGTTGTTGTGTGCTGCTACAGGTAGTGAAAGAATAAAATACGATAAAGGAGGGTTTGACCAAACCTCACTGCACAAAGGTTTCTTCACACGGTGCACTCCTGAATGTTACTGCATTGCTTTCATCCATCCCGTTTCCTGTTGCTTATCCAGGCTGTGGTGGTAGCAGGCTAAGCAAGGTGAATCTTCTCCCTAGACATGTCCTCTTTTTCTTCCTGATGGATCCTGCGATATTCTCAGGCCATATGAGATAAATAATCCCTTCAGTACATTCTAATCAGATGCCAAAACTACCTTAACTGCATCCTTTAAATTCAAAGAAGCTGTGGTTCGACTTTGAGCTCTTTTTGATAGTCTGAGCTCCATATCCTGTTCCGAAAGCCAAATTTATACTTGCCGCATCCCAATGGACTAAAGGCTCCATATGACATAAATTTTGTCAGCTGGTCTGGTCCAGGGTCCACATGGACCTTCCATTTGCAGCCAAAAACTAATGTCTTGAATAAAACACCCCCAATCCCATACTTTCAGTATGCAAAACTCAAGAGTAAAGTCTGGAGCATGAATCAACCAGTAAATGAAAAGTGTCACCTTCGAGCTCAGTTCCCTCCTCAGCTTTAGAGCCAGTTAATTTTTTTTTTGCCAGACAACCCACCATCTTTTTTGCTGGAGCCCTCTGCATCCACCGCTGAGCCAATGTTCTCATTTAAATCAAATAAATGAATAAACAGATTCCGAGGACTGCTGATGCCAGTCTGGACTAAATTGGATCCTCTTTAGTATCATAACTAGCTAATATGATATTTATTAACTTGAGTGTTGGTGGCGCTTTTTTAAATTATCATGCTCAACATCTTCATCGAGTTATTCCTAACAAACTGCTGCTCCTGCCAAATGGAAGACGCATTCCTTCCCATGATGCTACTTGTTCCAGAGGATTCTTCATGGGAATGAATTACATAACGCTGAATGTTTACCACAGCGAAGCTGCAGTTAAACAAACAAATAAAAGCTCTATGAAGCTAATGCATGTCTAATCATCACCAGTATGTTGAATCAATTTGCAACAGTTAGAGAAGCAAGAGGTGTGGCACTTTTAAATGAATCCCACAATGGAACAAAGTTCGACGCCGGTACATGTGACGTGACGTACACTCTGTGACTGTGGCATCTGACACATTTCAAATTCAGCACATCGTCCAGCTCAGCAAATTCAGAACAGCTGGTGATTATCACATTCGCTCTGGTTAGGCTGCAATTAACATTTGGTTAAAAGGCGATTTTGTTTTCCACCTCAGTGAAGCGGTTTTATGTTAGTTTGTGATTTCTTGGAGCGGAGATACGACAGAGATAGTGAGGGTGCAAACACAAATGGTGCCGCCTCTGTGTTGTTGGTATGAGTTAAAGCACATAGGACGGAAAAAAAGGAACATGAGGGTGACTAAATTTGTTTCATTTTGTTCGGTGTCATCTTTACTGAAGCCAAAATGTGCCCAAATGATGGACACAGCATTCTTTTTAGGTACAGTATGTGTGTCTGATTGAGACCTATTTGTTGGCTCTGTGTTTGCACTTATGTCATCCATGCCGGTTCATATGCATCTTCATTTTGAGTGAACATTCGTTGGACATGGCAGAGGCGGGACTGAACATGGCGTTTTTTTATGGACAGTTTATGAGCACAAATGTCGGTTTCAATACATTTTTTGTTATATGGCTGGGCAATTATCCCAAAACGTACTGAAACCAACATTTAGAACCTCTCACCAACTTAATTAATTCAATTATTACTTTCCCCAATGTGTGCGTGTCATTATAAATGAAGAGGCGCCAGGCATTTATTTATCTCACTGCTCTGCAGCTCACTAAATGGTAAACAACTGGCAGCCCAGACACCATGACCAACAAGGATTATATCACCTCGTCATGGGATCACAGCGAGCCTGGAGCCATGTGCTTTAAACTGTCAGGACTACTGGAGAGGAGATGAGGCTCTCCACTCAAACCCTCGGCTTACTTACACTTCATCCATTTCCAATGTGAGCCTAACTAGAATCAATGGTGCAGTAATGGACAGCGAGAAAGGAGTTAAAGTGAAACGCTACCTGGCAAATGCAATCGCTGGCCATTCGATGCGATGTAATGTTGTAAGGACAAATTTGCCCATTCGAGTAGGAGTAGGGGAGGATATCGATGACAGATGAAAGAGAGTTTGATTTGGTTGCTGTCTTCAGAGTGAAGATGCAGAATGTCCGCACCTTGGATCAGAGGCCTGTGTGCACTAACTAGCGTGGAAAACCTGAAGCTGCTTTTACAGCATCATATGACATCCAATAAAAAGCATATAAATAAATTCTTAAGGGTGTGTTAGCAGGTCCTTAAGGCACGTATCTCTGCAGGGTTTTACACGCTGACAGCCCTGAAGCTCCAGAAAAGTCATTACAGCAACATCATAATCAGAAATCAGCTTCAACCAAAACACAAAGATCAGCTTTTAGAAGCTGTAATTTATTCATCCAACCAGTCATCACATGCAGATGTGTCACTGGGAGGCTTTTCCAACTCTCCATCAGCCATCATTAGCTGCAGACCATTTTGAATAAAATCAACATAAACAAACCTGCTTTCAAATAAATGGAGTTCTAACTGGCAGCAGACACATGCTGTCAGCCCTTGAATCAAACGCTCAGCAGTCAGTCTGAGATGGAAAATATCTTCACTCTGCTTAACGGAAGCTACATCTGCATGTAACCAAAAACACTGGTGGGGCTGACTGTTTGGACAGACAGGCAGCATGCAAATACACACTGGTATGATTAAAAAGGATGTTTCGTGATGATTCAAGACACATTTATTGTGTTTTCTAACACATTGCATGAAGCATAAGTCACAGAAAGAAAGGAAAACATATCTCAAAGTCCATTAACTTAAAAGGAAAATGTGAAATTGACCACAGCACATCAATTAACATAAAGTACTGTTAAAGAAAAGCCTCCATGAGAGCCCCTCAAAGACATACTAAGTGTTCCCTGGCCCTTTAAGTCAAGGTTGGAGAAAAGAACTGGGGCATTTTGTTGCTGCAATGGAAATACAAACGTGGCAGGGTGTCTGGGTGGCGAAAAGGGAGCGCAAAATGACAGGAGTACAAAGAAATCAAATTAAGGCAGGCAATAAATGAAGTGAAGAGGCCTGTGGTCACAAAGCACAAGTCACAGAGTTGCTGACAGCAGCAATCACACGCCCTGCTCCGTTTCTCCACTCTGCAGTATTTGTACTTTGTTTGCGATCTCGTTTGTTTCTGATTCTCTTTATCTTCTCCTGCTCTCATTCATTCTATATGCAATTCTTTCATTTGTTTCAGCCTCAGTATCTATGTCTCTATTTACCTGCGGTTCTTTAAAGGAAAAAAAAACAACAACATGTTGGTAAACTCACTGTTTAACTTTTCTCCTTGGACATGAGGAAGGATTTTTATTTGATTCCTTCATTTGAAAAGTTTATGGCAGGCTGGAGCCGGTTTGTGTTTAGCCAGAAGATAACAGGTAATCTGGTTCTGACTGAAATAATAAACCAATGGAACATGTTAATCAATACATTCATGTGAAACATAGTGAAATATAGCGTGCATTGCCAGATATGGTTTCTGAGCACAGGTAATGAGTTAAAAAGGATTTAATTGTATGTGATTGCCTGAAAAAAACTTTTGCCTCTTTATTTTTGTTTCTTTGCAGGTTTAAACAAATAATAAACATTTTAACATTTTGATAAGTAAGATTTAGAGGTTAGAAGACATTTTTTTAAATTCTGGATTAAGTCAAACTAGCTCCTCCCCCTAGTGTCCTGCCTTATTGCTTTATGCAAAGCTAACGATGTCCGGCCCCCAGCTCTGAAAATGAATATGGAAACATGAGAATAATATTGAGAGATATTTTAAAAGCAAAATGAGGAACTACGCCTTTAATTTATTCAGTTTGATTTGTGTCTAGTGAATGGTGCAGTCCCTCCATTTAACTGAAGAATGGCAAATCCCTCGTTCCAATAAATTGATACAGCCCCTCCTACTGCTGCTACACATACACACACACATTGACAGAGACACACACTGATGTCTTCATAGTCTGATGATAGCATCCTGGTGAACTTTATAATGTATTTGTGTGAGAGAGTGTGTGTGGGGTGTGTGTGTGTGTGTGTGTGTGTGTGACACCAGTACACGCATATGTGAGAACACACAGAGTGTTACTGCGCCTGTGGTTGTTGATTTTATAAAGCTTACCCCCTTACACACAAACAGATACTCTCCCTCTCTCCCCCGATCCTCTGGTGCCTTTGTGAGTCAGTTTTGTCAGTGTGTGTGTGTGTGTCTGTGTGTGTGTGTGTGTGTGTGTGTGCATCTTAATCTCTCAGTTTAGCAGAGTTTCTAGTAAATGTTGCTAATAAAGTCTAGTGGAAACTATAGCTAACACACACACACACACACAGACATACTACAGTATGCAGAGGTATAGTATATATATAATTACCAAGTCTACAGATGTAGACACAACGCACTTACACAAAGGCACCTTACACAGTCAAGGACACAAACACATTAACACACACAATGAAGCAGGTACAAATACGCACATAGTACCCCTCTTGCATTCAGACACAAAGAGCTAAGATGCACACACACTAGCAAACATAGGTGCAGACACAAAGAATCCCTCACACAAGCTATTCAGAGAAACAAAGACAACAGCACAAAGAGAAACACGCACACACACATAGCAACGGACGGTGTGAGACTGACAGCATGCAACAGATCCACCATCAGCACCAGCCCGTGGCCGGCTGATGAGCGACGCTGAGGCGGCGTGCTGCGGCGCCAGCACTCTGGAGAAGACGGTTTTGTGTGCCGAATAAAACAGGAGATGTTCGACAACACACTAGCTCTGTGGAACAAAGCGAGAGTCCATGCAGCTGCAAAAGGGAGACATTAACAAACACGAAGAGCACAGCGGAGCGCTCACTCCCACACACAGAGACACTGCTTATTATGAAGGAGTGAGAACACACACACACACACACACACACACACACACACACACACACACACACACACACACACACACACACACACACACAAAGATTTACCTGTCACCAGCCTCAAATTAAAGTGGCTACAATTTGCCCACCTATGATTTTTATGACTGGATTTTACTCAGGTGGGGGACAGATTCACCAACATGCTTCTTGCTAAAGACCCTTTCTGGATGTAACGTAAAATCTGAGGGTGCTGCGAAATTATTTAGGGTTGATATATTATTTTGTTAAATGAAGTAATAAATCCTGAGCTACTTTAAGCACAGCTTTGTGTTCCACTTCGTACATTTGCAATGGTTGGATGACGTGTTATTTTGCTACTGCCTGCATGAGCTTCACAAAGAATAAATAAGCAGTGACACTGTAATGTAAAGGCAATGGTAGGCCTTAACCATGAAACCATTAAGGCCCTGTTTACACGACAATGTTTTTGGTGAAAACTTTTTCCATACGTTTTAAAAAAGTTCTGCGTTCACACTGCAACGTTTTCAAAACGATCCCCGTACAGACAGTTCCGCAATATCGGCTGTAGTCTGCATGCCAGAGCAGTAGATGGTGGTGTACCCACTTAGAATCAACACCACATCATAAGATCACAGTGGTGGTTCAGCAAATCTACATTGGAGGAGCGTAAATGAACTCAACAACCGGTCCGTCAGACAATTTTTTGTTGTTGTTCTGTACATTGTGTTAGTGTACGTGAATTAGAAGGGAA